>JAOTIZ010000003.1:2326231-2345086 GCA_027123425.1 Erythroxylum panamense
AGACTCACTTTCAGCATCTGTCCTTCATTTGGACGCCTCGAACTGCTAATAGAGCCGCTCATTCTTTAGCAAGGGTATCTCTATTACATACAGATCGGTTTACTTGGACGACGACGCCAAGTTTTCTTTCTTCTGTTATTCTTTCTGATGTTGCTTCGGTTTGTTGCAATTCATAGGAGGTCTAGGCCTGAGTGTATGGGATAAAGTCTATTGGCTTCGGGTTTAGTTAGCCTCTTCTATTTAATTTCTTTGTTGCTTCGGGATGGTTTTATGTAAAAAATGGTTTTTTTGTAAAAATTACAGAAAGAAGACTACGTACATTGATGATTCTTCTCCGATCCTATGAGGTGTTAGATTATTTAATGATCTATGTGACTTATAGATTTAAATCTTATAAAAATAATCCAAAATCGTAATTATTGGGTATTAAATAAAAAGATCTCAAATAAATTAAAGACTCTTTTCCTTTCTCTTTAATATGAACTAACACAATGATTAGTGAAAGTATAAATAAATTTTAGAAACTTACGAAAAGTTATCTCAACCATTTGGAGAAATCGCTAAAAGAGAAAAAGAAATAAGAAAGGAAATAAACTTATATTAAAATCGTTAACATCTTTTTAACAATCATAGATACAGACACGATAAACTCAATCGATCCATAGATGTCTTTCGTGAGGTGCCTAAGATAAATTCAATTTCAAATTCAAACTTTTGTCGCTGTCAGCCCTACTTCTACAGCATCCGTGGAGGCACAATAACCACTAAAAATGTATCAGCTTTGCATATAAAGGAGCAGACAAGAAGATTCCATTTAATTCCCAGAAGAAATGTAAAAAGGAACATCAGATGATGATTGATAGACACTTCCAAGTACTTTTTATCTGTCTCCTGGTTTTTTTTTTCTACATTTTTTCTTTTATCCTTTATGCTTTTCTTGAGCTAAACGCTTAAGGCATCGAGCTTTTTCATTAATCCCTAGAGTTACATCATTTTCATCGGTCCCTTTTGCCTTTAATTTAATCCCTAAATCTTCATTGGGGATTGATAGAACTTTAAATTGTATTGGTGCAATCAGATCATGATCAGAAATTTGTTCCAAAGGAAACGGTGGTACGTAATTGCTGATCGGTTCAGGGTTGGATGTTCAAATCCATCACATCAACCCAAGTTGATAACTATGAGGATCGATTTTAGGGTTGGAAGACAAGATCATCTGTCTAATTTTATGGTGTCTTATTGTGTTTAGTGAATCTCAGCCATTTATTTATGTGAGATCCGTATTTATTTATGCGGAACTCACGTGAGATCTACATAAATAAATGATTGAGATTCACTGGAAACAATAAGATACTATAAATTGGACAAAAGATCTAGACTTCAGGTTTAAATGTTCAAACCTAGTTTGCTGGATTATGGTCCAAACCCTCGAGAGAACCAAATCACGCTTTTCCTCCGTCCTGGAAAGCAACTCTTACCGCCAATTTCAGAGAAGCTTCCCCACAAAAGCAAGCAATTCGATGATGATATAATAATATATCCAAATTATTCCCTGATGAAGATAATTCAAAAGTGCCCCCTCTGCTTCCCACCAAATGCTCACTGAGAAACACGAAAACCCAGAAAAAGTTAAGGAGACCCCACAAGAGAAGATGTGATCGTTAATGGAAGATGGGGTCACTTAGCTTTATCGATCAAGGGAAGCAAGCAAGAAAAAGGTCTTTCATGAATGGGCACCACCACCACCACGACTATCCAACACTGACTGCATGCATGTTACTGTCACTCAAGACTCTGAACGATTTGGTCTATGGCCAAGGCAATAAGCGAGCGTACTACTACTGGCTTTGCAGAGACAGGAGACTTGGAATTGGATACTTCATTTTCTAACGACTATAACTTGGAAATTGCCATTTTCACACTAGAAATGACCTGTGTGCATGTAGGGGTCCATTGTAATGGAGAAAAAGTTTCTTTTTGTTTTTATGTTTTTGTGTGCATTGCAAGTGATATATTACATACCCATAAAAACGTTTATCACCAAGTCTTGTGATTGAGTACTAAAAGAAGGTTTAAAATATTGTATTTATCTTAACTACAAATATTAGAATTTAATAATTATTAAGAATATAAACAGAAATAATATGAAATTTAAAAGTTTAATGTAATTGGTGCACAAAGTTGCTCACTTTATAAGCATTTGTGAAGTGATCTTTTGATCACGAAGAAGTAACTTTTATCGATTATTTCAAAATTTTCTTTCGTCATTATCATCATCACATTCTGTCCGAAGTCTCGCAGTTAAATAAGATTTGAAGAGATCTGATAGTATGCAATCTTTTTCTTATATAATAAAGAGGCTATTTTTGATAAACTCATAATACAGATGTGACAGAATTACAATTCACAATCTTTAACCAAGAGAATTTGAGTTTTTTTTTACTATAAAATTTGTGAAAAGAGATATGGTGACCACCGTCATGAATGTGTGGGGGATAGAACGTATCTTGCAAATAGCTCACGATCCAAGAAGTAACCTTTTCCTTTTCACACATGATCACGCAATAAGTAGCTTATCTTGTCACAAAAAGAAAAAGAACAAAAAGAAAGGCCAAAGATATCGCTGGATCTTGTGGGTCATTTAATTAATCTTTTTGATCATTCAGTTTCTTGTTAGCTTAGGCATATTCAAGCAACATGAACCGCTATTATACAATTTAATCTTTTTTCCTATTTTAATTAAAAAATTTAGCTCTATTGGTCGATAAGACAAAAGATTTAAGGTTTAAAATGTTCAGTCAATATTAGATTATCATAAAATTTGCTAAAGATTGAATATAGTTAAAATTTTGAAATATGAAGAACTTGAAATTTAATTTCAAAAAAAGATTGTTAAATGAAAATTAATCGATTTATTTTTAATTTATAAGAATTCGTTAATTAAAAAATTGATTAACAACAAGAGTCATTAAAGTGAATCAAACTAAAAATTTAAACGGTTCAAAACTTTTACGATTGAACCAGCTAAATGGTTGAATTTTTTAATCATTGATGAAAACTAATGAAGTCATCATCATACTCAGTCTGAAATCTCGCAATAAAGCGAAATCTAGGAAGGTCTGATAGTACGCAACCTTACCCCTACATATTAAAGAGACTATTTTTTGTAGGTTTTTTAATGAAAACTAATGAAGTATAAAATATTAATGCCAAAAGTTAGATAACCAAAATCTTATTATATTTAATCATATGATCAAAAATTACCGGAAAGACTAAATCATATAAGGGACAAGTAATATTTAAAGATTCAAAAATGCTATTTTTAATCTTTGTATTTATATTTTATGGAGGTGAAAAGGGCATCTTTAAAATTAAAGTTTTGAAACCCGGACCGGACGTCGAATCGGAAGCCTTAGTGGTTACCGATTCAATCGATTCGACCGATTTGACCATTGGTCAAATTGGTGTGACGTCATAATTACGCAATAATTATATTTAATTATATATAATATTATTAATATTAAAAAATAGAAAAATATACCCAATAATATAAATAAATATAAATAAAAATGTGTTGTGTTTTAAAAAATAAAAAAAATAAAAAAAATCATTCAACCAGTACCCAACCGGTTCAACCATATGTTCGCACTGGTCCAATTGAAGACTAATTTTTAGAGGTCAACCGAACAGGATAGTCGACTAGTCACCGGTCGAACGGAACGGTCCGATCCAATTTTCAAAACAGAGTTTAAAATCATTCCAATTTCAGGATTTGAAATAATTATTTTTTCCATTATTAAGTCATGATGTTACTAAGGCTACCACTATTTATTGGTCAATGTGTCCCCTTGAAAAGAAAGGCACAAAAAGCTAGCTATAATGTCAGATTATATAAAAGCAGATATTTGATTTCAACTGAAGGATTGATAGAGATTTATTGAGGTTTTGAGCCATAAAAATAATTGTAAACTCAGAATTTATGTTCATAATAAGAAAATAAATTATATGAACACCAAAACTTAAATTATTGGTATGATTACAATTAATTGATGGTCAAAGTTCAATTTTTTAATAGTAAAATTCTTATTTCTTATATTTTAATTGAATACTATGAAACCTTTCCAGATCCTACTTTATTATAGAACTTTAGGCTAGGAATAATGATGATGACGATGATGACAACTAAATAAATTGTCTAATATATAATAATAATTTGTAATTAGTGTATTTTAAATAAATTATTTGATGAATTAATAATTTAAAATTAAATAATAAAATTGATTTATTTAATATTTTTAAATTTAACATATTTTTATTCCCATTATATCTTTTTTAGCTTCCTTAAAATGACAAATAGTTTCTCAATTACTACTTAAATTCGAATCTTTTTACTAAAATAACAATAACAATATTTTATCCGAGACAGGAAATATAAAAAAATGTTAAAAATACGTAATTCTATACTTAATTAATAAAAATATTAGAGCGAAAAAAGGGTTTTGGTTTGGAATCTTTTTGACTATTAAGTACAAAATAAGTTAGACCACCTTGACATTTAAAACCAAGACGCATATTCTTCCTTCATTTAATTACTCCCCCCAAACCTAAAAAAGTAGTTGAGGTTTGATGGACACGTTAGCAAAAATAGCCAAAGAACGAGGAGAAGGTTGGTGAAGTTCTGCCATCCCCGTAATGAGTTTGCATAACACAGGAAAGGCACATCTTTTTGAAAAGTTGATTGGGATCAAACCGTAATGTATCTCTTTTATATAATATCAAGCCGAAATGTGAGGTGCCTAAAATGAGCGTTTCATCTTAGTACAAGGAAAGGCACGCACCGTTGATAAGTCGAAAAGACCACATCCCAATCCCAATCTCAATCTCAATCAGCGTCCGCATCATCATCACCTTCTTCAGCGTCTCGTCCGATTAGCAGATGAAGGTTTGATAAGGTACAGCACGTCCAAACAAAGAACAAGTCGGCCACAACAGTTCAGTACGTGGCTTGGGTTGGTGTGTCTCGTGAAGACTGACCAATAACAGCATAAGACATGGGACATTCCAAACCCACACGAAAAAAAATTGGAAAATCCAAAATAATTAAAGATAAAGGATGGTTTAATGCTTGCGTGGGTTTACTTCCTTCTTCCCTCATTAGTCGTCCTTCAAGTCAATGGGTGTCCCACACAAGATTTTGTTGATTACAACTATACAATGTTTTTGTTTATTAACATTACTTGAAGACTCCATTAAAGCAACCTCGAGCACAGTTTCCTTCCCTTTTCGTTTCTATAATTGTTTATGCCGTGTATATCTTCTGTAAGACCACTTGTTTTAAGTATTTCTAGCATAAATAAAAAAATGCAATTGTCAGGTCTTTCTCGTTTTCTTAAATCTTTTAAATATTTTCTTTTGGGTTTTATATTTTATAATTAACCTTATTTTTTATTACATAATACTTGTAGTTTTTTAGCTTAAAAAGTTTCTTAATTAGTTTAATTATTTTGTTATAATGATTGGTTTAATTAATTTATTCTTATAGTTGTATTTTATTTGATTGGTCACCGGTAAAATTATTTCTTTATAACCATTAGGTAGCATAATTAAGTCATAGAAACAATCTCTATGTAAAAATACGAAGAGAAGGTTGTGTATATTATAACCATCTTTATGCAGTGAGTACATTGACTTTATTTTGCATGATACGTGGATCTATCATAAATACTCTATGCTTGGTAAGGATACGACTATGTAGTATTAAAACCCTGCGTTTCAATGACAATTTCACTTAGTATTGTTGTTGATGTTGTTATTTTAGGTAGAAAATTAGGTAGACCTTATGCTTCACACACCTATATATGGTGATTTGCTTAAGGATTATTAAGATTCATCCTAGTATTATCCATATGTTTATCTAAAAAGCTAAAAAAGAGATAACATATTTATAATTTTTTGAGATTTTTTTCAGTTTACTATCTAATATTTAAAATTTTAATTTAGTAACAAAAAATTCAAATTTCCTTTATATGAGATCAAAATATTTTTAAATTAATGTGACTAATAAATAGACATGTATGTATCATATATGCAACATTAGCAAAAAAATGTCCCTTAGGAGGTTGTTGAGTTAGTAGAGTAGAGGGCTAGAAGATTCTGTGTTCGATTCTTTTTATCTACGCTCTCTCGATTGGGTCTGTCATACAAGACTTATTTAGTGAGAAGTATTCGGTTGTCGTGATTTGCCGACTATTACGTCAATTTGAACATTTATCCGATGCATATTTAAAAAATAGCAGCTGCAGGTCATTTCGTATAAAAAAAGAAACATTAGTACGAATTGATATGTTTTAAAAAAAATTAAAAGATTGGTCCTATTATCGTTATGAGATGGAGAAAATGTCATATAATTTTATCACATAATGAATGACCTATTTTTAATTTGTTATTAAATTCTCAAAAAGCATTATTTTTATCAAATAATTTTATATGATCTTATCAAGCATAATACAAAATAATGGTCCCAACAGATATAACCGAACGCCGTTAGTTATAACCGAAGGCGTTTAACTGTAGCCGATTCGCATAATCTTGAAAGCCGAGCCGATAACGGAGGTGAAAAGGCTGTCTGCGTCTAGGGAATAAAAACCTCGAGGAGGAGCTTTCGGCGTCTCAAAAAATAGATTTAAAAAAAGAAAAAGAAACACATCAATCAAAATCAAATCCTATCCTCTCCTGCCTTGAAACAGCTATGTTTTTAACTTACGCGTCAGCATGTCGTCAAGCCACGTCATGATAACACGTCACCGCTGGCGCATTCGACCTTTTGAATTTTTTTAATTATTATCCACAAATTCTATTTCTTCTAGATATGTATATGTATAGCGATGGCGATGAGCTTGCACATGTGGGATCTGGACCCACTGTCTTTAGTACTTGGCCTATGAGATTAATATAAAATTATCCTTTTTTTTCTATAATAATGATGATTACGTTTTTTTCACAGTACAGTCAAAAATAATGATGCTGAATAAGACTTCCTTCAAGGATGGTCTCTTAAATAATTATAGGAACTTGGTAATTATTTAAAACATGCACCTGTCTTATGATTTAGTTTTAAAGTACTTTTAATTATCAAAATTAATAAAAACAAAAGTGAATTCCTCTGGTGCCTTAGAGTTAATATTGTCATTATTTATATTATATCTTTGTTGGACATTTTAGACATTTCTTATAAAATTAGACAATATTTAATTACATTTTTAATAACTTATCGGTTAAATTACGTAATTTAATCCTGATAAAAATAATAAAGTGACTCAATAAATGATCTAAGTCAATGACTCCAATTTCGAGTAAAAAGTGACTCTCGATCAATGTGGATCGAATCAATATCAGGTTTCTGATAGGGAAACTCGATATAGATGCTATATATAATGGTTAAAGTCTTCTGTAGTTGTTCATATCATTCGTAAATGTAAGGATTATCTGACTCGTTAAGAGAGCTTACGTTTTGAGAAAACTGTAGAAAAGCTTTACAACATTCCAGTGAATAGTTTTCGTGAAGTTGATGGTGGATTCGAGTTCATTTCGGCTTCAAAAAGCTCATTTAAAGTTATGAAACCGAAATCAAGTATTTTCCACATTTCTTTGTTTATTGTCCTTTTACGTTTGATCTGGGATACGTAACTAAGACTCCGTTATGTATTACAATTTTTTCTTCCCGATAGTTTATTAAAAGTTGTTGTTTTATTTTTTTATTGTTTTATTTATTCAAAGCTACATCTTACACTATTTTAATAGTTTGCATACTATACAAGTTTTAGAAGAAAGTCGTCATAAATATAAATAATAAAAATTTAATTATTGAAAAGTTATAAAAACTAACAAATAGTGTTGACACTTGAATAGTATTATTTTAAAATTATTCAAACTAATATTTTAAAAATCAAATCGAAAATAAGGTATTAAACCATTATAAAACTTGCTAAATATTGAATAAAATTAATGAAATTGATTTACAGTTAAAAGATAATGTCCTTGCCGATTGAAGAGATGGTGAAATAAAAATTAATTAATTAATTTTAGTTTATAAAATATATTAATTTATATTAATTAATTAATTAATCATTTTTAATAATAAAAATTATTAAAATAAATCAAATAAAAAATTGAACGATTAAATCAATCGAATCGAATAAGTTTTTAATCATTGATTCAAAAATTAAAAAAATGAAATTTGTAATTATTAATTTAAAGTCGTTTGAATTATTATTATTATTTTAACGACTTCTAATGTTAAAATGGGGAGAACGGTAATCAAGTGGAGCTAAGTCGCGGCTAGAAAGAAGAGAATGCATGCAATGCAACTATTCGACGGGGGGAGGGATTACGAGGAACCATATGATGCGTGATTTAGGAGACACATCAATTCCAATGTTACCTAACACTTGTTCCCTTTTGGAAGTTGATGAATGATGATACAATACAATACAATACGTCCTTCAAGCTTTTCAAAAAAACAAGTCGTGGACCCTAACCCTCACGCCATCTCTGTCCCATTCAAATTTTCCCTTGAGACATCAAAGCATTTAGCATGTCCTTCAATATTTGCACCATCGCTAGTAGGGGTCTTCGCATAAGATAATATCAAGTTTGTCTCTGATAAGAATAGTTATTAAATGATTAAAGAGATTATGAAAGCGGATAAATTTTGAAAATCGAGATACACAAAATAATGGCAACGACAAAAGGTGGAGCCCACGCGCTTTGAGTCCTCGTTATTATAAAACAATTTTACACGGGGAATCAGAATCTGCATGCGACGTTGCTATGTACCACCAATCCGAAACTCCAGCGTAATTAAAAACTTAAGTTAAAACCAGGTTAAAGGTGAGTTGGTAAAAAATTCTCTTTCACTTAAGTGAGGTCACGAGTTCAAACCGTCTTTATATATGTAATTATTTAAAATTTGAGGTCAGAGTTTTACCTCTTATAAGGGACTTACCTAGTTTGAGCGGGGATTAGTCTGAAAGTGAATAGCTTAAAGGTGTCTTCTTATAGTTGAGACCCTCCTAAAACACCTCGTAGGTAACTAAAAAAAGAAACTTAAGCTAATATAAAAGGTAAAAAAGTAATTTTTATTGTAATTTTTTAAAATGATTATTTAATCATAAAATTTTTAAAAATAGTTTTTTAATTGATATATTTTTTTTGACAGGTAAAATATAACTTTTTAAAAAGCCCAAATTTAAAGATTAAAAAAAACTTCTTATTTTAACTTTTTCAGCTTAACATTTTTATGACGTTTCCGTTCATATCGCAAGCTATTTGTTTTGCAAAAGTGACTACCACATGACGGATCATAAGTTGTATGGCAACTAGGAGTTGATAAGAAATTAATTAATAAAGTCTAAATTTTTAAAATTTTAAATTTTAACTTAGTTTACAACTCAAAATTCATACCCTTTATATATATATGTGTGTGTGAGTAACATCTTTATTAATTAAGAGTATAGGTAAATACATAATAAATAAAATAAATAATAAAATAAATAATTTGTTAAAAATAGAATAAAATAAAGAGTAAAAGTAAGTAAATAAATATCTGAAAAAAGACAAACAAATAAATAAATCAAACAATTTATTACAAGAAAATACTTGCTAATAGTAATTATAATATTTCATTATTTCTGGTTTAATTATTCTCTGTTTAAAATTTTTTAGATTAAAAAATATTTTAAAACATTACAGCAAGATATTATACTTTACTCTTATTAAATTTCAGTCGTATCCATCAACATTTTTAATTTTAATAAGTGTTTATAATAAATTTATTTTTATAATATTACCCAAATATTGAATATTAAACTAAAAAGTAAAAAAATGTACTTTCCAGTTTACGCGTTAACGACGGACGCCGACTCGTCGAACGGCTACTCGGCTTGACTGTTAACCGAACACTTGAGCCTCACTACTTTACTCAGTAATCGGTACTAGTCCGAGTGAGTTACTTACTGAGCCAAAACATCCCCTCCTCCATCTTATTTCTTATTCCTTTTTATTTATTTTCATCCCAAAAATAGCTTTTGCTTTCATTTTAAATAATATTTTTTAAAAGATATTAACGTATTTTTATAATTTTTAAATTTATAATATTAAGAAACAACTATATATTAGCTCTAAGACAATATCCTCTGTCCAATGTATAGTATCTTATTGTATTTCATAAAATTTTAACCATTTATTTACGTAAATCTCACGTTTATTTATGCGAGATCCACGTAAGACCCACATAAATAAATAATTAAAATTTATTAAACACAATAAAACGCTATAAAATTAAACAGAAGATTTGGACTCGTTAGCTCTCCCCGTCTTTCTTTGTGGTGAGACCGTAGTATCAAAACAGTCAAAACAAGCCGAACTATGGTTTAGTTAAAAGTTTAATGAATACTCCTCGAGCATGAAGATGAATGTTGTACTAGAATAGTAGAATAGTTTTGAGTTTACTTAGTTTTAAGATCTGCCCGTACCAATAAGCTGACACGTGTCCCGATACAACGCGTTTTCTTCCTCCCTACACCGCCCTATTTATCCTCCCACCTCTCATACTCATTCCCATTTCTCGCCTCTGCTCCATTACCGCTTTCTTCTTCTCGAAGTTGCAATCTTTTTTATTACCCTCTTATGTTTGAGTAATGCCCAGATACAGTCTCCATCTCAATATTGTTGTTTCTTTTTGATCAGCTGCTTTTGTTTCTGTTTTTGAGCTTGGGGAACATGACTTCTTCGGAGAATTTGCCGAGTTTTGAGCCTTGGATGGGCTTTCGAACGGCCTTCCCTGACTCGTGGATATCGGAGGCCTATGCTCGCGACACCCAGACTTTTGCTAAGGTCCTCCAGAAGTCTCTCGGCGGCAATTCTGCGAATGACAACTCTGTGTCCGAGACGCTCAGTTCCGATTCTTTTAACCCTTTTCTCAGCTTGCTCAATTCAGATGCAATCACCGGCGCAGCCGCCGTCCCTCCTCCTCCGACAACCCCGACGGCTTCCAACGTTTCTGGGTCCGACCCAGAAACGGCGCCCAAGCGCCAGCGGAACTCGGCCCCAGGAGCCACCGGGAAGGTCTCCAAGAGAAAGTCTCGCGCTTCGAAGCGGTCGCAGACGACGTTTATCACTGCGGATCCGGCAAACTTCCGGCAGATGGTGCAGCAGGTGACCGGGGTTAGGTTCGGGAACTCCCAGATGCCCATGGTGCCGGTTGTGAAGCCGGAGCCGCAGAGACTCGGTGGGCGGTTGCAGGGATGCGGCGGCGCTGCAGCTGCGGTTGGCTGCTTGCCGACTCTTGATACGTCGGCGTTTCTTTTGGACCAAGTCCTCATGGGGTCCACTCCCTGCTCAGGAGCTGGACCGGTGGTTGGGTCCGGTCCAATGTGTTTCTCCCCGTCTCTCGTGGGAGATATTTCCGGCTCCGGCTCCGGCTCCGGTTCCGGTTCCGGCTCTGGGTCTGGTTCTGGTGTAGATTTTGATACTTTCTCCAGCTTTCCCACCCTAGAGTCGTGGAAAGTCATGTGAAGTAGGGAGTTATTTATCATTTCTAATTACAAATATGTCCTTTTTTTCTGGTCTAATTTGCTAGTTGGAGGCATGTAACTTATGTAGTGGAGAATTATGCTGGGGGGGTTAGGGCGGTCACATGTTAATATTTTTGGGAGGCCTTGTTAGGCTTTGGCTAGGATGTGCTTTCTTGTTTAATATCCACTCTATTTTCATATACTCTTTAGTCTTCCTGTTTACTCCATTCCCAATTTGAATCCAATCGATTGAACCAAATCGAATTAATGACTTACTCAGAGCTAGGATTTGCTTGAAACACTAGATTCCTGGGATAGCCGAGTGTCATTTCCAAACATGCAAGGTGTGCTTGATGTGTCTTTCGTAACATTTATGATCTGCAGCAAGAATAAATTTAAGAAAAAAGAGGTTTTGGATGTGATGTACAAAGTCATTAATGGCACATTATGGTGAGAATGATTGGGAGGCCAAAGGTTCTTCAAATTTGAAACATTAACTCATCATTCTCAAAACTTATTTAAGGCAGCAGGAGCTAACTTAGCGGGTTTCATTATCCATTCCTCTTATTTCAAGTGTACAAGCCAGGAAATTTTGTCCATAATCATCGAATGATAATCACTTAATTCTAACTCTTTTAACTACACAGGATTAACCCTAGTCCTAACGAAGGGGACAAGATCTTCTATACCTACGAGATCTTCTATACTTATAATTTTGTGTCAGTTCTGTTCCAGACGATTCCATCCACACATTTCTTTAAGTCTTATATATTTGTGTGAATGAGATCGTATAGAATAGAGTTGATATAGGGTTACGGGCAATGAGAATTTGATCTCCCTAATGAATACCTTAAAACTCAAACATGATGTTTGATAAAAAGTACGAAATGCAAAAAAAGTATATATTTAGGGTCCACTTGACTTATGTCTTCTCTGTCATAGTTAAAAATGAAAGATTCTCATATTTTGTAATTTTGTTGATGAACTACTATTTGTTTAATGTTTGGAGATGAACCGCCACTAGAATGAACATCAAACATTGTTGTCAACACTAACGCACTGACTTCTTTGCTATTTTGTCGATCCGTATAAACATGTACCAAATTTAGCCAATCCATTTGGTTCATTGTCAACTTAAACAAAGTTCAATCTTAAGTGATATCATACATAAGTTGCTACTTGTGGTAATTACCAATTAATGATTTCAATTTGAACCGAACTTCCAATTTAACGTTTTCTTGATCTCATGCTCTCTCTAATTCAATATTTAAATGTTAAGAACAAATATCTTAGTGCAAATGTTTACTCAAGTCAAAAAGCTTACTCAAAGAAATGCTCCTCTAATGGTGTTAGGTACTAGCATCTTTAGGGTGACTTAAGGGTCTTGGGACTTCTTCAATTTGCTCATTAAAGTACAAAAAAAAGGAATTGGTCAAGCTGGTTTT
This sequence comes from Erythroxylum panamense, assembly GCA_027123425.1. NCBI lineage: Eukaryota > Viridiplantae > Streptophyta > Magnoliopsida > Malpighiales > Erythroxylaceae > Erythroxylum > Erythroxylum panamense. Next base: position 2,339,250 of record JAOTIZ010000003.1, read on the forward strand.
TCAAAAATTAAAATGAAACAAGTGAAATGAAAAGGGATTTTTAAGGAACCAAGATCCTCTGTCTAGTATTACTCTGTCTTATTCTGTCTCATGAAATCTCAACCATTTATTTTGCGGGATCCACGCGGGACCTACACAGAACCCACATAAATAAACGGCTAAAATTCATTGGACATAATAAGGCACCATAATATTGGACAGAAGATTTGAACTCTTTTCAAGTATGTGCATATGGGCACCCCACGTCTTCCCATATACTAAAAAATGAGTTGACATAACTTATAGCTACTCACCACCTCCTTCACCTTAATTTGGGTGCCTGCCCATATAGTCTTGCGAGATGAGTGGTGTTAATTTAGTGTTGTCACACTCAATATGATGAAACAAATTATACTTATTTTCCTTATATATGTCATTTTCCATGCTGAGACAGTCTCATGTTACTTTTCTTTTTCATTAGATTCCGAGCACCTTCTCCTTTTCCAATAACCCACTAAGAAAATTGGAATACAAATGGTTAAAAATAGTGTTGCTGACATGCAAAGTTTGTTCTAGATAAGGAGTTAAAAGAACGAACAAAGACCTTTTCCAAACATTAGTGATTGAGACTTCCATTTAGTGCATATAGAATTGAATGTGTTAAGAAATTGAATGTGTCACCGTAATTTACCTCCCTCACGACCTGGTCGGGCCTGGGTGTGAGGGCAGCTGGGGTGGCTGATTCCACCTTTTAGGACAGGAATTGAATGTGTCAAGAAATTTTTTTTAATGAATAATAAGGAAATTACATAAAAAGCTGATGAATTAAGCGAGGGAAAGAGATCCATGTGATGTCCTCTAGGAGGATTTTAATACAGCCTGAAGGAGGGCGTTGAAAGGTGGTGGTCCTCAATTCGAAGGATTGAGCATAGTTGTTCATCAAATTCGCACGGCAATTGGCTTCCTTGTAGATATGTCGCTACCTTAATATCCACTCTATAGAAAGCAACTCCTGAATAGCCCTAATCAATGAGTTGCAGATACCCAATTGCTTCTCGGACAAGGAGAACATTTTCTCTAGATAAAGTTAATTTACTTTTGTAATTTGTTAGTTTACATGCAATATAACTAGGAAAATATAGATTTTTACCCGAAAAAGTTTCATAAAATGTATTGAAGTATTTTAGTTTTCTAAAATATATTAAGTTCATCATGAAAACATTTCTCTAAAACGATATCTGAATGTTTAAAAAATAAATTGGCTTGACTGGTTTAATCATAAAAAGCTTTAAACCAGATCATTTTTTAGTTTCATTTTTCTTAAAAACTGTTATCATTAAAAATTAACTGATTTGTTGCTTAATCGATCAATATTTATAAGCTAACCAATTTTCATATATCAGAATAAATCATTTAGCTTTAATTTGATAATATTCTTCTTCAATTAAATTTCAACTTTTTATAGATAGAAGATAATTTTTATTTTCAATCTTATTTTAAATTCTTTAATTATATTCCATTTATTATTATATACTAGTTTTATAATGACTTTGTATCGATTGGCTCTATAAGCCTAAACGTTCTATTTTATTGGCTTAATTTTTATCTATTTTTTGAAATATTAAATTTATAATAATAATAATGTTTGTTATTAATATAATTTTTTAAATTACTTTAATTGAGATACATTGGAAGTGAGTTTAATGACTTCAATCTCGTAGAGTCATATTTACAAATTCGAGTCAAGATAATCGATCATTACCCTCTTATTTTTCATATGCTTTCATCACAAAGAATCATGAAAAATCTCATAATTGCAAAGAGTGGATGTGATATGTTATGCATCTGAACAGTTTGTGAACAATATGATTGCATTTTATGCTTACAATAAGCACCTAATCCACATGAAGCAAGTCAAGTTCCTTACCAGCGGACCCATTATATAATTCGGCTGACAATCCAAACTAAATCAGAAGCCATTAGCACATCGCAAAACTATGCTATTGCAAAGCAAATTGTCTCCCAAAAAATATCGTAAAGTGTATGTGCTCGGTCTACAAGGAAACAACCAAAACTTGAATACAGAACTCGGTTCATAAGAGTGATGACAATTTAAGGCCACAATTCTGAGAAATGCATTATGTTTTACACGGTAAGGTTGGTTTGTTCGTAGTATGTTCCGCTTCTTGACAGCCAAATTGCCGACGTTTAGGCTCCTTTGCACAAAAGCTAATCCTGCAACAATAGAGCCCATTAAAGAAACATGCTTTAAGTGATTAAGAATGAGCAAACGTATACCTTAACTGCTACATTTTCAAAATGTATTGGTCAGGAATGCAACAAATTGAAATAAGCTGACTAAGATAAAAACTGTGAAGTATTGGTCGGCAAGCTTACAAGTAGATAGTGTTAAGAATCAACCGTACGAAGCTGAAAAACTTTCATACCTCCGCATTTGGCGAACTGGGGCCGGATGCAGCGTCTGCGCCATCCATTTGTGAATTGCCTCCAGAAGATGGGGTTGGAGATGGCACTTCCACGCCTTGAACCTCCCAAGCCTTTCTGCATTTGTTGTGCAAGTATTCCAGGTCGTCATCAATATACTGCACTCGTGCATTCAGATTTGCTAATTGCTGGTTCATTCTATGCATCTGTTCCGTTATAAACCGATATTGGTCATGTGTTCTGCGCAAATATACATGGATGAGGTTTTGGTTATGTAGAAGCTGTTGGTGCATCGTGGCCATATTGGGTTGCGACTGATATTGTGGCTGCGGTGCTTCCCCCTCAGTCTCCGAACCATATTCAACACCGTGAACATTAGACCAATATTCAACACCTTGACCTCTGGAACTTGATTCTCCCGCTGCCGACCTACGCCTCATTGCTGTACGGGTTGATGGCTCTCGTAGCTGCAAGGTTGTCCCGTCTATTATCTCGCACCGTGTCAAGTATGGGACATCGAAATAGTGATATTGCAGCACCTCAAGGTCACCAAGATCAAGCCTAAACCACTGAGCTATTGCAGTTGCTAGATAACCCATACCTAGGCAGCTCCCCCGTCTCCCCACTAATTCCATCAAAGTTTTAGATACATATGTGAACATGTTTGGCTTATGTCCATGCTCGATGCACCATAACAAGAAAAGCTCCTTCGTCGAGCATTTTGTACTTTGTTGTTTGCCAAAAACAGATCCACACATGAATTTATGAAGCAGCTTGAATTCCGCTTTCACAATCTCTGCATTGGATGCAAGGTGTGGATCATACGCATCCAAGTTAGTTAAATATTTCCAGTACGCATTTACATTGAAACCCGGATGCGCATCTTCAATATTGTGCTCCGCAAACTCACAAACGTGCCGTAACACCCTCTGATCCAAAAAACACACCCGCCCGCGTAATCTAAACCACAATTTGTGCGGTCGCCGTGACACCCACCTCAAAGATGTGAAAAACTCTAGTGTCAGGTCACGGGACACGGGCCAAGATTTTCGCACAAAATCTTGCCAACCACCTCCCATACATAATGTCATAAAATTGTCTCTCAACCCTATTTCATGTAGCAGCTCAAAGTTAAAATACGTTGGAACCTCAACGCTCTTACTTTGAAGTTCCCTGTACCTCTCTCCTTCTGCCTCGGAATAAATTGGAAAAGGGGCATCATACACATTTGCAATGTTTGCAGCATTGTCCCCTCTGACCTCAGAACAGATGCTTTCCTCAGACTGTCTAGCTCTTCGAGGGGGCATTGTCACGGTAGAAGCTGCATATGTCAGAAATTAAGAACACAAATTAAGAACAATCAGATCACAACCATCATTTGGGCTTCTTCATGTTTCTATAAACAAGACAATGTATTTGTTTGATTTTGGTTGTGATTTGGATACTCTGTCTAATTACATCTGAAATCAATTACATGTAACTAAACTAAGCTCTCATAACAGAATGTGCATAGGAAGTGTAATATGTCTTAAAGTGGGTTAGTAGAAATATTTGAATTATGAGTTAAGGGCTGTTATAATTGAATGACAAAATATTATGTACTACATAAGGTAATATCCAAAAAACCGATGACTATATCAACATGTGTGTTATGTTGATAACTATAGGTGCTGTAGAAGACCAAGATGTGTCGTTGTAAGTGAGGAAAAGCAATCAACTTTTTTGATATTTGGGCAGAGAACTTGTCTTAAAAGCAATCAACTTTTTGCTTGCAATCATCGAATTATTTATACACTTTACGAATATCATTGTATCTGTTTGCAAATTGTCAACAGATAACGCACATGAAGCCTATGAAGCCTAATGGGGCAACAATATGACTGGAACAACAGAAGAGGACAAACAACTTTATTTCAGATCACATTAGTGGTTCAAATGTCTACATGCACGCATATAATAACCAAATTCAAGCAACCAAAATATATGCAAAACATCAATGACAACGACAAAGAGTCACAATTTCAACTGCAGCAATACTAATAGCAATCCATACCTAAAGATCGTAAAGATGAAACACCTACTACGCTTCCACTGAAGGGAGTAACCGAATATAATAGTCCAACCACCTGCAATACCCAAACGCAATACCCATACGTTAGGCAGATGCGATTGAAGGAAGATACGCATTCGCAAAACAAAACCCAAACAAATTACCCAGATGCAATTCATCGATAATACCCATTCGAAAACCAAAACCCATAAGACATTACCCACATGCAATTCATCGGATATGCCCAGATAAGTTAACCACATGAACAACATTTCCCTAACTCAATCCAAACCCATCACCCAATCAAAACAATACACACAACTTACCTACAATCTGGTGGTAGAATGCTCGAACTCAGAGGAGAGGAAGAACTTTTGTAGCGCAGGGGAAGAAGTTTTGCGTCCGTATCGCACTCACCGGAAGAACTTTTGAAGAGAAGAGGATGAACGTTTCAGTGGTTATCGCAGTCAGTGTCGCTTTCGGTTCAGTGCGACAGTGAATATACTTGGTTTTTTCAATTTATTCATTTCTCATTTTCCGACTTTCATAAATTAAACCACTTTTGTTATTAATCAAATTAACAGTAATTATATTGATAAGGTTATTAATCATCATAATAATAATTAATTTATAAATACTTCACAATATATTTCATTATAATATTTCACAGTTATTATAATAATATAACTACATTTAATTACTAAATTTATGATTGATAATAATAATAATTAAAATAATTATAATAACAGTAGGAAAAATCAGAAGAAGAAGAAATTTAGTTATAATAATAATAATAATAAATTTCAACAATACTCTCCAATAAATTTCATAATACTAATAACAATAACCATACATATACCAAAACTATTTATGATATTATTAACAACCAATTTTATAATTTTTCTAATACATTTAATAATTACTCTATAATATATACAATAATAACAATAAGTAATTTGAAGGTTATTTAAATTATTATTAAATTTAAATAACCATAATAATCATGACAATATTTTTTTCACATTCATATTTTTTAGTTATTATAATACTGGAAACAAATTTCAATAATAATAATAACAATTATTATATTAATAGTAATACTAATAATAATAATCATAATAATAAGATAATAAGTAATAATAATAATAATAATAACATAATAATAATAATAATAACATAATAATAAGATAATAATAATAATAACATAATAATAAGATAATAATAATAATAATAACATAATAATAATAATAATAATAACAACATAATAATAATAATAGTAATTATAATTATAATAAGATTATAATTAATATAATGATTGAATTTAATTATCGTATGAAGACATTAAAATTTTTTGTAGTATTAT
>JAOTIZ010000003.1:2350894-2368631 GCA_027123425.1 Erythroxylum panamense
ATGAGTGCTAGGGTTGAGCTTTTACGTGTTTGCATGGGAGTTTCTTACTTACAGATGGGCTTAGGAGAATATGGATTAAGCCCAAGTCGGTCCATGGGATGAGATGGGCCGATCGGCCTATGAGAATCCGACCCAACCATATATATATACACACACTACATTAAGAGAATTAATATTGACCTTTGGGATTAATCAACACCCATTGGAAGTGAGGAACTTGAAAGCTTCCTTATAATTGCTTCTCTAGCGTTCTCATATAGAATCGTCATATCTAATGTCTAATTCAGTAATTTGGAATTACAAACATTACCCTCTTAGGTATTAATTATTAAGCCTAGATATCTATTGAAAAGGGCAATGAAATGCCCCACATATCAAGAATCATGACGTGGATACAAATTTAAGGTTTGAGCACTAACATCAAATTATCTAAATATATCATAATTAGTCTACCAATCCACCTACCGTAATGAAGATCACTTCGCTCTCACTTTTCTAATACATATTGATTAGTCAATTTAATATGCATACGTTCACTTGATTTCCAGGACAAGAATCTTCAGAAGCAAATATTTTCAAAGTGGGGGCATTATAGATGTAATGTATGTGTCAATTATTCGTCACTAAGTAAAAGACACTGGCAAAGTTCTTTTTTCTCCCTTTAAATATTTATATTGGCAGAAAGTGGTACAAGGATTTAAAGTATTAGTATTTAATTTATAACGGGCAATAAACATTTTAAGCTTCTCTCTTAATGGATATCGATTCAATAACATGTAATTAGATATTAACAATTTATTTATATTTACCATAACTTGCCATTTATTATTAATATATGAAATATTTAACATATACAATTTACCATATTAATATGATATTTACTTGGTTACCTAAGTTTGGAAAGTAAATTTCCAAAGGAGTCATTTCAATAGCAAATACAGAGAAACGACGTCGTGGCGCCACATGCGACCCCTGGTGTGATTCTGTTGAAACTTGGACGGCTAACTAAATAACAAAAATGTTGCGGCTCTCACGCGTATAGACTGTAAACAAAAGGGCTGTGAGCTGTCACCTCAGGAAGCAACATAAGTCCACTCATTCCATTTAATAGGCGGCAGCCGCCGGCCCATATCAGCCTCCGACCCCATCACCCATATCTTAACCTAACCCCTCAAACAAAATATAAATAATTCTTTACGAAAGCCGCTTCTTTGCTTTTCCCATTTACTATTTTAATTGAATGGTGTTTGGTCGCGTTCATTAAATTGGGGATTATGTACGTCAAATCGGTTAGGCGACAAACGTGGCGCATCTGTGGGCAATCTCCTGTCCAACGGGTCCCATTTTAGGGCACCTTCTTTACTCCAACACGCCGACTCGCCGGCGCAACTGTCTGTCCCTATCGGACACGTCGCCCATTGGTTTCACGGCTTATCCGCCACTTTTTCTTTCTAATTCATAAAAGCCTTATTTGGTTTTAAACCGGCTTTTGTTGTTGTGTCATGTCATGTCCTTCCATCATCATATCTTTTTACTATCTTTTCAAACCCAAATAACTTAAACATCACTTTTACGGTGAAGTTATTACTACCATTTATGATCACCCCAAAAAAGAATCATTGTGTAACTTCATTCATACAGCGACATTTCAACACTTGAATTTCGAAACTAATTAAGCGTTAAATAATTGTTACAAGACGGCACTTACTTTGGTACCTATGATGAGAAAAAACAACAATTTTTAAAACAAAGAAGGAGAAGACAATAACCACCAGCGGCTTAAATATTAAAAGTCTGAACGCGAGACAATTTAACAACTTGATAGATACACAGTGAACGATTACGTGTTAACTATTTAACAACTTGATAGGTACCAAGTGAACAATTACGTGTTTAACGGAAAGCGGAATAGGACATTAATTTGACCAAAAGCTATCAGTGTTAATTAATTGAAGTATGTTTTTCTTTTTTAGTTTATTACAAATGGAGGTGAGCCTGAGCCGTGGGGTGGGGGTCAAGTTTAAGTGACGTGATCATTCATGTTCAATAAAGCAATTGCGAAAAGCGATAAATTTGGGAAAATGCGAAATCTTATGCAGAGATATCGTGTATAGCTGACTGGGACCCACCTAAAAAAGCGGCAGCCGCGGTTGCATAGGTCTTCCTGTTTTGTCTCCATACCACATCCTAACCCTTCTTTTGTCATTCAGTCCTTACGCTTAAGATAAAATATAAAAAGACACCGCCACTCACTGTGCTCAAGGATCGGACGGCTACGCAACACGTGCAACCAAACACGAATCTCTAGAAGTTCAGTCAACATGGAATAACCTTTCGGTCTCCTTCCTAGTAATGCGTCCGCCGTTGTTGTCTCCGCACGCGTTTTCGTTTTTTAATATTTTATTTTCCTCAAATAAAACCGACTATTTTTTAAAGACAGAATTACTAAAGAAACGAATTTCGATTTTTGAGACGAGCAGTACAAGCTGTAAAAACTGAAAATTAATTATAAGTGCATTCACGAGCGTAATTGGGGGGCAGAAGAAACGGTTGCATAAAAGTAAAGCCAAGAAATTGATGGCATAAACATACAATACAATTGTTCGCTTCGCACTGCCTTTTTCGGTTGTACTGGTCAAAAGCATGATCATGACTGCTCCATTGCAGTTTTTGACCGTTTCTTGCAGCCAGACGGTGGATATCTGTCCCCTGTAGCACACCTTTAACAAAACTGTCTGTTTAGTCAAATTATGGCAGTCATCAATCAAGCAATATAACTTTTTTTTGATTAGAGGTGGGCTTAAGTAAGTGCTTTTATAATTTTGAATTATGCCAATGACGTTCAATTAGGCATAGCCTTCAACTCACCTGCATAGGATAGAATCTCAATCTTGGTCAAGTCCCCGAGTTAAGCAAATTGGAGTACTAGAAAGGACTAGCAAGAAAATGTTCACATCTTTTTTTTTTTAATCAAACGCGCAAGTGAAGTTTGTGACCAAATTGCTTTCAGTAGCTGCAAAGGCAACCAAGTTGTTTTCTTTATCTTGATTCTTGCAGATGAGGAAAGCTGGTAAAGCATCTAATTCTGCTTTAACCAATCATGATAAATTAAGCGTAACCCAGGCAAGGCAACACATTATTCATCGAGAATCTGCCACGTTTTAGCTAGTCTACGGCGCTGGTTCTATCTCCGCCCCTTTCGACTTTAACGGCACAAACAGGGGGAAGGAGCCCCCAGCAACAAAACGTGGATGTCTCCCTACCAACGGGACACCACACCACCAGATTTAACAAATTTCGGTCACCTTTTCCGCAGGCCAAAGCTCATTAGCAGAATCGAACACAAAAGTGGTAAGAACCCAGGACTTGAGATAGTACAAAACAAAAACTAATATTGATGTTAAATCAATTGATTAGATAACAGTGGGAAATTAGAAAATTTCTCCTCTGCAAAAAAAGAAACATCCTTGTTTAGGTATTCACAATGAGCAGCTTCAACCATGTGATCAACAACCCAAATGGACCACGTTACAAGCCTCACTCACTTCCTTTCGTTTAATCGTTTCATTAAAAACATGTATTTATCTACGCCCTATCTTATTTTCCTACTTCAGAAAATAAGACGAAATTAGAATCCGGAAGAACCAAAACATTATTAGAAACGGTTCAAAACTCAAAGGGTTTCTGGTTCCGGAGGGTAGTTGAGATCTAGATCGGGAACTCCATGCCTAGGCTTGATGACGTCATGGTGGTTCAAGTCGACGACGGATGATGAATCGGAATCACTCTGGACCCCACCACCGCCATTACAGAACACAGCTCGATGATGCTGGTGATCAAACATCATCCGTTGATACGGACTCTTCATCAAAGGAGCCTGGGAAAAGACACCACCGACCGTCGTCATCGGTTGAAACGGAAATCTAACGGCGGGTGGAGGAGGTCCGAGGTTAAGATCCAATGGTTGCGACTCGATCATCACGGCCGGCGTCTCTCGACTTGACGACTCAACAGTACTGCTCTGGCTAGGACTTCGGTTGTTCTCATTCTTGTGGTTGCTAATAACAACATTATTAGTCTCCGCCGGAAGTGGGAAATTAGTTTTGGCCTTGGCGCCGCGGAACTCGCGTGCGGCGGCATCGTAGGCGCGGGCGGCTTCCTCCGCCGTGTCGAATGTGCCCAGCCAGACGCGGCTCTTCTTACCGGGATCTCTGATCTCAGCGGCGTACCTCCCCCATGGCCTCTTCCTTACTCCTCTGAAATGCACCTCCTTAACTGCTCCGTTACCGCCGCCGTTAGTTTTGAAGGCAGCAGCCGTTTTGTCCCTTGGTGCCATTTGGTTCACTTCTTTCTTTGAGCTGTTGCAGGCTGCTTTGTAAGAGGAAACAAAAGTGTGGGTGGGGACGTTTGAGAAAGGGCAGTAGTAAGGAGGTGGTTTTATATAGAGAGGTCATGGGGAGAAGATAATTAGTAGTCAACGCCGCGTTTGACTGAGAGGGGCTGCTGGCGAGTGGAATTAGATAATAATTACTAGGCGCGTGGGAGTTAGAACAAAATGGTTGAATAAGTTGTCGGCATATTCTGCAATTTCGCCGCGTGACTTGGATCTGTTTTTTTTTTCCTTAATTCCCACGCGCCTCGAACAATTGCGCTCTTTCCTTTTGCAGGCCCGCGGCTTTATCCTTTGAACCGCTCTCCTTACACCTACCCAATAGGAAATCGACACGAGTGTCACTGTCCCAGTTGGTAAGTGAGTGCGTGAAATCTCAAATCCTGTCTGAATCTTCATCCCACCGAAACACCTGCTAACCCCGTGCACTACACGCCCCGGTTTTCTTACTTTGCATCCCCTACCCTTTACCGTCTATCAAAATTGTCATAATTCTGTACTTAATATTAGATATATATACTTTACCCATTAAACTTTTAAAAAAACTGCCCCAATTTCAACCATCCATACTTATTATCTATGAAATACACGTTTTAGTTAGGGAAACATCTTTTGAGCTTTGAGATCCTTTATTTTTATTGCCTTGATAAAATTTCCGAATTATCATCACATAAAATTTATTTTTGTAACTTTTGATATAACGCACCCAAATGTAGTAAACTAAAAATAAAAAATTTTAAAAACCAAGCTGAAAGTTAAACCAATAAGATAAAATGTTTAAAGTTTGGAAGATTAAATTAATATTAGACAGTCATAAAATTAACTAAAAATTAAATAAAATTAAAGAATTTAAAATATAATAAAAAGATATTGTCTTTAACTATCAAAAAATTTGAAATTTAATTTAAAATATTATTAATAAAAATTAATTGATTTATTTTAGTTTATAAAAACTTATTACTTTATAAAATTGATCAATTAATTAATAAATTACTCAATTTTTAACAAAAAATTATTAAAGTAAATTAAACCAAAAAGTTTGATGGTTTGACATTTTTACGATTAAACTGATCAAACCTGTTAGATTTTTAATCACTGGCACAAATAATATAGTTTCGTTTTGTAAGTTCATAATCCAGACAACTAATTGTCAAGTTTCATCTACTGATTTGAGTTATGAATGTGTTCTCAAATAGTTAAAAATATTATAGAAAATTTGATCGAGTTTGTCTATACCTTTTGACAAAATTAATATGTTTATATTTAAATCTTATTTATCAAAATTTAATTTCCTTTTACTACTATAATGGTAGATCTTGTAAATATTTGTAAAGTGATAGAGATGGTATTAATGGGGCTATTCTGTTTTCATAATCATATAATATCAGTTTATTTTTGTTTTGTACATGAATGAATAGTTAACATGGAATTTTTTATTTATGGCCGTGATTTTATTTTCTTTTTACAAAATATTTTGTTAATACTAGCTTTGTTTATTCTAATCGCCATGAAGAAGGTATATATTAGGAAACTAATTCAAATTCATCATATGTGAGTGACAATTGGCAACTTCTCTGAAATTTCTACATGTGTCGACAAAAAAGTGGTACCGATCTTGACACGTTTGTACATGAATCCGTCCAATCAATTGCAAGAGCAAATGGCAAGGCAACGACTGCTTTCTATGTGAAACTGTTGTATGATCTATACTTAATGTGTTATATACATAGAGGCTCTGCAAAATTGACAGTAACCGGCATGACCTATATCGAATGGTTAGAAGGCTGTTGGCTTCTCTTGTATCAGAATGGTAATATTGCAAAATATCTCTTTCTTTTATGATGTAAAATAGTGACACTGCGAGCAAAGATATTTATTTCGTATATATATATATCTTAGACTGCAAATTGCGAAAACCACATAGCCTTAATTTGGTTGGCCATCATTCAAAAAACATGCGAGGCTTCGTGATAGATTTGTTACCTCTATCAGTGGAAGACATTAATTAGGGTTTCATACAAGAATGTCGTACGCTAAGATTTTATTGGTTTTTTGGAGGTATATATGCTTGATTTTTTTTTCCAAATAACTAAAAATATTTAAGCCTCAGAATCTTTGGAAAAGCTTTTGTCAGGATGGGATCCTATTTGCTTATGTGGTCAATATAAACACCTTTGGTCGGCCCGGTCATGTTGGGCCTGAATTCAGACATAACAACCCAATGGTCGATCGGTCTATTCTTTAAAGATCAGTCTCATACTTACTCCAAGCCCAGCCCACGCTTCACGGCCCATCTGCAGATGGAGGACTCCTATGCAGACGTGAAAATTTAAACCTAACACATGCACCATATATAAGATATAGCTCTGCCATAACAGAGGTACGCAACTCATAATCCTAGTTCTCTCTGTTTTTCGGCTTCCCAACCTTCACCAAAAGACTCACTTGAGTGTCGGAGGGGCTAATCGGGAAACAACCCCCGACGTGCCTTCTTTGTTTTGCAGGAATCTTCAAGTCGAAGCTGATCAACCTCATGGATCCAAACGGCAACGTCCAGCCTCGTCAGAATCAGGCTGAACCAACCTCTATTGAATAACTTGTCGTATAGGGAAGCACAATGATTAGAACAAAGTTAAAAAAAAGAAGAAGAAATGTCTAGAACCTAGAATATAAGATCGAAAACGTCATTCAACTCTTAATTAGAATAGCAAAAACAGTAGGGTAAAGAATATAATATACAAGCATAAGTAAGAAGAAAAGAAACAGTAAGCAAATGCTTTATATATGCATTTGAAGGATTAAATGGTCTAATGCATGTTATCAAATAAAAGAGATAAGCCTCAGCTCTTAATTATCTGTTGTTGTCAACTGAAAGGCGAAAAGAGAATATTACCAGAAAAGCAAAAGATAACTTTTCTTTCTGAAAAATTAAATAACTTGATAGATAAGTGAAGCCAACAATTCCAGCTTACTAGGTACAGCTAGCAACAAGGAATAATACAAATTCAAACATTACGCTGAGAAGGGATGGCCAAAAGATAACATTGGTGGTTGATAATAATGTAGCTCGATAGATACCAATAGAGTAGGATGACCCATACACAAACAGGACCACGCACACCGTCTATAATTATTGCTCCTCATGTTTCCGGGAACAATCACTCCATAAAACCCAGGCATGGTCATTAATTTAGTGCCAACAAGCACCCAATCTTAAGCTGCAAAATCGGTTAAGGAAAAAGATAGTAATCGTGATCTTGATGATCATCATAGTAACTGCAAACTTGAATAAGAGTAATTTAAATAATATAAATTTTAATGATCATAAAAATTATCAAAATAATTATCATTATGTAATTAAGTCAATCAAATCTAAAGCATTCCTTAAAAAAAACATATTCCCTCCGTTTCATAATAAAAGTCGTTTTAGAAAATTACACGTTTATTAAGAAAACTAATAAAATTATAGATATACCCTTATTAAATATACACCTCGGTAATTTGCAATAATTAGCATGTGAGAGAAATTGCCTTGAAATTGTGATTGTATAATTAAGATGAGAGAGAAATGAAAGGTTAATTTTGGAAGAAAAGTTATAAACATGCATACAAAGTCAATGACACTTATTTTGAATAATTAAAATGTTTCTAAAACGACTTTTATTATGAAACGGAGAGAATATCACTTTCTATTTTTTAATTTTTAAAAATATTAGGTTAAGCTTGCCGTATCGGGCCGGTCCATTGTCTGACCTAATCTCAATATGTAAAGCACCTTATCCTGACTGAACAATCCATCCACTATTATACCATCACTGGTAAAATTCCAAAGGTTACTACTTTGTATTCATTAATTATAGAGTCTGATACAAGACAATGAAAGGTCTGACTGAACCAGGGCCTTAACAAGAGACCAAAGAAACAGCTGCCATGTCTTTTGCTTGGAGAATCAGTGCTGACCAGATTAATGAAGCTGTCATAACAAGAATTTCTCGTCTATCTCACCATTAATGAACAACAGGCTAGGAAGATACACTTTTAATCATGCTTGTTAATGTTTGAAGGCTCGGCCGATCGAGTTTTAACTGAAATCAAAACCAGACTACTTTGCCAGAACCTCCTTGTGAGCTTTGAATGAGAGAATCACATTCCATACCAGGGAAATAACGTTAGCAGCAAGAACCTGGAATTGTTTATAAATATATTATTTCTGAATCCAACATTGGAGACATAAAATACCTTCATTCCTAATAGTTTATTGAAGAAGTAAATGATCATAGAAGTAAAATTGGCCAACAGAACTTGCACAGGACTTATGCAAGTTGAAGCTGGTAAAGATCATTATACTGTATTTTCTCCTTCATAACTTCCTAGATAAACTAGAGGTTCTCTTACTAACTTCGTTCTACATAGTTCAGCAAGGTTGTTGAAACAAGAGTGCTCGTTTTGTGTCCATTGTCGGAAGAAGTATCCATTCTTTACAGAATATCAGGAAGGCCAAACTGACAAGGGTAATATATAGTTGAGCAACCAACAAGCTACGACACTTAAGGATGCACCAATGAGAATTGAAGTATCCCAGAAATATTGCTAAAGGTTCTTATCAGAGTAACAAGTTGAGTAATTAGATGAGTGTTCAGGAAGGAAATTGAACTTCAGATTAACAAATTTTTATATCAATCAAGGCACAGGTGAGAATGCCAAAATAGAACAGTTCATCATAAATATAGGTAGAAATGCAACAATGATTTGACCCTCATCACTTGTTTCAAGTCTATGATCTTGGAAGCAAATAAGGGACTCATTCCCCGGTCTATATACATGAAACCATCTAACGATGTATGCATATATGCTAACCGGACAACCACAAAAGCATATACTATCCTATTCATACCTGAAATTGCTGTGGGACAAAACGGAAGTTCAGAAATTGGAACGGTATCCAAAGTTGCCAATTTGCAAAAACAGAAGAAACCCACTCCTACAAAATGAAGCCAAATATCAGCAAATGACAATGATAATGCCGATCCTTGCGCCTATAGAGTACTAGGGTTTATATAAAACAGGTAAGGAACAGGACAACCTGTTGAAGTTTGGGTATAACTTGTGATGGTCGTCCCTCTAGTGTCACTAGAGTAGCTAAGAAAACTCCAATAAATGAAGGAGCAAAGAGGAACTGCGGTTAAATAAGATCACATTGAGATAGAGGAACTTAATCTACAGTAATTTGGATGGACTGTCATGTTATATGAAGAGAAATTATAAACTATTTTGCTCACCTGATCAAGTAGTAGTCTTAAGAAAGCACCGGATGCTCCCGGTGTTGGTACCAGTTTGCTCAAATACAAATACCTAAGGAAAATCGAGATGCATACATGATGTACTGAGAGAAAAAGAAAAAATTAACTAGGTTTTATGATGTAAGACTGACAAGGAATACACCAATGCTTTGAAAATATACGAACTGTAAATCAGAGCTGTCAGACTTTAAGGAACTAAATTCGTTGATGATAGAATAACAAAAGGATGTGTTAGATCAGCTGAAATTGGAAACAGGGTTGAAACATTCATAAACCGATGCATTAAACTAAGATATGTAAATCCATTGGATAAAAACCTTCAAGTTTCCAGCAAATACGAAAATAGTTTCAGGGTGCTTTCCAGTGTTAGACAGGGCAAGCAGCTGCTATAAATTGGTCATTTCTCATGAGATGGTTCCACAATTTGTCATAATCTCTTTCATAATTTCAATCATCATAAGTGGCTATCATTGCATCATTACATGAATCATGTTATCCATTAACAAATAAATGGAGAATCTAATACATACCAGAAATGTAATGTTGGACCCACTAGTGCCAGCCCCAAAAATGTAAATAGGAATGTCCTTTTAAAGTCAAGTGATGGAACTTGTTCTATCACAAGCTGAGGGAAATAAGACATATCCGAGTTAAGTTATCTGCAAATTATATTTTAGAGGGCAGTAAAGCATAAAATTGATTTAAAATATCACCCAAAATCCTTTGTTTGACAACACTATTTACAGCAACCAAAAACATATACCTGACATATCAAATCACCAAATAAAGTCAAAATTGCAGATGTGACAGCTTTTGCCAACACAGGATGCTCAGCAAGAAGAGTCAAATACCTGAACCAGTAGACAGCTCAAGTTATGCCAGCCAATAATTGGACTATAATGCTCATCCTGTAAGGCAAGTTCACCAAGAAGGCTACCTAGAATAAATACAAGTTCAAGCAGCCTCCTTGATAAAATGCCTACTGAGATAGTGCTTAAAATGAAATTAGAATTTTGTAAACTAACCAGAAACAAGTTGTTTTAATCTTTTGGTCATGCCTCTTTATCAATTTTTTTAGTTCATTTATACTTTTCTAGCAGCGTATATCTATGCTATGGCACAGCCTAACATCAAGCTTAGTGAATGCCTAACTCCAGAACCCTACATCTCACAACCATGTTACCAAACACCATGTGTTCAGTAGCACTTGCGGCAAGCTGCTCTTATTGTCTTGATTCTAGAATCTTGATGGATCCAGTGGAGAGTATTTACCAAAAGGTTGTTAACAAAGATATAAGCAATTTCTTTCTCATGCTTGTACCACGCAAAGTTCTCTACAAGTACCTTTCATCTCCATCATCTTGAAGAACAACATTCCATTGTCAGCATTTCATTAGCATGACAAAATACCAACTTTTGCAGTATACAGGCACATTGTATACAGTCAGACAATCAGTTTGAAAAAGAGAAATCTTTCTCTAATAAGGATCAATCAAACTGACAGAGGAGGCGAAAGAGGATCATCTGGAAGAACTACAGTTTCAGGCACTACTGAGGTAAAGAAACCATTTTTTAGCTACAAAGCCTCAAGTTGAAAACGCTTGTTGCATATTATCAACCCTTTGCATTCAGTTTTTCCTTCCCGCTCTCCTATGTCTGGCGAGAAGAAGAAAAAGCCAACACTTTAATAGATTAGTTTTCAATGTCCCCTTCCATGACAAAAACTTGTATACCAACTACAGTGATATATGATCAGTAAGTTATGGACCCTTCATCCTATTAGTAATGGAAACTGTCCACTACAACCATTGTACCTGCAATTTTGATGCTTCATAAGGGCATGTCACTTTTCATGCAAACAAACAACAACAATCATTCACCACTCGAATAATAACCAAACAGCAAGAGTTAAAAAACCATTACCACGACATGAAGGACCAGTTTTTTCCACCACCACCACCACCACCACCGCCACCAGCACCAGCACCAGGATTTTCACCTCTGCCACCACCATCGCCGCCATCAGAGCCCCCAAGCCCACCACCACCTGAACCAACATCAGAAACAGCCAAAGTTCGAAACTTGTCGAAACCCAGTTGCCTAAATTCCGCATTGCAACGTCCTCCGCCAGTGGACACAGCCCCAAGACGAGAATTCAGAGGATAAGCACACAAATTATAAGCAGAACTATAAGCCCTATATGCATTCGCTTGAACACGGTTTAAGCAAAGTTGAGATTTTGAACCAAATTGCAAACGAGATCTGGGAGAATACCCCAGAAAACGGGATAAAAGTGCAGTATTTCGTATTAGAGAAAAAGGGCTAGACACCATTTTTGCCATGTTAGAAGAGAAGGGTTTTTCAGGAGTAATAGCTTTAGGTTGAGTTTTTTTGCAAGTGAAGTGAGGTATGGGAGCTTTGGCTGAGTCGATGCTTTAGCAGCAGAATCACACACGCCAAAAGTAATCCGACGAACAATTGAGTGAGCTAATGGCTACAGTAATGAGGCTGCAAGAAGCAGAGTATCAGTGGTGGTGGCCCATAACTAGCATTTCTCGAGCTTATGCTCTGTTTTATGCTTTTGTCTTTTAGTCATGTATATATTTGATGAGTAATTACCTGCAATAGGTTTTAACTTCCAATTGAGATGTTCATTTACTTTCCACATATTATATAAATTATGCAAATAGGTTACGGTCAGTAGCTCTCTTCTCTTTGGATAGATCCAATTTGAAAGAATTGTGCTCGACTAGTAAGATTTTATAGCACAGCTGATCTCACAAAGCTATTTTGTCTTTTGAGTTGGACAATCCATAAATACTGACGAACTTCGAACTCGAGGACCTTGTTTCTTGAAGAAACAGCTCTAACACTGAGTAGCTTCTCCCTATCAAAAACCCTCAATCTGAATTCGTTACAAATGTTAGTGTAAGGATGAACTGGAGATAATACAAGCAGGCCTTCGCTGACAGAGCTTTTAGGGATGGTTTCTCAATGATGCAATGCTTTCTGCTCAGAGTTCGCGCACAGAACAGAAAGTAAGGGTAATCGATGATGCATGAACTGCCCAGAAACTCTGTTCCCGATCCTTTGCTGGAGTTCAATCTGCTACACGAATTCTATCAGCCATGCATCATATGTTGTTACTCGGAACATTTGAAAAAAAAAAGCAGACGGGGGCCTCAAAATCACCTGAAATATTAGGAAGTAATGGTTCTTTTTGGCTTAGATATGTGCATGCTCTCGAGTCTACTCACATGCGTCAACCATGGAAAATTGTATCCAACTCCAGAGAAAAAAACAATCTTAAACATTGAACAGAAGCAGAGAAACTAGGCATCAAAATAGACACTTTAGACAGAGCAGGTCACTTACAAGTTGCAGGATCATGACTTGAAGAAGAGCTACAAATTTTCCCAAGCAGCCTGCTTCACAAACATTTCTAATTTCTGCAGGAGCTCAGAGAATACCACAAGTCCAACACCTGTTGAAAATCGACTATATGCCTTAGTGTCTCTTCATCTCATGCCTCCTGTCATTTACACTGCATTTGTTTGTGTAGCATCCATTAAGCTCTTCCTGAGATGCACCCCTCATGTCCTTTAGATCACCATGATCTTTTCCATTTTGAATTCCTTCAAATATTGGGATAACCCAGTGTCCTTCTGCTGAACTTAGTTTTTTATTCTTAGAGATCAAACTCACATGTAACTCGTTTGTTTCCTCTTGAGGTTGCAACTCACTTGTTCGTCGACAACCTAGCAAGACGAGGTCCAACATCTTCCTCCGAACAATGTACACCGGGTTTGGCTTAATCAAACACCCTTTGCTATATGCTTCTCTGAGAAACACAGTTTGGGTGCTTCCCTTGGTTGATATGTAAAAAATTCCAGGGTGTTTTAAAAGCAACTCACGCAGGTTTACTTCCATACCAAATTCCTTCCTAAAATGTGTCAATCTCTCAACTTCAATCATCTTCTCCACTGTCAAGCTCAACAGCTCATGAATTAATCCTACTGCCCGTTTCTCGTATCTCTCCACCCCACCACAAGAACGCACTCGAGCAATCCCATTGTTCTCATAAGGCTTCATATAAGGAAGCCTTTGCCAATTCTTGAGCTCTTCCCTAAAGCCAGCCTTGATAACAAACCCCGTCGGAAAACTGATCGGAAAAGCATATTTGGTCTCAAACTCACTCAGCCACTTCTCTCTGTACTCTGTTTCCCTCCATGCTTCAACTTCTGCTACACCCAGATTCTCATCTCTACTCACTAATTCCACTATTTCCAGATCAATTAACCGAAAATCTTCCTTATACTTGTCAAGAATCGAGTCTCTAAAATCGTCTGGCAAGCCTAATTCTGTCCTAATCAACCTCAAAGCATGAACATGAAGACTACCATCTTTGGACATCATTAACAACTTCTTTAATCTCCCGACAGATTCAAACTCGCAATCTTTTATCACACTCTTTTCTTCACTAATCAAGTCCTTCATTTTCTTCGTAACTCTACAACACAGATTCCTCTTAACTAAGTGGGTAAAAACATCAAACACGTGAGGGTATTTGTGAAGAAACTGACCCATACCCACGTTCAAGCCCGCTATATTCTTCCACCGGGACATGATTTGCACGGACACAAAGGGACCGCGTTTCCGAGTGGATATGAGTTGGTGGAGCTTGAGGATGGTTTTGAGCTTTTTGTGGTGGGTCGCGAGCTTATCGAGCTTGGAGTCCCTAGTTCGGTTCTCTAACCGGGTTTGCGCAGAATCCACCGGCTTTCTCCATCTTTTCTGCACAAAGAAGTTGAATGCGCCAAACGATATCTTGGTGCGATTTCCTGACGAGATTTTCGAAAGAATCATTCTTTCCCGGTTTGAAGAATGAAAACTTGGCGGCTAGAGGAGTGAACTAGATCGAACCAAACGAAAAATGACTAAAGAGAAGAGCTTGGCATGCACAATACGTTCGTGGAAAGAATCAATGCAAAGTGCGCTCGCAAGAGGTTTAAGATTAGCTGAAATTGTCGGTCAGCTGACAACTATGAATGGTCCTAGTCATCGGTACAGAAACTGGCGAGCCCATCATATTATTGGGAAACGAGTGAGATTTCCCGTCTTCTCTACACCTTGACACAAGTTTGTTTACGATTGACTGAAAAATGAAAACACCTCTCAAAATGATGGTTTACAATTGCGTGATCATAAGTGTAAACTTGACAATATCACCACAGAAGTTCAAAGCTTTAACATTCTTTTCAGATCAGATAGTACAACTACAGCTGGATCAAGGTATCAACAAATTGTCAAAAAGAAAACGTAAAAACAAAACCACTGATTGAACACCACCAAGATCACAGTTACAAGAAAAGTTTTTCCATGATCTGTTATTTAACATGAGTAGGAAAAGGAACAATTGCTATGGAAAGGGCACTCAGACTAGCTCGCTGTAGAATCTGGCTTCAATGATTCATCCTGAGGAAGAAGAGTAAAAAAAAACATAAATTATAAACTATAAACTAAAACTGAAGATGATAATAACAACGGAAGCAGCTTCAGAGTTGAATTACAATCATGCTCCAATTAGGGAGTGTTGCTCTGGTAACCAAAGTATCCTGAGTTTTAAAGAAAGCGGGAAGTTTGAAGAATGGAAGTTGGGTTCACCGACCTTGGTACAAACATATATGTAATGGACATCGGGGTTCTTTCCCAGCACTGATTCCAGAGAGCTTCCCTCTTCATCTAGTGGAACAGGTTTCGTCAACTCCCAGATTGGCTGTCCAGAGGTTCCTTCCGACAAAGACTTTCCTGCAGATTATGAACAACAGTCTTATTGTAGCATTCAAGTTCCTGAGGTGCCAGATGCCCACTACGTTAAAGTTTAGGGGAATAAACAGATAACAAATGAAGACAATCGATAGCTACCGGCTGGAGGAACAGCATAACATTTTTTACCTCACAGAAATCAGCTCTCAAAAGTAATGATCAATCTCGTAACTTTTATGTTTTAGAAAGATTCTACGCCCTGGGAAGTCCTCTCATCACAATCCATACAGGTTTTCCTTTTCTCTTTTTCTCTTAGAACCCAAGAGGCGTCAGTATTTAATGATTCAAAACAATATAAATATAGTTTTCCAAGTTTCATGTAGATTTCAAAAACTAAACCTCCAATTTTTCGGGAACATAGTCAGCAATTCTTCATCACCGCATAGATTCTGAAACCTTGAATGAAGTTTAATTCTTTTTAGATGTTGTTATGTACAACTTAATAATTCACTTCTTTGATTCAGCTAGCAAAGGACCTCTGCAATAACTCTTAAGAAGAGGAGAAAAACAATGCACAGAATATGATCATTAAAGCAATAAGAGAGGAGGAAGGACATTCTCAACAGAAATCAGAAGAGTCCTGCATGCAAGTCACCTAATCTAACAAAAAAACTGGGATTAATTAACAAACCTATAACATGGAGTTTTATGGACCACGAGCAAGATTCTTTTAACAAGCGCAAGCGGTATACCGGAGATCCATATGTCACCTGCAACGCATTATCTCATCAAGAAAAGCAGTTAAGGAAGTTAAAAAGCAAAACAGAAAGTAAGATGCGGATATCTGAAAGCATATATTTTACCAGAAAATAAACTCCTTTATCCTTGAGGACCCTATAGAGTTTGTCATCAACTGCTTCAATATTAGGTGAAAAAATCAAGAAAATAATTTGCAGAAGTACAAAATGCTTTGCAAACCAAAACAAACCAAATGGAAAATAACTATTCACCAAAAATTCTCACTTCACCATACCTCCAAACTTCCTCGAGCATCTTTGTTGCATTTTGTCGTGAATTACTACCACACTAGATGATCGAAAACAAAAAAGAAATGAAAAGAAGAACACAACCCTTTAGCTATATGGTTATGGCAACTCAAAATGCTACTGCATAAAGGTCCAATATCAATTAAGAAGTCGCTTATACACTCACCAAGATGGAATCCAGCGTCCCTGTATTAACCACAAAAAAAAAAGCAATAAAAGGAAAAACTTCATCAATGAACAGCTAACTCATTCAACCCAAATAAGGTGAAGGGACAGAAATGAATGTCAAAGTGGCACCTTTATCAATAATGGTGTTGAATGAAGCTGCTTGGAAAGTACTCATATCTCGAACATCCATTTGAAAATCTGCCGAGTCAATGTGAGGAAACAACAAAATCAAAAACACACCAAACATAGAAAAACCAAAAAGACACTAACAAACAACTGAAAATCTAAACTTGCGAAACAGCAAATACATTTCATTTGAGGTCGATCTGAATACTTGGTCCGCATAGCTTCAATAACCACAGACGATATATCAATGTTCACCACATCTTCGTACCCGTCATCCACCAAGCCCTCACTAAAAGCTACCCACAAAATTCACAATTTCAAGACAAGAAAGATCAAAACTTTATCAATCTTGACATATCTTTTTCCAAAAAAGAGGGGAACAACAATCAGGAACCAAAAAAAACGATACCGGAGTTGCCGCAACCGATAACGAGGACACGGGGTCGGAGACGACGAGGAGCGTAGAGATTGATGAGAGGAGCTAAGGAAGGGTATTTCTGGTACCAATCAAAAGTCGCGGGTTCGTTGCTGTACCTGTTATCCCAGTACCATGCTTCTCCATAAGCTTGCGTCGACGTACCCATCATTGTTTCTCGACGACCCAGAAGCCTGAAAGTTTAGTTTGGTTGGAAGAGAGTGCTGGATCAATCTAGCAACTGTAGGAGACAAGACATGCTTGACAGATCCAGTTCACATTGAAGTGAGTAGGCCGTTTTTGTCTACAGCAAATATTCTGTGCCCGCAACGGTGTCAATGTTATCCGTGTAAATGCCAATGTTTTAAAAATCGGACCGGATATTAAACCGATCAAAGAAAAAATTTAAGATTTAGAGGTTCAACCGGTAATAAACTGCTATAAAATCAGTATATAATAAATAAGAAGTAAAACTTATAAGAATAAGTAAAAATAAAATATATTATTGAAATAAAAATACATCAAT
>JAOTIZ010000003.1:2368731-2385152 GCA_027123425.1 Erythroxylum panamense
GGCGTCGGTATTTTGGTGCCGGGCGCCGGGAGGCTATCCAAAATTGCCAGAATGAAGGGAGAGCTATGATGCGCTGATGGATAACTCAGGCAGGAATTCATGGCCGCATTGATCCGATCGTTCACGATTTTTTTAGGGCCACAGTAGGATGACGATCGGCCATCGTTCCCATCTGCTGTGCAGACGTCTGTTGTTGTTCTTGCTGAGGTTGTAGGATCCGAGGAATCAACAGATCAGCCGCTTCTTCGATCTGTTTTCGAGTGAGAAAAGTTTGTTGCGGCGCAGGAGGATTGGCATCCAGATGGTGCTGGAAGTTCGTATGCGTATCAGTCTCAGCGTTGTCCTCCAGGGCCACGCTTTGTTCTTCCTGATCTGGGTTATGAGATGGTTGCTGATCGTTCAGGTGTGTAGACTGCGTGCGGGAATCTTGACGTGTTAGCGAAAGGGTGGCTGGCAATTGCGAGCCTATCCGCTGTAGCGCGAATGCCGCGACGGCGGCTATGTCAAGGTTGGTTGCTGCCGCCTGACTGATCTGTGTGGTTCTGGACGTGGTGCTCTGATATCAGGCCTCACGGTGGGCGCCAACTGGTTCTGCCGTATTCTGATGAGGCTATGAATTGTCGATTGGATCCATGAGGTTGATCGAGTTCGGCTTGAAGGTTCCTGCAAAACAACGAAGGCACGTCGGGGGTTGTTTCTCAATAAGCCCCTCCGACGCTCAAGTTAGTCTTTTGAAGAGTTTTCAGGCTAGAGAATCAAGAGAATTAAGATTTCTGAGTTGCGTACCTCTTTCGTGATAAAACAATACCTTATATATGGAGTAAACGCTAGGTTTCAGTCTTTACGTAGATCTCTACTTCTGCATGGGAGGTTTCCGTCTGCAAGTGGGCCGTCTATATCTGGTCGTGGGCTTGGAGCTAGCAGAGCCGACCCGACCATAAGGGCTTGGGCCTAACACAGCCGACCCGATCAGTTTTGTATATTATTTTATTCATTTTAAAACATACAAAAATGAAAAAAAATGATTTTCTGCATTATCATCGATCCCATCTTTTTCCAATAATTTTTATCAGAAGATAATATATATAGTAGCAAAAACTCACCAGCTTTATGCGTACGTACGCTTAGGATGAGGTGATAAGCGGAGGACCAATCGTATTAATACTGTCCTATAATGCTTTGAGTTTCAGCATGTCTGGTGATTCATTCTTTTCACGTTAGCCGGCACCAAACCTACCTGTTCATGACAACTCACCTCTTAGCTTAACTCATAAGCATCAACGACTTTTCATGTGCTATTTTATACTTAATCCACGTTAAAACATATTTATAAGTTGGTCTTAGTTTATTGCTTTGATCCCTAATCCGATATGGCTGAAGGATAAATCATAAATTCAGAGATACTGTAATTATAAATTATTACAATAAAGACGATAATGAATATATGTGAAGGACAAATCATAATAGCTGTACTCGAATCTCTTAATGAATTTGAAAAGGATCAATCTAAAATTGGCCTACACATTATGTGGATGCTTTTTCAGACTATATGATCGGAGGGGAAAAGATCTTCTGTCTAATATTACTCTGTTTTATTCTGTCTTATGAAATCTCAGTCATTTATTTTGCGGGATTCACGCGGAATCCACGCGGGACCTACATAAGATCCACATAAATAAATGACTAAGATTTATTGGATCCAATAAAATATCATAATATTATACAGGAGATTTGGACTTTAATCGGAGCCCATCTACACTTAGTGTCAAAGGTTAAAGAAATGTCAACTTTGGCTTATCCGCTGTTTCAACTCTAAACGAAACGAAACGATACAAGTTCTTTATGCCGTTTCAAAATTATTCCAAGTAGATTTTTGTCAGTTGTTTTGTCGGTTGGAGCAGGCATGGGGTCTAACGTGTGGGTAAAAGACAAAGCTGAGTCTTAAAGGAAGAGAACATCCGCATGAATGTTTTAATATGGTAAAATGGTGGTCAATCATTCCCTAGTATTATATAATTTGTTTTTGGATTCCACTTCCACCAACGCCATCAACAGCTCAGCAGTCAGCAGTCAGCGGTCAGCAGCCATTGGAGGAGGCCTTTAGAAAATAAAGAACCCATCCTCATCTTCAGAATTCTCAACACCCCATGGCTTTTCTGTGTTGGATGACCTCAACTTCTCCAACCATTTTCTTCCATTTAAAAACATTCTCAGACGTGAGACTTACAAGCAACCAGTCATCCTTTCCTCAGCTGTGCCTACGTTGACACATTGGAACCATTCCATAAAACTCTGTCCTGCTCATTGGCGCACGTACCGAGAATGTTATGAAGAGGTTATTGTCAGCTTTGGCGATACACTCATACATGTAGTTCGTCTTATCATATCAGTAAGTTATACGACTAGTCGAGATCCAATTACTTACTAGACGTGTTGGGAGTCTTATATTTGATTGTCCACAGACACGAAACCGAACATAGTTTACCAATGCGGGATGTTCTATTTTCGTTACCAGAGCCAATGAATCAATGAAAATTTCATGGTCATGTCAACCGCACAATTTTAACTTGTGAAACTAAAGGAAAGCACATTTGTGACACTTGTACACCAATCTGTAAAATGCCTGTCAAGGAAAAGCGATGCCAACAGGATAAACTTGAGGAGTGGGACATTCCCTGGGACTAAAAAGATCCACTGATATTCCAAATTAAACAAAAAAAGGTACAAATGGAAGGAGGAGGACTCAACCTCCTTCCATGAAGCTAGAATTCTGGAAAATCGCATCTATATTTGGATCCACCCAGCGTACAACCGCAGTTTAGTTGACTGACATCACCCCAGCAATGGCAGGGTAGCTTCTATACATGAGAACTCTATTATTAGCATATACTAGAGATGACAATGTCCCCCTGGCTGCTTCATTGGATCTTCTCAGGCATTCTTCTTCAAGTTTAAAAACCTCTACAGTCCTTTTGATTGCCTTAATAATGATTATGCATCTCCTGGTCAAGAACTGCGTTATGGTTTGTGTGTAAAATACAAAGCCCTAGGGCAGAATACTTGGACAAATGGCACAACCTACTAGACTATCATGTACTACTCCATCCATATTGTGATGACCGCAAACACTCTTCTGGATTGGCATAGAAATAATCCTCCTCTTTTGGCCTGTCTGGAATGACCAACCGTTCAGTTGAGCTCCCCATTCGCTCTGCATGAGCTTGTTTTACAGAAAAGGAGAATTCATCCCAGGTCAATGATCCGTTACTGTATCTGTCTATTAGATCAACCAAAAGCCTTCTGTCGAGTAGAATTGTCTTCTTGAAGCCAAGGAATCTGATGCTCATTAAGACAACAGAAACAAGGTAAGTATTATCCCAATTGTCAGATATGCAAGGGAGAATCACTGTCAAATTCCTCATTACAAAGAAGAAAACCAGATGGCTAGCACATCGTGAAACACATTAAAAACCTCCTCATCAATACATTAGTTCCAAAAACTATCTGAAAAGTGTTGAAATCGAAAAAGCTTTAGGTTAAATATATATTTCACAGCCAGAATAATGAACTCTGTCTGGAATTAGGGGCATACACAAGTTTTTGTCCTCTGACTGAGATAGAAAGTTAAAACTGGAAGGAAATGAATCGCAAAGATCATTTATCTGAAGTCAAAAGAAAAACACAGATCAGTTCGACCATAGCTGAAAAAATCACATGCAAACAACATATTGACTTATTGGTGGAAATATACCTACGGTGCCCTTCAACAACTTTAGCCATGTTTCCATCATAGGTGGGAACAAATATATCACTTTCTAAAGAAACCAGATAATCTAGTGCTGCCATCTGGGAGGAATGGTTCTGGAAGAAACTAAGGTCTGACGGTTCCAATAGTGTTTCCTTCCTGACCTGTTTCACGACAATTCAAAAGCAACTAGTTAACAAAGGTAAGCGTCAACAATTTGCACATGTTTAAAAACTTAAATACAAGTCCAGGTTACTAACCAGTCTGGGAAAATCTGCAGCAAGGCTAGCCATTCTCCTTTCTCCGCCATATATCTCACCAGCGGCTATATAGATCTGCATAGTTGAGTCAATGTCCAAAGCCCTCAATGTAAGGGCTGTCTCTTCTGGTGTTAAAGGGCATAATCCATCCTTCCTTTTCAAGTCAGAATTTATTATTTTCTCCTTCCACCAGGGATAAGCATATCTGTTGAAATAAGTAAATTACCAATTCAACATAACATTGAGATAATACTTCATGCAATTGGTATTGATAGTGAAGAAAGAAATACACAAAACTCACCTCATTCTTGTCAATTCTTCTACTTCATCCTCGTTGCAACCTTGAGTACATCCAGAAAATGCCAACATGTCCATTTCATATCTAAGGTGAAGCACCAGGAAAGGACCATTTTGCCTTAAAAGTCTAATTACTCTCTTACCCAATTCCTCAATCTGAGAAGTGAATCTCAGAGCACTAAAATTTACACGACAACGCAGCTTCTGAATCTCCAGTGGTTGATGATTATTGGCTAATCGAGCATCAGTTCTGTTTAGATGCACAACTTTGTACTTCCGTATCAAAGGAAGAATCTGCGTGCATAATGAAAAGGAACCAAAAAGAAAAAATCAAAATGAGACAAACAAATATGTAAAAGATTATATGTCAAAAGGCTAAAGTGGCTGAAGTGGCACCACAGGTTATAGGTTTAATTAAGGTTGAGAAAGTAGATGCAAAATGATAGCAGTGATGGTCGGCATTTTTGGAATAGAAAGAAGGACTTTTCATAAAAGAACCAACCAGATTATGATAGTACGAAATATCTGACCAACTAACTGGTGCCATGGTATAAGTCATCCCTAGTTCCACTCTTCTCTTCAGTCTAGGAGGCAATTCTTTCAATATTCGGACCTCATCTCTCAATGACGAGATAAAATGATCCACATCAAATATGTCTTGGAATTCACTGCCATGAGGTAAAAACAAAAGGGCGAGTTATGAGACAAAGGTAAGAAAATTACAAAATTTCAAAATCAGAGATAATATTTCAATTTAAACAGACATGTTATCGAAATTGACCTCTTATGAAACCTTTTAGCAAGATAGGAATTGTGAAATTTTTAGTTTTGCAACGTTGATAGATAATGACATATTCTCTAGCTGCAAAAATTCATGTCAAGATAAGTTGACGCACCTTGGATCAGCCCAAAATGAGGTTTTATCCAGTTCTGGGACTACAAGAGTGACGTTTAGATGTCTGGCAATGGCTACCATATCGCAAATCTGTAAAGAAGTACATGATTAAACTAAACGATCATTAGATAAGAAACATACGAAGATTGAGTAGCCTCAAAAGGTCCAACCATCCATTAAGAAGATGTGGAACCCATGGCAAATTAAGCTAAGCAAATGACTCACCGCTGCCCTCATTTGATTGAGACCTCCATTGCATGAAACCATCAGATATCCATTGTTCTTATACACCCCTAGGAAAAACAAACCAACAATCCGATTCATCACCAGAAACAAGGAGAGAAAATAACCAAGTAATTCAATACAAAAAGAAGAAGAAGAAGAAGCCAGCGAGTCTGAAACACGCTGATTAAATGCAATATGTACTAGTTAAACTCTGGGAGACATTTTGCAATACCGTCGCTTTGTTAAAATGAACACTTGTCACAATGAAAAAGGATTTTATCCAGCTCCAAAAGCAATATAAACACCAATTTGGGGCTTCACGCCCTTCATAACAAAAAAAATAATAATAAATTTTTTATCCTTGATCTGAACACGAATGACCACTCACTCTTTGGTGTGAAAACGAGGGCGGGCACGGCGGGGACTTTCTCTTGCAAGGCGGAGATGGCGGATACTTCATGAGAGAAACAAGAAGGCCAACCCTTCAAAACCCTCGGGCCCCACATCTCACCGATCGTCGTCAACTGAACGATGCAAGTCCACAATAGCACCGACGTGGTGGCACGTATCATCCAAAGCTTCATTTTGGATCGTGATATAGTCTTCACCTTCTCCACACCTTTCACCATCTATTCTCGTTATCTCTTTCACCCCTCTCTAACCTGCACATTTGCATAATACACACATGCTCATTACCAGCTGTTTCCCCAATTTCTCTGAATCAATGTAGGCTTAAATAAAAGCCCAAGCTTCAACCAAACTACACCTGGCACCAAACTGTAACCCAAAAAAGATCGAAACTTCCCTTCCTTGCCCTGTTTCCCCTATTCAGAATCTTCAAGATCCCAAGACCAAAAAAATTCCCAAATATAGAACCCCCCAAAAATGGCACCCAATTTTAATTCAGATCGCGAGAACAAAATTAACAAAACAATCCCTAAAAGTTGAAAATGTTCACTTCATACGCAACTCACGAAAACCCTACTTCACTCTCTCATTACCCAAAATATCATCCACCTCAACTCACCACGATCTCTTAAAAAATTCCCGGCGAGGCAATTGAATCCCGGAAATTCTCGCCGGCGGCTACCAAACCATGCGATCAAAAATCGAGAAGAAGAGGAGAAAGAAAGAAAGAAAGAGAAGTTGGGGAATTTATTACAAAAACACCAACAATGGTCGCGACGTGGTCGTTCTAAGAGGAAAAGAAAAAAAAAAAGAAGCTAATGAATGGGAAACCAGACACCGCCTGTCATCACTCCCCTCGCATTCGGATGTTTTGCAAGTATTTTTTAATTGAAAAAAACAAACATTCTTAATTGAGGTAAATTAACCCTTGCAGCTGCAGGGGTGAATTCCGCCCACTTCATGAGTGGCAGCAGATAGCCGGGACCACTGGAGTAAATCTCTCATGCTAAGGGGCTTTCTTCAACCCGTGGATTGCAGACACGTCGATGTTTCAATAACTCTGTTGTCGATGCGCCGACAATATATGGCGATAGTTTCGCCGTAAATTGAACAACAAACAAGAGTTAGTCAAAATTAAGTTGGTAATGGTGCCATTATACTGTCAAACTTTGGAATTTAATGATGGGAGTCTGCCCAAATTATTTACTATTTTGTAAACGTTATGTTTTTAGATAAGAATCTAATCAAAGGGACAAAGTGGAAAACAATTTTAGCATCTCGCTTCCTATTTTTAGTATAAATATAATTTACGCTGTGTAATTAATAAAGTAATATTCCGTTCACGTTGAAAATGAGCATGACACTGTTAATACCAATGTAAAAAAAATTACATTATCCGTTGCATAAATAAATTACATTATCTTACTATGTAATTATTTTATATTAATAATCAACTAGTGAGATATTACATTTAATGATAATTTAATTTATTTACTTTGACATTTATGTAATGAATAATTTGTTTGTAACCAAGGTAATCAAATTATAAAGATTTTATAAATATCAAATTAAATAATAATAATAATTAGTTATTTATCGTGATTAATTGGTATACTTTGTTAGAAATGATTTGTATATTCAAAGATAACAAACATATAATTATAGTATATATAATTATCAATAATGTAAACATAATCGTAATCATTAGTTTATTTTATTTTGTATGTTGATATGATAGTTGATTCTATTTATGCGTTTAAGTTATGACTCAAAGAATTAATGCATATGCATTAATATATTTTACAACATCTAATTTAAGTTGCTATTCACTAGAAAGTTTAATCTATTATGAAGTTTAATGGGCTTAATTTTACTAAACGATGTGAATAAGTTTAGTACAACCTAAGAATCTGACTTAGCACTCCAAACCAAGATGTTGTTGCTCTTACTAGTACTAATAATGCTAAAAAAAATCGTTCTATGAATCGTGGGAATCATAAAATATGTGAATGACTATAACTAGCAACATCAATGCTATGGGAATATCTTAAGTTTGTTGAAGATATTTCTTAGTCTAACTTTGCTAATAAGTCACGTGTTGAGTACGCTAACTACTATAAAGTTTAATGGTGCTCATACTATGCATGAGCATATCACTAAAATGACAAATACAACAACAACATTAAGATCTATAGGAATGGAAGAGAGTGAAGGTTAATATATAATTAGCTACAATTAGTAAAAAGGAAAGAAAGTTGAAGAAAGTTAGGTCTAGTGCTTTAGTATGTTTCAAATTAAATTTAGTGAAAATTCCTTACATTACTTGGTGGATTGATTCTGGATGTACTACTTATATTACCAATTCGATGTAAGGATTACTTACAATCCAAACTATAAATCTAAATGAAAAGTTTGTCTCTATATGAAATCGAGTCAAAGCTCCAGTTAAAAATGTTAGAACCTATCGTTTGATTTTAGACATTAGACATCATTAAGACCTTTTCCAACTCTTTATGTTCCTACTATTTCTCAAAACCTAATTTCTTTGTCAAAACTTGATATTGTTGGATATTCTTTTAAACTTGATAATGGATGTTTCAGTTTGTTTAAATATATTTGCCTTAATGGTTATGGTGTCATTTAAATGGATTATATAAATTAAAAATTGATAATTTTTTTTTTTTGAAACTCTATTGATCTTATATTATAATGTTAGTACTAAACAAGGTTTTATAAGTGAAACTTCAACTTACTTGTGACATAAGTATTTGAATCATATATCTAAAGAAAGAACGGTCATATTAGTAAAGAATGAAATATTTCTAGTTTTAGATTTATTGGAAATTTATATGGATTGCATTAAATGAAAAAATATATAATGCACAATTAAGAAAGAAGTTACAGGAAACACATAACTACTTAAACACACATTGATATGTATAAGCCTTTCAACATTCTTTTTTATTTAGTGAAGAAAAATGTTTATAACTTTTATTGATGAATTTCACATTATGACTATATTTATATGCTTTATAAAAATTGCAATCAATAGATGCCTTAAAGGTGTTTCTTAATGAGGTAGTAAGATAGATAAAAAGTTGAAAATTATCAAACCTAATAAAGGTTGTGAATATTATGGAAGATATGATGACCTAGTCCAATTGCTAAATTTATTGAAAAACGTAGAATTTGTGCTTAAAACACAATGTCAGGGACACCAAAATAAAATAATGTAGCTAAAAGACTTAATTATACTTTAATGGACATAGTTAAGAGTATGATGAATCATTATTCTTTACCCTTATCATAGTGGATGTATCCTTTAAAAACTAACATTTATACATTAAATAAAGTTCTTAGTAAAGCAGTTTCTAAGATACCTTTTAAACTATGCATATGAAGGAAATCTAGTTAAAGCACCTTTGCCCGACAGAAGTAACAATCTAATTCAAGAACAACCACTGGATTATTCATTTGTTACCCAAAAATGTATAAAAGATATAGATTTTATCATCCTAAAAATAGTATGAAGTATGGGATATTGTTAAATCCCCAAAGAGTTGTAAGATAGTCGAGTGTAAATATGTCTTTAAGACCAAACGTGACTTTAATGTTAATATCAAACAAGATAAAGCTAAACTTGTCGCAATAATTACACTTAAAAGGTCAGTATTGATTATAATGAGACATTTTTTCTTGTTTTGAGAAAGGATTTATTCAAAATTATTATGGAATGGTATCTCATTGTGATTTATAACTCCATTAAATGGATGTGAAAACCACCTTTCTAAATGGGACTTTAGAGGAAGGAATTCATATGGATTAATATGAGGGCACATTGAAGGAAAGAAAATATATGTTATGTAAATTTAAGAAATCAACACATGGACTTAAGCAAGCCTCTTGATAATGGTATGTCAATTTTAATGATATCATTATTTCTTTTGGACATGAAGAAAACGTCATTGATCGATGTATATATCTAAAAGGCTAGTGGGAACAAATTTATGTTTCTAGTACTATATGTTGATGACATCTTATTTACTATTAATGATCTCAATTTATTACACAATACCAAGAAGTTCCTCTCTAAAAATTTTGACATTAAAAATATGATTGAGGCATCTTATGTGATACGAATGAAGATATTTTCTAATAAATCACAAGGAATATTAGGATTGTCTTAAAAAACACATGTTAATAAAATTCAAGAGAGATACAAAATCAAAAAGTGCTCTACAAGTGTCGCTCGAAGTCAAAAAGGATATAAATTTAATCTTAAGTAATGTCAAAAAAATGAATTTGAACGCAATAAAATGGAAAAATTCCTATACATCTATTATTGGGAGTTTAATGTATGCTCGTACCTACAATATACCAGACATTAGTTTTACTATTAGAATGCTAAGTAGATATCAAAAGAAATACTCCAATAGTAAAAAGTTGCAAAGAAAGTATTCAAACATTTAAGGAATAAAAAATTATATAATCACTTATAGGAGATTTAATCATCTTGAGATAATTGGATACTCAGACTTAGACCATATTGGATGTATTAATACAAGAAGATCCACATTTGGTTATTTGTTTCTTTTAGCTAGAGAATCAATTTCATAGAAGAGTGTGAAACATTCCATCTTTATTGCATACATTATAAAAGTTGAGTTTTTGGCATGCTATAAGGCCATTATTTATGGTTTATGGTTTTGCAACTTTATTTGAGGGCTTGGGATTATCGACAATATTGTCAAATCATTTAAAATTTATTGTATAATTCCAAAATAATCTTCTTTCAAAAAATGACAAGTATTCAAATGATGATAAACATATGGAAATAAAAAACTTTGTTGTTAAAGAAAAGTTCAAAAACAAAGAGTGTCAATCAAACATATTAGTACAAAAGGATTATCACCAAAGATGTTTAATGAACATGTCAAAAGAATGGGCATTACTTGGTTCCATGATTGAACAAAATGTTATTACTTATGTATTTTATGCATTTGATACTCTGAACTGATTTATGTATTGTTTTTGATATTTAACTATCTTTTTTTTGTTAGTATATATACATGAATGATTATGTAAATTTTATTACAAAAAAAGATTATTTGAATTTTAATAGGATTTGTCTTTTACAAAAACATTATTATTGACCCATTACGAGATATATCATTATAGATCACATAAGTTTTAAACTAGTTTTGTGATACATAGAAGG
The DNA here is from genome assembly GCA_027123425.1 of Erythroxylum panamense. Classification (NCBI taxonomy): domain Eukaryota; kingdom Viridiplantae; phylum Streptophyta; class Magnoliopsida; order Malpighiales; family Erythroxylaceae; genus Erythroxylum; species Erythroxylum panamense. Next base: position 2,379,780 of record JAOTIZ010000003.1, read on the forward strand.
GAGTACAACAACAATAATAATAATAACAACATCATAATAAATGCCTTGTTGAAAATAGGGTCTAGATAGATTCAAAAGTGTGCAGTCTTATTCCTAACTAGTAGAGATGTTATTTCCAATAGATTAATAAATGATGTATATTAAAATAATACAGCAATAATAATAAATAATAAAATTAAAATTAAAATTAAAATATACATAAAAGATGATGATGATGATGATGATGATGATGATGATAATAATGATGATAATGATGATGATGTACAAATAGAAATATAAAATAAGTAATATAATAAATAATACAATAAATATGGAACAAGTAACAAATAAAAATAAAAGACAAAATAAATAAATAATAAATACACAAATAATAATTAAACAAGTAAATAAATAAAACAAGCAATCTATTATAAAATATTGATTAGACTAAGTAAGAAAATGTTTAAGCTAAATAATTAAGAGGGAAGTACTAAATATTAAAATTTTAGGCTAAATATAAGAGATAAGGGTTGAAAGAAATAGACCTATGAAAAAAAGGACCTCTTGATATGAGATCCTTTATCTGTATTCTACTATACCAAAGTTTTCCATTTAAGGCCATATCTTTCATAAGTTCTAGCATAATTAAATCATTCCTGATACATAGAAGGGAGTATGCCATATTAAAAGATGTACAAATGTTATGATTATCTCTATTTTTTTGCTTGATTATGATTATATTATGACAAAAAGAAGAATTCACTTTTATTATATGCATATTGTGTTATATTACTAAACCATGATTATGTATATGACCCAGTGAGAGACTATTAGATAATGTCATTAAATACCCCATATTTTGTGGTTTAATCAATGTTTTAAAAATCGGATCGGACATTAAACCGGTCGAAGGAAAGGTTTAAGATTTAGAGGTTCAACCGGTAATGAACCGCTATAAAACCGGTATATAATAAATAAGAATTAAAACTTATAAGAATAAGTAAAAATAAAATTTAATTTTTATTGCTTCAGATCATCATGACTCACACAGCAGAGCACTCTAACCTGCAAGACAGAGATAGAAACTTTATCACCAACCATTCGATTTACATTCATAAAAGTGCAAGAATCAAGCTAGAAATTCATGTTCTACACTAACCAAGATGTCTTGTGGGAGGCTCTCGAGATGGGATTTCTGGGTCTCATTACCATCATCCACCACAGTCATTTTCCCACTACAAAGCCTCTTCAATGGAGTTGAAGGAGTCGCTGAGTCAAGAGACACCAAACCCACTTCATTATTCAAAATCCAAATCCTTTTCCTTCCAAAAGACCGCGTGTACTGTACAAACTCCAACCCACGTCGCTGTTCTTCTTCTTCTACTCCACGACTTAACTTCATTGAACTGCATCTCTTACCCAACGCCATTTCAGTAGAAATCCGAGTCACAAACACAAACCGGAAAAGGGATTCACAAGGAGAGAACTAACAATCAAAACCCACAAATTTTAAGTGAAAAAGATTGGGTCTTCGTGTCAAAGTTTAAAGCTTTGAATCGGCGAAAATGGAAACAGGAAAGAGTCTTTGAGGTAGAGAGTTTGGAAGTTGGGTTTAAAGATGTAAGTAAGGATTTAAAACCGGACCGTCCGGTTCGACCGAAAAAGGTTAAACTGGCCGGTTTTTAAACAGAGAGGTTAGTAGGTGAAACCGAACCGAACCAATGATCGGTTCAGACTTTTTTCGGTCGGACCGGTCCGGTTTTAAAACCCTTGGTAAATACGTAACTCTTAAATATATAGATGTGACTGAATAAATATTAAATTCCAATATAAATATGTCAGAAGATTTAGGCTCGTTTATGTCTTATTATTCGGCTAATAGTTACTATCTCGTATGACTGATTTAGTCGTGTAATGATATGCACCCGTTTAAAATTTGAAATTAGAGTTTTACCTCTCGTAAGAGACTTATTCGACTCAAACGGAGATTAATTTAGGAGTGGATGGTTTAAAGGTCCTTTCTCATAATTGAGACCCTCCTAAAACAACTCGTAGGTAATCAAAAATTAAAAAGAGAATACATCTTTTACAGATTTACCTATTTTAAATTTTGAATTAGATTTTCTGTTTTTATGTAGTTGTTGTAACTTAATATTACGTTATGTATGGTTACTGTGATTCATATGCTGAGACGGAATGAAACAAAAATTTGAAGACGAAACAAAAATTTGAAGACAGAACAGAACAAAAATTAGAGACAGTGAAGTGTTTAGTTGTGATGGACAAAACAGATAAGACTGTGTTCGTCTCGAGGACAGAAATGTGTTTGGTTGCAGTTGACAGAACATAAAAAATAATGTCAATGACTAAAGTACCCTTGCAGTATAATATGATTGGAAATATGTAATTCTTTGATTATTTTAAAACGAATTATTTGTATTAGTAATTTAATTGTATCTATAAAGAAGGAATTTAAAAAATGAGTAACATAAAAATTTAATGAAATGAGCTAGTGAATAGCAAAAATTCGTACAAGTTAACAATAAAATGAATTAAGTTAAATATTTTTATAAATTTATCAATATTTATTTTAATTATATTTGTAATTTTTAATTACGATGAAATAAAATGAGAAACCTAAATATTTAATGAAATGAGAAACCTAAAAATTATCATTCGGTGTCGTAGGAGGAGGGGTATTTCTGAAAGTTGCTTATGTAATTTGTTTCTATTACAGGGACAAGAAATCTTGTCCCACGGTTTTGGAAGAAACAAAAAATTTATGTTTTTGTGATCTGGAGTCAAAACAAAATAAGTTGAGTTAGAAACTAATCATTGCGAGGTATAGAATTTTTGTGTTTTGTTATCTGTCTCTACCAACAGAGATAATAACCATACGCAACATTATTGTCACATTTTGTTTTATAGCATAGTATGTTAAAAGAAGTTCGATTTTAATTTGCTTTATTGCAATGGAGTTGGCACTGAAGTCTCTAAGTTAAGAGAGAAATCACTTTGAGTGGATTCCAATTCTTTCATGTTTCTATTTAGCTTTTCTTACATGTGAAAATCTTAATTTAAGAGAGTGACAATGGACAAATCATGGTCTGAAGGCCAACAACACATAAAAAAGATCATTAGTTCTTCCAAATTAGCAGAAACAATTAGCATTACTCTAATTGTTCAAATACCAGGGTTTTGTTTCTTCTGTGATATAAAAATAAAGATCCAGATTTCGTCTGCAGAAAGTTCAAACAATAGAACAGGCAGAGCTTGACAGAACAAAACATAAAAATCTCCAATTTCAGAAATGGATAAAAGATGTTGTTATGCATCATAAGTTGCATCCATCTCTTATGTAAGAAATATATGAACAGATCATATACCATAGGATCATTTGTATATGCGTGGAAAAAATAGAAATCACATACTTGAATTTCTGTTTTGATTCCACTGGTTAAAGAAGCAGAGTTCTCCTCTTCAGAAGTTTTTCCAAGCACCGTCGAACAGACCAAACACACATTAGTTCTATTCAAACCGTTGCCTTTGTCTATTTATATTTCATCTGTGAATAACTACCGATGGTAGTTACTCATGGCAGATGACCATTTGACCCATCATGGGTGTCAAACAGCATCATCTTCTTCTTTCGCTTTCCAGACTTGGATGATCTGGCAGTTGATGACGATACGGTTTCCTGCTTCTTGGTTGTCCCCGGATGTCTCAGAACCAGTTCAGAAACATGAAGCATCAACTGTTTCCCTAAGATGTAACCACTTTGACAGAAAGATAAATAAAGGGCTAAAAGAAAGTAACATAAAGAAAATAATAGAAAATGCATAAAACATTAAACAATTTTGAGCACTTCAATCATGGATTCAACAAAACTGAGCACCTCATCATCTTTCTTTCTCATTTCCCATGATGTGGAATAAGAAAGTCTGATACACACATCAATTCTTTACTATGGAAAAGGTAGCTTCTCCACTCACATCTTCCGAAAAATGAGTCAAAGGTCCGAAAGGCATCCATTCGATCGATACTTCATAATCCTATGTATGACCAATGCATATATATGAAACAATGATCTAAGATCTGATCTAAATGACAGACTTAAGGAGAAGCGCATTCATATATCTAAAACCAAATTTCAAAAGTCTCCAATGCAAAAAGACAAACAGACAAAGAACAACCAACTCATATGATGATGTAACTTAAGAAATCAGAACCAATCATAATAAGTTCAATCCATATCTTCATTTCTCAAAGAAGTTTCCAAAATACAAGAAGCTACAAATTTTCTTCTGTTCTTCAATGTTCCACTTCATTTCCGACAAATATCATACTCAACCAGTTCTGACTAGCTCAGAGTCCTATACTTTCAAACTACAAAATCTGGCTTCAAATAGTCCAATGGTTCAATTTCGTTCTCCTACACCAATAAGACTCTCATAAGAACAAACATGTTGCACGCATATAAATTGCAAAATCCAGCTTCTAGGGGTTAGAACAAAAGCAAGGAGAAAGGGTTAACGTAATAAGAAGAACACTTACTAGTAGGAATTGCAGGATTGTACAAAGTACCATCTTCCCTTTTCAAATTTCAACAAAACCCTCAGCCATTCACTTACTAGTAGGAATTGCAGGATTGTAAAAAGTACCATCTTCCCTTTCCAAATTTCAACAAAGCCCTCAGCCATCCCCTTTGCACGAAATCTCGTGGGTACACCTTATCAATGTAGAACCAGAAAGGAAAGCAATGGACCCTAAATAGAGCAAACAGCATCGTATAAGCATAAGCAATACACCTAAACCACAGTAACTTTAAGACAGCTTGAGATGGCAGCAGCAATCCCCAATCTCTGCACAATTCGGATTTTCGCATGCCTTGGTCACACAGATACTCCTTCCTTCAGCTAAAGTTTGGTTCTTATTCATACAGACAGGATACACCACTATCCATTTCATGCCTCAATTTAGGACAAACAGTAAAAGAATCAAGAAAACACAAGTCAAAGTCTGAAAACTGTATGGATTTGTGAGTCAAAACAATGAAAGAACAGAAGTCAAACAGATTATATACTTTCTTTAACTTTAAACCGTTGATCGTGAACTTTGGGATCATCAAAACGCAGTCGATCTATTTCAAAAAGAGATCTTCTTTTATGGGCAATTGAAAATATGAAAATCCCAGATCAGTTCTGATACATACCACTGAAAGTATCGGAAAATGAAATACATTATAGAATTAATTAACAAGTAAACCATTCAATTAAGGACTAACCTCAATAAACCAAAAGAGAGTGGCAAAGCTCACTGGTTCAGCCGGAATCTGGCCGAACGGTACGTTGCCGTTTGGATCCATCGTTTGGCAACCTTCTATGATAAATCTGA
>JAOTIZ010000003.1:2385252-2399303 GCA_027123425.1 Erythroxylum panamense
GAGCTTGGGCTTGAGATGCAGGGCTGATCTTCGACCAATGGACCGATCGGTCCGGGCCCAAAATGCCGACCCGACCACTCACCAAAAATTTGATAAAAAACAGACCTAGAGAGAGAAAAAAAAGAGAGAGAAAGCCGACAGGGCCGAGACAAAGATTGAAACTTGTTTTGGTCTAGGTTTGTGTTTTTTGAATGAATACGATGTCGTCTAGAGTGTAACTCAAAAGCTCTGGTCAGAGAAAGAAAGAAATTAAAAAGACAGCATTCAGTGAAAATTGGGGTGATTGATAAATTTCAAAAACCCTTAAACCCTAATACCCAACAACAGTGACCCGATTCTCTCGTCCTCTTCAAGAAATACCAATGCCTTCCTTTCCGCAGCCTGGTTCTGTTACCATCTGTGAAATCAATCGAGAGCTCAGTATGACATGATCTTTCTCTTCATATATATACTTGTATTTTATGTGTCTTGTGGTTGCGGAACAATTATAAACCTGACTCATTTTTGGCCTTGCAGTTACAGCAGAGAGCCTCTCCGATGAACGAGCAGAGAGCACTTATGGAAAGCTTCTGGTGGGTTTTTTTTTTCTTCTTCTTTTCAAATTCTGTTTTGTTTAATATTTTGTATTTTTGAGGAGAAATAATTGAACTTTTGAACTGGTTTGATGGTGGATTAGGGAATGGTATTCAGTGCGGTGCCATTTCAGGCTGATCAGGTGATTTCCATGAGTAGGGAGCAGGAAGCAGAGCAGCAACAGCAGCAAGGAAGAGTAAATAATGATGGAGAGAGTGGTTTATTGAAATCACTCCAGGGAATAGTTAATCAATCCGTTAAGCGCTTCTTTAGTCCCAATTATGTAAGCATTTTCCAGTTGAGAACTTATGTTTTTGAATGATCTCTTTCTTGTTTCTTGTTTTTGTTTTTGGTTCTTTAATTGTCTCATTGATGTTATTCTATTGGTTTATTGGTTATTTACTTAGATGAACCAATCCTACTGCTTTATGTTCATAATGCTGATTGCTAAGTAATTGAATAGCATGACTTAGGAAATCAAACTACATGGATATCGGGTCTGGCTTCTGAACACTGCCCAATTTACTTCTCGCCTAAGTAATCAAGCTAGTTATTCTTATGGCAACACACGTTTAAAGCACCTTAAGGTTGACTAATGGGGTATTTCAACATTTGTTTCACTAGATAGCCATGTAGTCTGATCTTGGAATTCTTATTTGCGTCTGGGATGGAATTGACATTTTATATTCATGCTATGTAGGTAAACTTGTTACCAGAGGTCGATCTTCAAGGAGTAAGCTGGCATCAACATAAGCACATTATTGCATTTATCTCTGGCCCAAATCAGGTTATGGTTCATGACTTTGAAGAATCAGGTTAGTGGTTCTATGGCTTTTAAAGAGGGATTTCGAAAGCTTGTACATCTAGTCTACTTAGAGAATTTAGCTTGCAACTTTTTAGAGATATCTAACTGCTACTTTTGAGTTCTGATCAGAGGGTAAGGATGCTTGCATTTTGACGAGTGAGTCCCAGAGAGATGTTAAAGTTCTTGAATGGAGACCAAATAGTGGAAAATCACTTTCCGTGGCATGCAAGCAAGTACCAAGAGTTCCTTTTTTTTCCTTCTCTATCTGATATATCTGTTTTATGTTATTTGGAGGATAATTTAAGATTTTTAAGGCTGTTTCTCTTGGCTATTGAACTTCAGGGGTGGAATCTGCGTATGGGTTGCTTCTTATCCAGGCAACGTTGCATCTGTCCGATCTGGTGCTTCTTCATACTTAGGTACACTTTCCAGAGGTTCTGGAACTCGATGGACTTTGGTGGATTTTCTTCGGAGTCGTAATGATGAACAAATAAGTGCACTTTCTTGGAGTCCTGATGGAAGATATCCTTATTAACTCACCGTTGAGTTTGTTACTTCACTTCATTTTGGTTATACTTTATTATTACTAGTGAGAAAATAATAGGCAGAAGATTATCCTTTTTTTTTTTAACATACGAGGGCGAGCTTTGGAACAACTAATAAAGTTACTCCTTTGTGATCAAAAGGTCATAGGTTCGAGTTACGGAAATAACTTCTTTGTAAAATGCAAAGAGAAGGTTGCGTATAATTGATGTCCTTCCCTCGACTCTCGCAAAGCGGGGAGTCTTGTGCATTAAGGTTTTTATTGTTGTTATCCTTTTTTTACATATATATATATATATATATATATATGTATGTATGTATGTATGTATATACACTATTTTGGATCTAAAATGTAGTTACTTGACACATCTTCACATATTTGGCATCTGCTTCTTATGAAGGCTCGTCATTCACAATATGGGATGTTGCACAAGGTCAGCCAATATTGTCAGCCTCTTAAACTGTTTTGATTAGCATCATTTCACATTATTGCACAGATGCATAAATGTAAAGTGTGATATTTTTGCTAGATGTTGGGTGCATAATATGAGAAGTGCAGTGTTTAGGCATTTAGATTAGACGGTCCACCATAGAAATGTCATGATAGGATGAAGTAAATTTATCAAAAGCATGAATAGTACGAGGATGTTCACATGGCAACATGAGAAGGCTAAATGATGCAAATGGTTAAAGAACTTTGGCTTTGGTTAAAAGTTTCAGAGCTTTATCCTCTTCCACCGGAGGGTATTCTAGTGTGTAATATTCTGTGGGGACTGTATTGTTCTACTAGTTTTTCCTTGGTTCCTCAGATTTTAATCTGACATTATTTATTCTTTTTTTCTAATAATATTTAGGAATTGGAACACCCATTCGGCGTGGATTAGGAGGCATATCAATGTTGAAATGGTCTCCTACTAAAGATTACTTTTTCGCTGCAAAATTGTATGGTCATAGTCAACTTGCTATGATTGATTTGCATTTGAATAAGATCTTGCCCTGTGGTTGATAACTTGATTCTTTCTAGTGATGGAACATTTTATCTTTGGGAGACAAACACATGGACATCTGAACGATGGCATTCAACCAGTGGTTTTGTTACGGTAAACATAAACATTCATTAAGCATACATGAGTGTTGAATCCATTGTTATGTCTTCCTCATATTCTTCCTTGGCTGATCTTGCATAAATGTGGTCAGTTGGCAACTTGGTTTAACTTTCCTTTAGCTTATAAAATTTGTTCTGAAAAATAACTTTCCTTTAGCTTATAAAATTTGTTCTGAAAAATTAACTCCATCCTATGCCATGTAACTACTTAAATGAATGGTGAATTCAGACAATGTTCCCCCTACTTCATGGTTTGAAATGGTTCCTATTAAGATGAATCTCAAATTTTAGCTATGACCTTTAATGAGTGAATAACTTCTTCCTAGTGGGACTTGAATCAGGCAATTAAGTGGCAAACTAGTAAAAAATTATTTCAAAAGTTTATTATTAAGCTTACAGGATGCTTTTAATCTTGTTACTAAACTGAACTATCATTGACACTTTATCATGCTTTATGTAATCAGGGGGCAACATGGGACCCTGATGGGCATATAGTTCTGACTGCGTTCTCTGGATCATCAACATTGGGGTCTATTCATTTTGCATCAAAGCCTCCTTCTTTAGGTAAGATGGTTTCACGTTTGAGCTTTATGTTCAGCATCTTAATTTGAACTGAAAGAAGCTTTACAGGAAGCAAGTTCATCAATTTTAAGTTGAAGGGCTGCATATGGTTCTGTAGATTCGTATTGACTCTGTGCAGGCACTATTTAGTCAATCATGTTGATTTATTTATTTTTTGTTTGTTTAGCTTTGCCTTTGTTTTATGACTCGAGGTTGTTTTCTTCATTTTTGATAGCATGTATGTGCACTGTTTATCTGTTGAAGTCCATATATGTTTTATAATTTGTAGGCCATTGGCTGGCTGTTTAATTGGTATATTTGAAAAGATTTAGAAAAACAAAGATAAATGGTTGAATGTATAGTAGTATAAGCACCCTATTGTTTATATGTAAGGAGGCATGACCATTTTCTATATTTGATGATGTTTTGCAGATGCACACCTTCTACCTGTTGATTTGCCAGAAATAATGTCGTTGACTGGAAGGTAGAGGAGAGAATAATAAATCTTTGTTGTGTATGGTTAAGATTTCTTCTTAATGACTTAGATAGTGTTGCTGAACAGTGTGCCATATATTTTGGAAGCAGATGTCTAAGGAAATGTTGAGATGCTGCTTTTGAATATAATTTTTCTCTAGATTGAGATATAAAATGAAGACACCTTTAGTTTCTTTGTGCCCCTGTGTAGATATGTATGCTCTCCAAGATTGATGGATCCAGCCACAATCTCATGGAAGTGGGACATTGTTTCTGCACTTGCCTAACCCACCCACTGGATTTTGAATTTATTATTGCTCTTTACTTCATTCACTTGTATGGCTAGAACGAAACTCATATATCACGATGATGATTAAATCCTGTTTTACAGTTTTTAAAACTTTCTATTTGGTAATGAACTTGATATTTCCAGTACCTTGCAACATTTGGGTTTTAAGTTTTGGCTTGTAGCTGTCCTTTTTTGAAGAGTTCATCACATATAACTTTTTCCTTGTAGCCATGGGATTGAAAAGATAGCCTGGGATGCTTCTGGTGAAAGATTAGCCCTTTCTTACAAAGGAGGGGATGACATGTACAGAGGTCTCATTGCCGTCTATGACACTCGAAGGACTCCCCTGATTTCTGCCTCGTTAATGTGGGCTTATTGTGAACATTAACATCTTCATTTTTCTATTTTCTTTCTTGAACTTGTTTCTATATCAGTTCTATTATAAGGAAGCATCTTTCACAAATATTTGCTTACGTCTTCATTTTTGTTCAAATCCAGTGGGTTTATCAGAGGGCCTGGAGAGAATCCAAAACCAATTACCTTCTCATTTAATGACAACTTCAAACAGGGACCATTACTTTCTGTGGTAAGCTGTCTCAAGTTTGTCAAAATTTTCTTTTTGATTAACGATATTTAGTCTCTCGACATATCTCTTTTAAATATGTTTACTGCTGTTAATCATCTTATATGTACCCTTTTATATCCTTGGTTTCCCAAATTTGACCATATTTTCAGTTATATTTAGTATTGTGCCAAAAAGATGAAGTTGGATACATTTCTGTATTCTTACGAGAAAACAAGCCAATTTACAGGCTGTCACTCATATTTTTATTATGCAGTGTTGGAGCAGTGGATACTGTTGCACATATCCTCTCATATTTCGTTCCCATGGTTTTACTAGTTAGGGTAGGCAACTTTCTCCTCATTAGCTGCTTTATTCCCTTTGTACTGAAACAAGAAATGCATTGGTGCTTTTGAACAAACTCAAGCAAACCTAGCATTTCTGTGTTACAAGGCCAGAGGCATCTTGATTGCATTCCTGACCATCAGATGCATCTATATGTTGTCATAGGTCAGCAAAGTCTATAAAAGGATATTGATCGATTGGCTCTCGGTAGCAAACATGATGTGCAGAAGCATTCAAAAGAGCTTACACAAGCAACATTAGATCACAGATGATGAAAACCACGATAAGCTGAAGGTTCCTTGGAAGTTTTCTAGAGGATTTGTCCTGTCCTGACGGAATGATAAGTTTTCTTGTAGAGACAGACTGTGACTGACTGATCAGTGATGCGAAATTATTTTAACTATGGTTCTGATTCGTCAATGATTCCCAGTTCTACAACCTTTTTCCAATAGTAACATGCAGCTTGTGAATCCCTATCTCATCATCTCTGGATGCATCATATTTAATCGTTAAGCTGAAAATTTAAAGGGAATCAAGCAGCATTTCTTGGAGACTACACACCACTTCTTTTTAGATTGCGACACTAAGCATTTGCACTTATTCTTCTCAAGCACCACCTTGTATTTATCTTATCAACTAATCAGAATTTTGATACATCCAGAACCACCATCTCACTCTCTTCCTCTCTTTAGTCTCATACTACTAGGGGGTTTAATCAAAGCTTATAATTACTGATTCACACAGGCTCTATAGTTTTATCTGCTTCAAAGTCTGATTCTAGCCTTGTCAATTCAGGTGCTAAACAACTAATAGAAACAATCTGACAGAGTCAAAATTTCTCCGCAGACTCCATGTTTTTGCCGGCTAAAATGTTTTTTATATTCAAGCACAAACAAGATGGAGAGCCGGCCCTGAACAAGCAAAACTCCTGAACTAGACTAACTTTTACGTGAGCTTGCAACAAATGGGCTATAAGGACAAGTCAGGAGTTGGACAAGAACTTGAAACTGTTTCGTAACATAATTGTCATTACTAATTACAGATAATAAGACCAACCAAACGTTATGAAGTTTCTGGTATTATGTTTTCTCGAGCAATCAACATCTGGGTTGGATACCAACAAATGCTCTGCCCCCCGAACGTGGAGAAGTGTTTCTTATGTGATATCGAGCAATCAACTTCTGGGTTGGATACCAACAAATGCTCTGCCCCCCGCACGTGAAGAAGTGTTTCTAATCTGTATACTATTCTTCTCTTGTAGTTTTCATTCTTTAATTAATAAAAAAATCCACTTTCGACCAATCAATCTTCTTGAAGTAAGAAGCATATGTCATGTTAACAATGTTTTAAGTATTGAGTCTCACGTCCTCGGCAGCTTGGCCTGTCGAGAGAACGAAAGTTATTAGTAAGATTATTATCCAAAAACTTAGTAATTAACTAATTACTAACAGAACTCAAACATACGTAACGACATTAACTGCCATGACAACTAAATAGAAACATGATACGACAATCCTAGTACTAGTGGTTACTGTTCATCTTTAGCAGAGCAAATTTATGAGTACAGGTTAATGTTGTTGTTCGCTAGTGCAATACTATTCCTTAGTTTATGTAAAAAGCATCGAAAATCATAGAATCCAACGTAAAATCCGGAGAGGTTGGTGCAACGGAAGGAAGCATCTGTCTTAACTGATAGTGATTGTGGCAGCAGCCCATATTTCAATGTGATGGAGAGAGAGAGAGTGTATATGTTTTGGATTGGAGAAGGAAAAAGAGCTGATAGGATGAGTGCCTTGTGCAATTCACCCTAAAGTTCTATTTTTTAATTTGATGTTGGAACTAAGTATTTGGAAAAGTAATAAAACCCAATAATTATTTGTTGTTTTGGAGGTCTTAGAACAAGAAAGGTGAAAGATTTTTCATTTTTGTGTATAAGAGGGCTGCTGGCTTTTTTATCACAAAAAGATCACTAACCAAGCCTCTTCACCCCTTCTCCTTCTCTCTTCGGACAACTGTCTTTCTCTGATGTTGTGTCTGTGTCATTGATGTTTTTGGAAGATTACTGGGGTTTGGTAGTTTCAAGAGATTGTATAGTTGAGGGAAGAAAAGGGATTGCATTTATTGGTTATGTTCTTGCGTCGGTTGCTGTTTGGAAGATCCTTTCTATGTGTGAAGCAACAAGGGTAGAGGTTAAATTGTGGTTTTAATCATGAATCCTGATAAGGGTCCTTCCTCTTCTGCTGCTGCTTCGACTCCTGGAGGGACGCCCAAAACTGAACAAAAGAGGCTATATCAAGTTTGGAAAGGAAGCAATGTTAGTTCTTTTGTTTTGTGATTCTTTCTATCCAAATTCTGTGCTGACTTTTTTGTTTGCTTCTGTCTTAGTTCTTTGTTTGAGTTACGTGATTTGTTTCATGGAGTTGTCCTTTCATGGATTTCATATGTTTTTGGGGTCCTCGAGCATTCATTTACTTTGAATCAGTTTCCTATTTTAAACCTGGAAAGAAATGAGTATATTGGGTCATGTTTGATTCAGTGTAACTTGACACTGGACTTGTTGCATAATTCAAATTTGTGGAGATCAAGATTGGGAGTGATTTAAGAAGCAATGATCTTTCGAGTATTGAGCATAGAAACAACTTTTAGTGATAATGATTTGGTTAAAGCTCACTTCAAAATGCTTCGTTATTGATCATAAACATGCTTTTCTTTTATTCTTCCTATCCCACTCTGGTAATGCTGGCTCTAATGAGGCTTTATTATACTCTGTCAGAGATTCTTCTGTGGCGGGAGATTGATTTTTGGTCCTGATGTGTCGTCATTGCTTCTATCCACATTTCTCATTTGTGCTCCTGCCATCACCTTCTGTATAAAAATGTCTCTCAAGATTGCAGATAAAGATACAAAGCATCCTGAACGGTGGTATCCTATATTGATCATTGGCTTAATCCTTACCATATCAGTGAGTATTTCTTTTCTGTCTGGATTCAAGCAGTCGTGACAGTCGAGTAACATTCGATCTTATCAATGATAAATAGCCCGCATGATCTATTCAATCACTCAGTGAAGCAATCTCTGTGCTATGTTCTTCTTTCCACAGTAAACTGTTAAAGATGTTAAAACTTCTAGGTTTGATACAACTTGAATTTACATATTGCATGTCATTATTTGCTCTACTTTGTGTGTGCAAAGTGATTTATCTGCAGGGTGGTTAATGCCTTTGCAGGATTTAGTGTTTCTCGTATTGACCTCCAGTAGAGATCCTGGAATAGTGCGCAGAAATACAAGGCCTCCTGAAACAGATGAGGTGTTGGATATGGCTACTCCATCAATGGAATGGGAAGGTGGAAGAACCCCTCATCTAAAACTACCTCGAACAAAAGATGTGGTGGTAAATGGCCAGACAGTGAGAGTCAAGTTCTGTGATACTTGTTTACTTTATCGTCCTCCTCGTGCTTCTCATTGTTCGATCTGCAATAACTGCGTTCAAAGATTTGATCATCACTGTCCTTGGGTTGGTCAATGCATTGGAGTCGTAAGTTAAAATTTCTGTTCTTGTTCATCCTTATTTCTGATTCGTCTACCATGAAGCTGACTTAAGAGTGATTGGAGTAATGATATCCGACATCAATGTTTATCTCTCCTAATGTTTTCTACGCTTTTGCTTCCCAATTCCATACTATTTCTCGATCAGAACTTCCACTGGATCGAACTATAACTCGAATGGAAAATGCATGGATGTGTTCATATCTGCCTTGAATGTGTATCTGTTTGCCTGGTGCTGTGAAATTTATGTCTACGGATAAGGATAGAATACTATATGATCAAATCGTTGTATATATTTAGGCTGCTGTAGAACATTAGATATCTTAAATTTTACTTTCCTGATAGAAACTAACAAAATGGCTACGTCTTCATTGCAGCGTAACTATCGATTCTTCTTCATGTTTATATCAACAGCAACCGTCTTGTGCATATATGTCTTTGCATTCTCTGTGGTCATCATTCTTGACAAAGGGAAGCACTTCTGGAAAGGTGTATCACGCGATGTCACCTTAGCTGTTCTTATAGTCTATTGTTTCTTTCTTGTCTGGTTTGTTGGTGGCTTGACAATCTTCCATTTCTATCTCATTTGCACGAACCAGGTGAGTTTCTTATCAAAGTGCTTCATGACAACTGCAGAATATTCTTCAAGTTCTTGTTGGAAGTGCGAAGCATCATTATTAGAATATAGGATGCTGTGAGATAAATGAAGATTTATTATCACATTCTCATATTCTGGTGAGACATCTCTTCTTTATGATAGTCTGGTAATGATTTAATGCAGACTACCTATGAGAACTTCCGGTACCGGTACGAAAAAAAGAAGAATCCATATAACAGGGGAATGCGAAAAAATCTATTAGAGATCTTCTTTTCAAAGATCCCGCCTTCTATGAATGAATTTCGATCCTTTGTGGATGAAAACGAGCTTTTGGTAATAGGTTCCGAGACACCAAATGTCAGGGATGATATGGTTGACTCAAAGGACAAATTTGATTTAGAAATGGAAGCCAAGTTTTCAGAAGAAAGTCATCATTCACTTCCTGAAATACGGCAAAATTTAGATGAGGCTGATGATGATTCAGATGAAAATTCAATGTCACAGGAGGAAGGAGGGCCTACTTTTGATGCTGTTCAGCAAGATGTCAACAATTCCTTGAAAGATCCCATTGTGGAAGATGGACCAAGAGAATCTGTAAGGATATCAAACGCTGGCAACTCTAGAGACCTTAGGGAAGGTTCTGCCATTGGTGATAATATGAGAGAACTCAGCCTGAGATTTATTGCTGAAGAGGCACAAAGAGAACCAAGGAGATTTTCTGCTGAAGAGGGGATGGGAGATTCTGTAAGATTCCATGCTTTTGGAAACCAGAACAAAGACATGGATGGGATTGATCATCATAATTCAATTTGAAACTCAGAATCATTTCTTATAATCTAGAGGTTTTCATCTCTCTTTTACCTTGCATGATATGCATATACCATGAACTTGTAGATACGCTCATATTATCTTGAACACTCTCTCTATGTGTGTCTGTTTCAGCTAATTTTAGGAATTTGAACAAGCCTATCAATGTCACAAGATTGGATAATTACTCACATGCAGTAAAACATAAATTTCCATAGCAGGAAGCTCAAAAACTTCAAATACTGAAATTTCTCTCATCTTCTACTCTTTGCACTCTTGTCTTCTAGTGACATTGCCTGAACTGTGTCTTAACCTTGGTGTTTTGACAGGTTTTGCCACAGAACAAGTTTCCATATGTTTGAGTTAATGCTAAGGATGATTTGGTGTTGTGATGGTCCCTGTTTGTAGTCTCAAAGGGCTTTCATTTGCAGCTTTCTTCTGCTCACTACAAAGGTCAGAACTTGTGTTTCTTGAAGCTGTAAATGTCATCTTTCACAAAAATAACGTGGAAACCTACCTGTGAAGCTTCTTGTAAGGTTCAAGCGGCAGACAATTGTCTTATATGTTGACATTCTTCAGTTCTTTCATCTTTCAGATTAAGATTTCTCTACTGGTTTGTCATTAGACTTAGGATTTCTGGAACTTATATTTCATTTGGAGAGAAATTTGTTAAACTATTTTCAATTTAAGTATAGTGTACTTAAAGAAACTGCGAGCTTGAAGTAGCTGAAAGGTGGCAAGTATCAAAAGGGCAAGGATAGCTGAGATAAGCTTCATCGTACAATCCATAGATGGAAGATTACAAGCATCGAATATATTCTACAAGAAAATGCCATTCAAACTTATATTATATTTATAAAGAAAATAAAAAATTTTAAATTAGGAATTTAATTCCTAATCTCCAATATACATGAAATGATAAAATTACTTTTTAATCTAAACCCATTTTAAAAAAATTCGAATCGACTTAATAAGGATATATATATTTAATATTTTTATTTTAAATTATAATTAAAATAAATAATATTTCGAATTATAATCAAATTGAGTTTTGAGTTGAAAATGTACTCTTATAACATATAAAATTTTACATATATCAAATCTTTTTAATTAACTTTATATTAGTGAATATTATATGTCAATCAATAATTCTTATAATATATATATCTAAAAAATATTATTTAAAGTGAATACTTCAATTTAGACTAATTTGTTTTATTCTTTTGAGGGCAATTAATTATTTCCATTTTCCTTTTTTTTCTAATATATAACTCCAAAGTTTGCATTCTAGTGATATTGTTTCTGTAAATAAGTGATTGAAGATGTCTTGTAAAGTACCAAATGCAAGCAAATAGGCTAGTCTACTCATTTTACCACAAATTGTACAATTTATAAACCCTAATTTGTATAGTCTCCAATTCAATTGGATGGCTTATGAACACAAATTCAAAATGATAATTTGATGATGTGAAAAATTGTTCATCCGAGTAAATATTATAATTTGTTGATTGGCAAATTAGATATAATTGTTGAGATAACCAATCACATTATTGGAGTCAAATGTTCAAAAATGGAGTTAAATGATTTTAACTCATTTATTACGTGTTAAAACTTGTGTAAAAAATATTTTTTAAAAATTTCATACTTTTCAAAAAATATTCATAATATTTTTAAAACACTTTCTATTAGTTAAAGTATTTAATAAAATTTAGGTTAACTTATTTTATATATGTAATTGAATGAATATTTTTACCTGCTTTTAATAGTAATATAACAACAACAATTACTTAGTAAAAATCCCGATGAAACATAAAATTTGAAGAGATCTTGTATTACGCAGCCTTATCTCTAATTAGTAGAGAGGACCTGACTTTAATAGTAATTTTAGTAGATATAAACTTAACAAAAACAAAGTTTCTTAGTGTTTGTACTAATATAAAATTAAATACTTTGTTGAAATAATTTAAAATATTTAAAGTGACATGAAGGATGATTATATCATTTTTTGGCATTGTTGATTTTTCATATTTTTAGAAAATTGATTGAAAATCAAACTTATGGATTCTTATTAGCTTGCAACATAACGTGTAAATAAAAAGAAATTAAAATTTGGAAAAGTAACCAAACTCTTTTGGGTGATTAGTTTGTCTCTTTCCCTTTATTCGAAACAGAACTAAGGAGACCATGCACGTAGTTATGGAGAACCGATCAACTCATAGGCTCACAACAGAGAATAATCCAGGCATAACGTTAGCAGCAAAACCCAACGTCGAAGGGACTACGCCGGTCACGCTTATGCTGGCTCGAAGGCACCCGGTGTGAGGCAAGACTGCGCACCTGGCAACTGGGAGTTGCACATATATGGCACAAAAAGAAGGGTCAAAAGCAACACCGTCAAGTAATGCCAAAACGATCTGAAACAACCCGTTGGTGTTTGTAACGACCTGTGCGAGGCTGGTTTTGCCTCCGTCGCAGGACAGAAACACGCCAACTCCGGCCAAGCCCCTCGCGCCAGACGCAGGGTTACCTCCGACGGCGCAGTAGAGGTGACCTGGGATGATAACTTGAGCCATAGGGATGCCGTTGACGGCAAAAGCATGAGCTATGGAGGCTGTGGCAAGGAAGAGGAGGGTAGTGATGAAGACGGAGGTGTAGGCCATTGATGAGCAAGTGTGTTTTAGCTGAGGATGTTGTTTCTTCTGAGAGAGTCGCGGATTTATAGGGTTTTGTGGGAAAGTGGAGTTATGGGATTGTTCATGTCCCATGCAGTTCAGTTGTTGAATGTTTGTATTGAGTTGGAACCATCCCGTTTGATGATAAAAGATACAGTTTACCTGCCATGGAAGTATGGATGGCAATGTGGCTCGGTCCGACTTAATGTCAACTATTTATGATCAAAATGGATCCACGTTTAAAAATTTCGGTGAGTTGATAAGGGGCTCTTCGAGTTTAAGTGAGATCGTAGGTTAAATTGTCCTCATGTATGCAATTGTTTAAAATTTAATGTCAGAATTTTGCCTCCCATAGGAGACCTACTCAGCTCGAGCAGAGATTAGTCTAGAAATGAATAGCTTAAAGGTACATTTACATAGTTGAGACCCTTCTAAGACACCTCATAGACAACAAAAAAATATCCAAATTTTAATTAAATTCAAGTAATTCCTCACATCATTCAAAATCGAAGAATGTAAACAATTAAAAACATTTTATTCAAATCATCCGAAACCATTTTCATAATTTCTCAAATTTATCGAAAATAACAAATCGAACAATTTAAACAATTTCTTAAATCATTACAAAATCATCGAATTTCAGAATGTTTTTGCATTTTAAAACTCGTAACATTTTCCAAAACATTCGGAAACAATTACAATTCAATACTTTCCAACTTTTTCAATCAATTTCACAAATCAGTTGAAAACAAGAAATTGAACCTTTGTATCATTTTTCGTAATTTCAGAAATTTTCTTCAGTTATCAAACATTTTAAAACTTGTAACTATTCTATATAACAAAAAAAACATTCGAACTTAGAACTTTCAGTTTCTCAAATCATTGAACATATAACAAATTTCTCAGAGCATTCCATAAACAAGGACTTTAATCATACGAAAATCAAAATTGTCAAACATTTACACCAACACTATTTTATAAATAATTCTAAAGCATTCGGAAATCTTAATTTTTCAAACACTTTCATTCCGAAAGTATTCGGAAATAATAAATTCTTCAAACATTTTCATAAACAACAATTTATAATTAATTTCGAAAGTATTTGGAAATCATAAATTTTCAAACATTTTCATAAACCATATTTTCTAAACAATTTCAAAAGCATTTTCGG
>JAOTIZ010000003.1:2399403-2410352 GCA_027123425.1 Erythroxylum panamense
AAGCATCTATAACACAATACATATACAAAAACACTCATTTCATATATTTAATATTTCTAAATTCCACTAAAAGATCGAGGTCCAACACAATCGTTATCACAGGGATATTGGTAAGTCACTATATGAGGCGTAATACGACAAAAGGGGTCGTCCACCTTTATATTAGGATGAATGAGGTCTAAAATAGTTGAAGGCTAGAATTGATCGGAGATGTTGCTGATAAGTGAAATTGATCTGTGTTAGAAATTAAGTGCTTCAAGAAAGATGAATGAGTTAGGTGGATCAACACCAAAGATATGGAATATAGTGAGATAGAAATAAGAGTTAAGTGTATTAACACTAAAGAGATGTGAAATATCAAGCAAAAAATGAAATATTTCTAAGAGTATTGTCATGGCAAGGTGTGCTCAAGTTAGGAAAAAAGGGGCAGCTAAGCCCGACATAAATTGGTCCATATGAAATTATTGTGAGAATAGGACCATTAACTTATGAGTTAGTATTACCAATAAAAGATCTTTCAGATTCACACAATGTTATATGGATATGTTTAGGAAATATCATTATGATCTGATATATGTGTTATTGATACTGGAAGTAAAATTATGAGCAATCTAAAATATATGGAGGAAACGGTTAAGATAGTGTGATATTTAAATAAGCGACTGAAAAATCCGGTGATTCCATCAATTATTGTCCTTTGAGATGAGCCATTCGAGTGAAGAAGTTACATAGGAGACGGAGGAGTATATGAGGAAACATTGCCCCTGCCTTTTTGATAAATCATAAAAGAATTTCAAGGATGAAATTTATTAAGGGAAGAATTGTAACATCTCATTTCCATATTGAGGTTAGAACCCTAGAATACTATATATGAGAGATATCAAAGAGAAAATTAGGAAATGCACTTCATGCTAACACATAATATAGTATACATATACATGAATTTGATTATTGCACACATTACAAAGATTTGTTCACGCACTCATTTGACATTTGCTGGGTATAAATAATTGTTTTAATGTGATTATGATATGGATAGTGAATATTTTGCATTAAAAATTGATATAGTGAATTAAATTATTGATTTAGAATTTTTGGTGAAATTTGAGAATTTTTTGAAATTATGGGTATTTTTGGACTAGAAAAAATGACAAGTGGCAACACAATTGATAATTGATAGTAGAATTAAGTGTCAAATGGAAGTGGAAATTTTTGATAAATGACATTAAGATTTAATGATAAGTGTCATAGAAAATTAGGAGACAATTGGATTAGAATTGCGGAACAAATGAACTGATTATTAAAGGAAACTACAATATTAATATTCATCCATATTGATCATTCTATTGATTATTATTAAGTGTTCTAGTGGTGATTTGAGTTGGTTGGCAATTTAGTATAATTTCACTAAATCAATTAAAATCTATTTATTATTTATTATAAAATAGTAAGAAGATTAAACATAGTAGTTATAGGAATAACTTTATTTTATTTCAATCAATTTTAATCTCTCTCTAGACTTTTTATTAGTTGATTTCTCTTATAGGAGTTTACTCTTTTACCCCTGAATTTTGTCTTTCTTTCCTTTTTTTGGTAACATCCTGCTTAAGATATCTAGTTTCTTTCCCTTTTATGAAACTCCCCAACAAGAGCAACCTTGAAGGAAGGCCAAGGAGCTTCAAACATTTTCCCTTATAAAGACCTTAAACCCTTCTTGCTCTCCTAATAAAGGTAGTGATCTCTAGGTGGAGAGGGATATAACAAATCTAGTTGAAGAGAATTTCTTGACCCTTCAAAATGCACTAAAGGCTTCTAATGAAGCTAAATCTTAGTCACTGAAAGGGGACAAGCTATTAGTAATGACAACCTTGCATAAAGTTTATCTATCTCCAAAAAGGCCTAGAGTGACACAATAGCACCATTTTCCTCAAAGTGCAAGTTCACACGCTTTCATGATGTTTTAATGGATAGAGTACTCTCTCCTTTGGTAGAATTACTTCAAGGAAGGCTAGTGCTTGGTCTTCATAGGATACTTCGTAGGCAAAAAGCCATCATTTACTCTAGTGAATGCTTGGGACATAGAGAACTAGGGTAAAAAGGGTTTGAGAAGACCTTACTCATAGAACAAAACTCTTTTGTCTTTAAATTTGCTGATGATAGAGGTTTACTATAAATCTTAGAGCAGGGATTGCTAGTCAACCAATATTTGTGCTCAAATTGAGACAAGGGCTAGAGTTAGATAGAGGTAAGATTGACTTCATACCATTATGGATAAACTTCAACAATGGAGGGACTTAGCTTCTAGGCAAGTGATATGTGCTTAATTATTTATATATTCACTTCTTAATACTTAGTGATTATTGTTGTGAAATACTTAAGATACTCATTTTATTTTATATTTGATTTTAGGTACAATCTGGAAGCGTAAAAGCTAAAATGATTTAAGAGCACATTCATTAAGCCAACATTTTGATGTTCAAAATCAATTACTATTATGAAGCAAGAAGGAAATGGATTAGGGTGAGGATTGGATAAGAAATCATAAGAAAAACAACAATTTAGAAAAACCTGGGAGATACATGATCGTATATATACTTATATTGTTGTGTATATATTCGTAAGATAAATTTTAGCTTACATAGTTGGATACACAGCTTACAAGTCTCACATTTTTTGACTTATAATGTTTAATACATGGTGGTGTATCAAACAGTGTATATGCTCAGAAACCTAATTTTTCATATAAATAGAATATTTTGATTGTAAATGAAGGGGGAATCATTTTGGACTTTGTGAAGGGCAGAACACTTACTCTTTGGAGACCCATGGAGGGCTAAGCTTCCCTATTCCAGTTCTGAGGTCAAATTGACACAGAGGATCACATTTAAGCATATCATTATTATGTATTATTGTTCTTTCTCTCTTTAAGAATTGTTTATGTTATTCTATATATATTGGTTTAGGTATTCATGTTGTTGAGAAAGTTTTAATATGATAAAACCTTCAATATTTCACAAACATACGGGTTGTAAGTGCAGTATATGAGGTATCGATCCCATAAGAAATTAGTGAACTAATCTAATACTAATTTTTCTAAGGCCTAAAAGTGTATTTTAAATGAAAATAAGAATGAGTAGGAAATTAAGCAATTGAATATGGATTGATTGAATATGAAATTGTAATATTAACACAAAGAAATAAAAAAAATTGAGCACAAACAATTAACAATTCACGTAAGGAAGATTAACCAATTGTGAGGGAAGGGGATTTATCCTATCATCGAATGCTAACGTAATCAATTTTTGAGTTAATTTGGTATTGATCCTAGAATTTCAAAGGGTGGATTACTCTCTCTTAAGATATAACCATTTAACCCTAAATCATAAATCCTAATTGAATTTAATTATGGGATTTGCAATCTCTCAATTAGCAAACAACCCATGCATCCAATTAGATCTTAAACACTATAATAGAAAATCAAGTCCTCACATGAGATCTCTTTTCGTATAAATTACCGATTTGATTGTTTGTGTGATCTATTAGATTGTTTAACTCTCATTACCCAATCCAATCATTTTACTATCGGTTCACTCTCTCGATTTATTACCGAGGCATGCAAATACAACAAGTAATCATAATACTCAACTCATTAACATCAAAAGCAATCAAATTAATATTGATTAAAGAATAAATCCCTAAAACGGTTTAGAGCATCCTTAAACCCAAATTCATCATCATCAAATTCATTTTATGCATCAAAATTAAATAAATAACAAGATGGAAAGAGAAATATAACTTGGAGTGGACTGGGAATGACAGCAGTAGCCCCTTCTCTCTTATTCTCCTTTCTTCCTTAGCTTCTTTCCAATCGTAGCAAAAATGAAGGCTCCCTTTACGGTTTCTTTCTTTTCCTTTTTATATACCTTTTCTATTTAGGGTGAAAATTACGTTTTACCCACGATCAAATGTCTGAAATGCAAAAAGTTAAGTTTGGAAACAATCCTTGCGTCTATTATTGAGCCTGTCATGATCTTGCCCAATGAGTCATGATCGTGGTGTTTAAATTTTGGCTTCTATCATGATTGTGACCAATGAATCACAATCTTAGCATTTGCTGGGTTGCTTCTATCATGATCATAGCCTTGGCTCCTCCTCCGAGCTTTCTCCAAACCTTCTTAGGTCTTCTTTAGCTAATCTTAAACACTAACAAACTCATCAAAACACCTCAAACATATAAAATTAAAGTATGATGACATGTTCTAAACCACATAACACTCAAAAACACAAACACAATTCTAAACCTAAACATGCACAAATCATCTAATTAACTTCAAAAAATATACTAAATTACCCACTAAAACATAATGCAGCCTATAACTATCACACGTATGGATAATCGTTATTCTCCTTCTTGTTAGAATGTTTATGTATAACCCATTGCTAGAATCTCAAATACAATATGTAATAGTTATGTTTTAAATTCATTTGTAGCAACTAATGGTATTAAATCATTAAGGATAACATAACATAGGTTAAATTACTCAAACTTGTATGGTTATTGCCTAGATTGATCTATTTTCCTTATTTATAACACAGTTGTCAGATTAAATCTAGAGAGCTTGTTGTAGATTGCTCGATGGTTAGGTTTAGTTTAAAAGGTTGTTTTAATAAAATACGATCCCTCAGTCCTCTTCCTCTTCAGTCTCTCCCTCCATCCCAAAAGAAAACCAAAAGCAGTAGATTTCACAACCCATTTACACAAAAAGCAAAAGAGATGGTGCCCTGAACTACATTACAGTATGAATCTCGGATTCGAACAATTTTAATTTCAGGGCAAACCATACAGTTCATATGTTTACAAGGAATATCAGCAAATGACAATCTCTGAAGTCATCAACAAAAGAGAGCAGTACCACTATAAGATGCAGGGACTGCATTAGTAAGCAAATCCATATCAGTTTGACAGGAATGAGGTGACACACCGTGGCCGATTTGCGGGATGCTTACCCAATTCAGCACCTCGCGTGAAGAGAACAGCCCAAACAATGCCAGAAAGAATAACCAAAATAGGCTGCTTCAAGAAACAAACCATCCTCAAGAACTGTCAATCTTCACAGATAAGGATTTCAGGACCCATGTTTGACATTTGTCTTCAGCTGATGGAAACCCTTTGCCCCTTAGTGCCATAGGCAGGAGGCGAAAAATGACTCATAAGATGTGCTGATTCATACTGCTAACTTTAACAGAGGGAATATCCTATCCCGATGTGTCAATCTCCTTTCCATGGTCATCCCCATGAAAATTTCTCCTCAGCCTTCTTAACCATATATCATAATCAATAGGATATGGAGTACCACAAAGACTGTCCACGTAGTCGGCAAATGCTTTCAACACAGTCGACACATCACCAAGTTTCTGTTGAATCAATCTCCTAGACCAAGAGGCCTCTCTCCATTGAAGTGCACCCTCAACTGAATCTAGATCTGGTAAAGAACCACCACATGAAAAAAAAAGCATATAAACCAAGCTCTCTGCATCTGAAGCTGAACACAACTTTCCCTCCTGCAGAGCATAAGTGGATGAAAAATGGAGATTCATTGCAGGGCGATCCCTATCTTCGAGAATAGCATGACCCCAACCAATGAGGACAAAATAGGGATGGCTTGCATTAGATGTCACACAAATAACATTTTCTGTTCGGATATCTCCATGCCGAATTCCAGCAGAAGAGGCAGTAGAGAGTGCAGACATGCAATCATGGCAACACCTAATAGCCTCATCCACACCAAATCTGCCTGCATTTACCATATCCGTAACTGTTTCACCAACTGGGCTTGTCACCAGAATTGGGGTACCACACCATGGGTGATCACAATTCCCACCTGAGTTAGGTTTCCTACACTGACCCGGGTGGACAATTCTGCCAGAAGCACTCAACTGAGGTAAATACTTGCTAGATAGTCCTTTTTGTCTCATTAGAGTCAATATTTTGGTCTGTCTTTGAACTTGATACCATAAGTTCATGTCCTGCCATGCCGGTTCAATTTGAGAAGGATGGGAACCAACATAAAGGAACAAAGATTTACCCGGATCTTCGACAGCTGAAGCTAGATAATACCGTAGCTCACCATTGTGCAGCACTTCATTGATTTGATAGCCCTTCTGTTGATCTGAGTCCTCCAACCACAATACAGATCCCACATCCAACTTCATTGTTAACTCTTCAGACTCAATTTTGATGGATTCATCTAGAACCTCAACAATTTCAGGATTTACAGTGCACTGCTGGAACCTAAACAAACCACTTCCATTGACCATGCTATCTCCCAATTGCCTCTCCACTCTTCTTGTTTGGAGGCGAGAACCATGGTCAGCTGCTAAGTCCTCAATTGAGTGCTTTGGCATCCCCATATATTGAATAATGCAGTGGAAGGTTGCAAAAAGTACCTGCAAAGCACCAATATCACACCAATTCGCATTGCCAAGTTTATTCCAAATCCTATCTATTGGAGAGACAGAGACTTTACAATGCTTCTGTATCCAGTCCGCACAACAGTTGTATACATTATTCACATCAAACTCCAATCTATTTACATCTCCCTCAACTTTAATAACCCCTCCGTATTGAGAATCAACAACAAGAACAAAGACCGAGTTTGAATTCTCAGAAAAGTTCAATCTGCTTAATTTTCTTGACAATAAAATGCGTAAAGCATAGAAAAGAACCTCGCCTAGAACAGATAAAGAAGGTTGCCTCTCACCGCCCACAGCAAAATTTCCAATATCAGGCCTCAAGAGGGCTAATTCAAGAACATGATCCCACTTTCCATGTGGATGTCTAGGGCTGTCTAATAATACACCAGTTGCACCAAGACCTCCAAGCATCCCTTTAGCTATGGCCTTCTCAGCCTGGTAGAATTTTAAGTTTGAATTGTACAAACAGGCAATGGAAAAAGGCATTGGATCATCTTGACTCCAAAAGGCCTCCCACAAACCCTTCACACTTGCATGCAAAAAGTCTTCAATAGCAAGATATGCAGTTGCTTCCACAGCATCTGATGTTGAAGCATAGACAGCATTGGGCATCCTAATTAGCTGCTGAAATGAAACTCCCTCCAATGCATAGTCAAACTTTTGAAGTTCTATCAACTCAAAAGGTACATCAAATGCAGACTTTTTTCCAGGTGAATTCTCAGATATTGATTCAAACCAGTCTTCAAGCTTGGCAGTCAAGGCCTCACTGTCCAGAAGCCTATAAAGAAATTCTTTACGGATACGAGACCTAGTGCCAGATGATACACTAGATCTTTTTGTCCCAGACTCTACTGATTCTTGGTCTGGGGATCTACCTGTTAAATAGTAAGTCTTTGCATTCATTATTCAGCCCCAGTATTAATATTCCTATAATATTAAAAAGAAATAAGATGCAACAAAACACTCTCAAGGACAAAAAGAAAATGAAGAGAGCAGTAAGTTTAAGAGATCGAAAAATGTGGTGAGATCAATCATGTTCTTTGAAAACCAGGGAAATATACAAACTTGGATCCTTCATCTATATTTTCAAACATGACATAAAATGCTTAACGTTTTTTCAAAACAGAAGGATATCTACTTAATCTTGGAAAGTTGAGATACAGAGATAAGCAGACAGTAACCTAATGTTTAAGATTTCAATAAATAAGAAGCATAATAATGTTCCATACAGGAAAATATGGAAGAAAAGACTCAGGCCCATCAATTCTTACATTTTCAAAATTGCTTCTGTTTCCAGAAAAAATTTGTGCCGTACATTACCAATGAGCTATCACAAATTGACTTTAACTTCCAGTAGCAATGCAACAATTTAATGCACAAAATTTCGTTCTATAAAAAAAGTTAATGCAACCCCAAAAAAAAAAAAGGAAAATGGAGCACCATTCTCCCATCCAACATTAGCTCCAAAAAGCACCAAATAAAATTCAATTAAAAGCTGCCGACCAAGGTGAGAAGACTGCTATTAATTGCGATACATCACTTCCATAAAATATTTGGGATTACCAACAAAATATAGTTTACATTTGACCAATATGTGGACTAACACAGACGCCTTAACATGGTCAAACAAAAATCAAGATACATGCAATGTTATTGTTGTCCTCATTTAGCATATTTTGCTTCTGCTCTTGACTCACGCCATCACACTCAACACAATATCAATAACTAGCACAACAAGATTGGTCATAAGTCACAAAAGGCATTAGTAATATGGAACTTTACTCTCCTGAGATTTTTTTAATGCACAGTTCAAGAAATAAGAGCTATTGAGAATATTTCTTTTGCTAAAAATGCTTTAATATAGCCAGCCAAAATTTTGTACTGAAACTAAAAGTTTTGACGACTCTCTTGCAGTAACCAGCTTAACTTTGATTGGATTGCAAACTCGGTAAAAGTTGCAAATGCTCATCATATTTTCAGACAAGTATAAGTGCACATAACAGCCATATTACCCATGGAACTGCAACCTAAGGAAGGGGATTTGGTGACAATCCTAATCTTAAGCACTTACTCATGAAGCGAATAATCTAAAGACTTGAAATTCCCCTCAATGTTGGATAGATGTCCAAAAGCTTTTATCTTATATAGCAAGCAATGCCGCCTTTGACCACATACAAATATATACATTAAGGTGAATCTGTATTTTCCAAAATTCTGGAATACCTTATTTGTTTATTGATACACGTTTAACAGCAGTAAAACAAATACCACTGAACATAATCCAGTAAGGCAAGACATGTTCAGAATGCTGCTCAAATTGAAAACTTGGTAAAAATTTGCCCAATCAAATTTTAGAACAGAAAAAGGAAAACTATTCAAGAGTAAAAAAGAAACAAAAATAACATCCCAGCTGAGACAAACTATTCAAGAGTACTTGTAAAATAGATTGTATGTTAAGTCAAATTCAAATTATCCATAAAAGTTGGTCGTCATCAATCAAATGATGGGCATAAGCTCAATTTACAAGACTCGCTGAATACACCATGGATGTAACATTTGATAACTAAATAGCCACCTCAAAAACAGAATCTTTAACACTAAAATCAAACCAATCGCTATATATAAGAACACAATTCACATCTCTGCAACCAAAACTACATAAAGTAGCAATTGAAGCAACAAAGGGAAAAATATTTGAATTACGGATATAACACCCTACTTTGCTTAGAATTACGATTCAAAAAATAGACAATACACTTAATGAAGAAAACCCAGAACCAGAAAAGAAACGAAACATCGAATTCAAGGAGACCCAGAGAAGTCAATCGAGTTCTTAACGAAGTAAACAACGAGTCAAAGGAGAGAGAGAGAGAGAGGGAGGGAACCTTAGGGCTAGGCTATCAGAGATGAAGAGAATGATAAAAGAAAAGAATATACCTTCCATTTACGGAGCTTTGAGCTTCAGATCTTCCTACTCTCTCTCTCTCTCTCTCTCAGCTCCTATCTCTCTCTGTCTCTGCGGGTTCTCCTATATATTCTTCTTATCATTAATTGATTATTCAATACTTATCTTTCTCTCTCTAGAATTCACATTCGTGGAGACACAGGTACAGTTTCTCTCTCTTTTATGTGCCGTCTCTTTTTGGGTCAAGCACACAAAGACAAGGACTTGTTTTATTTTTCTTTTTCTTTTTTTTTTCAAGTTTCTGACTTTGAATTTGTTTAATTTATTAATTATATTCTTTATTTTTATTACAAGCTATTGGGAGGAGAAAACAAGACATTTAAGTAGGACAGACAGTTGCAAAAGTGGAGAAGACAGAGACCGGTGCTTTGTCTCGCTCCTTAAAAAAAAAAAAACTCAGCAAGATATTTTAAAAGAATCTCAATTATAGAAATACATCTTTATATCATTCACACTCAGATTAATCTCTGCTCGAATCAGGTAAGTTTTTTGCAAGAGACAAAACTCTAATCTCAAATTTTAAACGGCTGCATACATGAGAATTGGTTTGAACTCGTGACTTCACTAAAATCAGGAGAGCTCCTTACCAATAAATGATTTAATTAAGAATTAAACAAATCTCAAATATTACTCAAAACAAATCTCAAATATTACTCAATTTTATAATTATAATCCAAATTTTAAAAAATAGTAATTAAATGTCTGAATTTTTAAATTTTTAATTCTAACCCGAAATATTACTGGCATAACTTGCCACATAAGATAAATATTCTTAATACTTGCACACGTCATACTAATTAAAGTAACTAATTAAGTTATTTAACTAAACTACGTTATTTTGAATTAAAAAATCTTAATGAAATTTAGTACCGAAACTTAATTAATTAGTTTAATTAAATATGATATATATAAGTGTTAAAGGTATCTGTCGTATGTGGCAAGTGACTTTAGCAACATTAACAAAAATACTAATATCGAGGTAAAATTGCAAAAAATTAGAAATTTAACCATTAAATTGTTACTTTTTAAGTTCAAACTAAATTGAGTAAAGTTGATATTTTTTTGTAATTAACTCTTTAATTTATCGGTGGTGAAAAATATACTTAAATAGCTAAATATTATCATAATTTTTTTCATGTATAAAAAGCTGAATATGTTATTAAATGAAGAAGTTAAAACTAAAAAGCATTAGCCTTTTTGATTTGAAATATGTAGTTTTAGCTCATTATTAATTAAGAATAGAGATAATCATAATTTATTTCACTAAAGTAATTACAAATTTTTAAATTCAAAATTAATAATGAGCTCCGTTTGGTCTTAATTTTAAAAAAGTTGTTAAGTCAGTTTAACTTAATTTAAAATGACTCGTTAATTTTAAAGAGATCAATTTTGGTTCTGCCGGAAATTGTGGCGGAACTGAACGTTGCCGTTTAGATCCATGATTCCGAGTAGCTTTGGCTAGAGATTACCTGCAAAACAGATAAAGGCGTGCCGGGGGTTGGTCCCCGGC
>JAOTIZ010000003.1:2432644-2454276 GCA_027123425.1 Erythroxylum panamense
AATTTTATATTTATATGATGATTGTCTTTTTTATATATTATTGCAGTTATTGTTAATATGTGAAATATTTAAAAATTATTATTATTTCATATTAATTATAATTATTATTTATTAATATGATTTTTAGAGACAAAGTTGATGTAAACTTGTAAAGTATACAGTACAACTATACAATATATCAATGAACTATTATGCAAATTTTAAAAAATTTCATGGACTATTTCATAAATTTACAAAATTACCCGAAATGGTACCTAATATTGACTGGTATCGGTACAGTACTATATTAGAACCCAATCTGGTATCAAATTCGGTACGATATTTGCAACTTTGCTCCCACCCACTAACAATGTTAATAGCACATGATAAGGTAGTACAAATCTTAGTGGTACCTTTCAATATGAATGGGTTGGAGCACCCTCTTCTTATTAGGGCGTTCCAACCCTATTATACTAAATCTGGTCCACACACTTATGTGAACCTCATATAAATATATATATGAGATTTAATAAAATAAGGTTGAAAATGATCAATTAAACAGTGAATCTAATCCGTTCACGAACATTGCATGAGTCCTCTTTTTCAAGGGCTCAGCACCTACCAACACTATCTCTGCGTGTATCCAGTTGTAACTTCTAGCACATTGTTCCACTAATGGCAAAAGGTTGAACCGGGCTGAAGGTAAGTCTTTAGATTTAATTCGATTAAATTCCAGATTTTAGACTTGAAAATATTTAGTTTTACAATTTTAAAAATTAAAAGTGACGAAATTTTACATAAAATTTTGGACTTTAGATAAAGCAAATTTAATAAATTTAAAATTGATTTGATATTTAAAATTTTTAAAATGAAAAATTCAAACTTAACCTAAAATTTAATTAAATTAAAACGAGTCAATTAACTTTAAATCGAATCAAGAACAAATTTTGACTTCCCTTTATTGTTATGAGGATGAGCTTCTTAGTTGATATTTGTAAAAGTAACAACCCTAATGAGATGGTTTTGGTGGAGTCAATGGAAAGAGCCCTATTCCCTCGTGACCTCCATGTAACTAAGAAGTTACTAATTCAAAATTAAATAATAAATAATAAATAATAAGTAATAAGTAATAAGGCTACTTTACCAAAAAAATTAAAACCGACATAGAAACTTGAGTATTTCGTGGTTCAAAAATACGAAGTCACGTTTCAATGATCATTTGTTAGGATTATTTGGAGTAAGCTGCCTGGCTTGAGCAAAACATTTAGTTCGTGTCGTTATTCTTAATTCCAGAAAACAATATGTTTGATAGAATAATTTTTTAGATATGGGAGATGTATACAGGGCTCACGTTAACTTGGAATTTCAGATTTTGGAGGATTGAATTAGAAGCAGATTTAGCGGTGGCGTTACAGCTCATCTCTTCCTCGGTCAGCCGGTCTACGGTTCATAATAGCCTGATTCAGGGGATTCATGAGTTATTCACACGCAAGTGAATGGTAGTACATCGCCACATATACCGTGAGAGCAACCGTTGTGCAGACTGGTTAATGCATTATGCTGAGAACTTTGCGCTAGGTCCTACTTTCTTTAATCGTCCACCCGTCGGGTGCCATGTATTCTTTTTAGCAGATTTGTCAGGCTCGTGTTTCCCGCGCCTTGTCGTGTAATTGGTTGTTGTTCCTTAAAAAAAAAATAAAAAAATTTAGATGTAAGTTTGAGTCAGGAAATTAATTTTTTAAAAATAAAAATTAATGTTTCTCTTTCAAACCTCACAGAAAGAAGAGTTTTGTGTACTGAGGTTGTTGTTGTTGTACTAATATATGATTTATTCTTAACTTATTTTTACAATAAAAAGATAAAATATTTAAAAGTGTTTAATTTTTATATTTTAATAACTTTATAAAATTTTAATTTAGCTATTTTTTAAAACTTATACAATTTAAGTTAAAATATTATTTTCTATCAAATAAAAAATAAAATTTTAATTTAATTTATACAAATTTTAAAAATATTTGTTATTAATTTATTAATACGGTTATTAGTTGATGATGGACATCTTCTCTCTGGATCGTTGAGAAGATGTTGAGGCATTTTATTCGAAGGGTCCAACCTTCTCCATCTTCAATCCTAGTCAAGAATTTGTCCACCTGTCAACCGTCACCGCCGGTGGAGAAGGTTGACTGCGTGGTTATCGGAGCTGGCGTGGTGGGTCTCGCGGTGGCTCGAGAACTTGCAATCAAGGGCAGAGAGGTTCTGGTTCTTGACTCAGCCTCCACTTTTGGCACTGCCACCAGTTCTCGGAATAGCGAAGTAATTCACGCGGGAATCTACTACCCTATTGGTTCTCTCAAGGTTTATGCAAATACCCATTTCACAGTTTTATTTTATCTTTACCAAAGTGTTGATTTCTTGTGTGTTAAGAGGTCTGAAAGGTTGCTTCTTCGTGCTTTGATTGGAACTTTTAGGCTTCGTTTTGTGTGAGGGGGAGAGAGTTGTTGTACCAATACTGCTCTCAGCGAGGGATTGGACATAGACAGATTGGAAAGCTGATAGTGGCCACTAGCTGTTCGGAAGTTCCGAAGTTGTACGGTTTAATGAAACGTGGAAGTGAAAATGGTGTTGAAGGTCTGGAGATGATTGAGGGTTCTGATGCCATGAAAATGGAGCCTGGATTGAAATGTGTTAAGGCGTTACTATCTCCTGTTTCTGGGATTGTTGATTCCCATTCTTTGATGCTCTCTTTAGTGGTATGCAACTAAAACTTGGTTTGTCTCTGCAGTTCCTTCACTCTCGAAAATATAGATATAACCAAACATCTGACAGAATAGTTGAACACACTACTTTGGATGCATTTGAGCATTAGTGTTAGCTTTATTGTTGTTTTCTTTTTGAGTTACGATCGTTTATTGACAGGAATGCCAACCCTGTTTGGGTTGTCCAGGGGGAGGCTGAAAGTTATGGAACAACCATTTCTTATAATTCATGTGTGATTGGAGGCCAAGTTAAAGGAAGTGTTTTGCAACTCCATGTAATTGGGAGCAAAGATCTCGAGAACTCGGATGGAGCGTGTCCATTGCATCCAGAGCTTATCCTTATCCCTAAGCTTGTAGTTAATTCTGCAGGACTGAGTGCTTTAGCCCTTGCAAGAAGAATTGATGGTCTAAATAGTGGTTTCATACCTCAATCATTTTTTGCTCGTGGTTGCTACTTCACCCTATCAAATACAAAAGATCCACCTTTCAGACGTCTGATATACCCCATACCAGAGGATGGTGGCCTTGGAGTTCATGTTACTCTCGACTTGGATGGACAAGTCAAATTCGGCCCAAATGTGGAATGGATTGATGGTATAGCTGATATACCAAGCTTTCTGGATAAGTAATTTTTCTTCTGCCTGTTCTTTTGTATGTAGATCGTGTATGCTCCTTTTAGTGTAGAAATTGGACCAAATTAATGCACACAACAGGACAGAATAAGCATAATCTGTTCTTACGATTCTGAAGATTCATTTAATATCTACTCGTTATAAAGAAGCACAAATAGAAGAATGTTGTATATGTACAATTTTATTCACTGTATTCACTTCTTACCCTGTTCCACAGTTCAGTTTCGCAACAAAAATTCAGCTTGTTAGTTGCTGATTGTAGGTATAATTATTCCGTAAGTGCCAGACAAGCAGAAAGATTTTATCCAGAGATCAGAAAATACTATCCGAATCTGCAGGATGGATCACTGGAGCCAGGTTACTCAGGAATCCGGCCAAAACTTTCGGGTCCCCAACAGCCTCCCGTCGACTTCATCATACAGGTAGCTTCTTGCACTTTACTTCTTATGCGAAATGTTTCATGTCGCACATATTGACCATCCAAATGCTGCACTTCCATATTATGTGGTTTATAGTTAGGATAACCTTGGAACTTTCTTGTTGAGGACTGCTATTTACTTAGACAATGACTGTGGCTGGATCCATGCAACTTGTTGTCCAGGGAGAGGATACTCATGGTGTGCCTGGTCTTGTGAACCTTTTCGGAATCGAATCACCTGGTCTGACTTCAAGTATGGCAATTGCAGAACATATAGTTACCAAGTTCCTGAAATGATGAAAATGATCCTCCATGTCCAAGGTGCATATACAGTGGTCTATGTGACCAAACTTAAAACGCCAGGATTTCATTATTTTCCGAAATTTGAGAGACCTACATTATCAATACTACTGTTTGTATAAACTAAAAGATATCGTTTAGGCAATAAACTTCTTTTTTTTGGTATGTCTATTCTATTTAGCCTTTGCACAAGAAAAATGAATGACAACCGTTTTCCATTTGTTCCAATTTTATTCATGAACCGTAAAGGGATCTACCGATATAGTCTAGAACTGAACATCGGTTTATGCTGAAGAATTTAACATCAGGGCCAAGGGGATTTGATCAAACAATGAATTCTTCTTGCTGTGGAAAATTTGAGAAAACTGAAAGAAAAGAGTTCCTAAAACAAATCAAAAATCAAAAACGCATTTCTGAAAGCAGAATTTAATGTTCATAATCTGATGCCCGATTTTTCCAAGGCTTACATCTACGCTGCACCTTGTGAATGAAAAAGGCTCTTAAGTCTGAAATGATCAGCACCCACACACATACAAAAAATGGTCACTTTGTCTGGAATTTAGAAGAGATCTCAATTTTGGCAGTAGCACAGTAATAAGATTAAACCAAAGTCCTCAATCAGGTCGTAAATCAAGGGAAATCTTCCTTTAGTAAGCATAACAATATTTGAATACAAATGTTTACAATAGAATACCACAAGAAGTTCACCAAACAGGACATCACTTTCTGTGCTCCAGATAAATTGCAATAGCTATGTATCACGTCTGAGATGACTTCTTTCGGGATTGCGTTTTACCTCTTTCGTTCTGTCCGCCATTTGTATACCGGCCTGGATGTTGGTTGGACAATTTCATCCTCCCCTAGTTTTCTCTTCCGACCATTTTTCTGCTTGACAAATAGAATTTCACGATTAAGTTTCCATTTATAATTCAATAGATAGAGAAAACATGGTCAAGTTAAAAGATTAGAACCTGCAATTCCTTCTGCATTGCCATATCCATATACAATTTCTCGAGCTGATTTGCTCTGTTCTTCCGAGCCTCTAGCTCCCTGTAGGAACTAGCTGTTTTCCTGCACATAGAGGTAATATACCATGATGGACAATTAGTTTTCTTTAGAACAAAAAAGATGGTATGTGTAGAAAGGGTTCCGCAAGAACCAGTCCATAATAAAGTCAGGCCAGAATAAAAGTTAGTTTACAAGAAAAAAAGAGAAGCCAAATTCATAGATTTGCAATGAATTTCCAGGGTACAATGCCAAGTAATAAAGCTCCATTAAACTCTTAAACCTGTATACCTCGAATATCAACCAAATGATCA
Organism: Erythroxylum panamense; assembly: GCA_027123425.1. Taxonomy (NCBI): domain Eukaryota; kingdom Viridiplantae; phylum Streptophyta; class Magnoliopsida; order Malpighiales; family Erythroxylaceae; genus Erythroxylum; species Erythroxylum panamense. The sequence goes on from JAOTIZ010000003.1 coordinate 2,438,049, forward strand.
AGTGTTAGCAGGACTAGATAGACAAAACATAACATAATTATGCTTTCCAGCAGCATAATATCTATTTCCAAGAACTTGTGGCAAAGTTCCTGACCTATGTCAATATATCTGCATTTTGTTACTGTGCACTTTGATATTTTTAGTAGGCTCGCTTTGATATTTCTAGTGACAATTTATGCCACATCACTAACTAATAATGTCTACACATAGCAATCCATGGCCACTCCACAGACTATATTTGCAGATTCTTCTTGAAATATTTTCCATAAATTGATCGGGGAATATTGCCAGGTAAACATGCCTATCATGCAAGGGTAAGTTCATCTATTTACCTCTTAATATCATCAGGCACATCCACAAAGGCAGTCGCTAATTTATTTTCTGAAGTTCGTGACCTTATTTCCTTAGCCTCCTCCCTGCAAGACAGATTTTATGAATGATGATGGATGAAACATTTAGCCTAATTGCAAAGAAATTTCCAAGTCACCCTATGGCTTTAAGGAAAATCTTAAGGATATGGTTCAATGAGGCTCAGACATATGAGCTCAACCAACAGAATATACAAGCTTAAATACAATGGATTTAATTTCAAACCTGTCCTCAGCATAGTAAATATGCTTGCTTGATGGCCGATTATCAAGAGAATGCAACACAGCAGTAAGCTTTTCAATTTTCTGAAGCAAATAGCAGTACATCCACAATTACTACCATAAGAATATATAGTTGTTTAAATCTAAAGAAACTAGCAATTTTGCAGTTCACCTTTCTCTCACTTTGCAATTTCTGAAGAACATATCCTATGTCCTGTGTCTTCATTAGCATGAGTTCATCTTGTGTATACTTGTTAGCCTCACTCCTAATCACGTCAGAAATAAGCAAACGAGAATCAACTAATATGTCAATTTTCACAATAAAAAAGTAAAGACTATAAATGGAATAAACTAACTTTTTGTCAAATTCATCCAATTCAACCCAATATCTATGAAAACAAAGCATATTAAACCTACGCAAACCATTATCAACAACTAAGGAACGATTCAAGCATGAAAATATTAAAAGTAAAAGAAAGCTCAGCAAATTACTCTGGGCGATGCACTCCATCAACAGTTTTAGTTTTGATCATCTTGAAATAGAATTCATCAGGGTTCCTGAAAGCAGCTTTCTCTCTAAGCCTCTGTAAATTTAATGCCATAGAGAAGCCATAAGCATTATCACAACCAAAGACGAAGCAAGGGTTCGTTCAAATACCATCGTGATTCTAACCTGCAAAGCTTCCTCCTTTTTGTGAAAAGCTTTAGCTCGAACAACATAGTCCTTGTGCTTCTCAAGAAACCCAAATTTCTTCCTCGATTTCCTGACGACCCAAAGACAATACACGAAAACAAAACCTCAAAAATCGACGAAAGATTTGAAATTTAACGAAGTGAAAAAAGGGGTGCATAGAAATAGAACGCAAGATAACGGGAAAGAGAGACATACGGTTGAGAGCGCTCTTTGTGAGCCTTTCGAGGGATAGCGTTCCTTAGTGATGACATCTTTCCTCGTTCTTCTTTCTTGCAACTTCTGTTTGTATCAATTGAACGACTAAGCACCAACGATCAATGCACTATAGAGATTTCTCTGGAAACAGAGGAGGCTACGTAGTCAGATGGGACTGAGATGGGGTTTCAGGGTTTAGGTTTTGGGTGCTCTGATGAAGCCTAGCAATGGCGGCTAACCAACTCTCTATCGAATTCCAAGGGGAGTGGAAGAAGCACAGGAAGAGAAAAGAATTGCCCTTTGTTCAATATAACCGAATCCGGATCCAATAAAAATAATTTTACATTTATTCAATTTATATTTAAAATATAATATAGAACAAATTATTATAAATTTATATATTGATTTATGTAATATATAAACATGAATTTAATATTGATATTTAATTATTTAATTTATTCTTGTTCTTATTCTTATTAAAACTTAAACATACTTTACGAAATTAATAAAAATTACAATATTAAATTATAAACATGGGATACAAAGTCAAAATATTCCTATTATCGCATAAATGATTTAAAATTTCAACATTATAGATTTGTGATTTAAATAATATTTGTTAATTAACCTTGTTATTATTATTACTATTTAGTTATTTTTTATCGTATTATTTAATTCATTATTTTTATTTTTATTTCTTTTATATAGGTCATTTAGAAATAGAATTTGTACTTATTATCTCTTTAAATCCTGTGTCTTACAAAAAATTTTACTGGTTGTTTTTATTTGTTTATTCAATTTTAAACTTTTTATGCTTTTAATAATAAACTCCTTTAGTACCCCTTAATTAACAGTCTCATTTTAATCAGAATATTTAAGATTATATTTATAATAATTATTGATTGTTTAAAATATAAAATTAACAAAATCTAAAAAATGGCAAAAATAATTAAATGGAATATAATCACATTCAAAACTAACAAATTAAGTAAATTGAATTTAAATTTGAATTAAATTAAAATAAAGATTGAATTTAAATTAACATTCAAATTAAAACTAAAAATTAATCTTTAAAATTAAATTTGTTTAAACTCTTTTATTCAAATTCGAATTTAATTTTTGAACTCTTGGGTCTTAAGAATCCATTGGCATCCCCAACAAAATCCGGAGCTCGTGCAAAACATCAAGAAGTCCATTAGAACAAGGGATCTATGGAAGAACAGTAATGAAGATCACTATGACAAATAATACTTACCAGTGATGCAAGATTTGAGTCAGAAACCAAGGAAATTTATAGTGTTCGCAATATATTTCAGAAACTTGTTTCTTTTAGCTCTACAATGTGAAGTGAAAGGTGCAGGGGCAAAAGAAGCAAAATTAGCAGCAGGTTGCTATAGCAGTAGCCTGAAATTTGATGTTCTGACGATTGATGTTCTGATCTGTGGTTAGCCTATTGCAAAACAGGAATCAGACATGTCATGTCGCAACTGAAGGTAACATCTTTCCAAGAAAATTGGATGTCAGAAAGGGGCCGAAGTCGTTCTGCGCAGCTGATGTCTTGGCTCAGGAGGTGGTGCACATGGCAAGGCCTGCTCAGCCTCCTGAAAACACAAGAACAGTTCAAAAAATGAGCCATTTTATGTATACGATATGTCTGATTTAATGTCTGATTGTGTTGAACGGGACATTTGGACTTAATGGTCTAACACAGGTGCGATTCAGCCAACAATCAATGATGCAAACATTTTTATATTACAAATGTAATATATGTCATGAACATGACTGAAGAATATCCATATATCAACTCTAATCTTTAGTTTTTGGGATGCAACAAGTCAATAGAAAGCAAGTTCTGAAGAAGAAACTAGCAATGGAGATCATCCAAGTTTCAGAAGAACAAGCACAAAATCTCAGAATGAACTCTACCTTCTCTCTTCTAAGCCTTTGATTCTCTTCTTCAAGGCGAGAGACCTTAATCTCCAGCTCATGGGTGTAAGCCTGACTTCCAGTGTACAGTTAGAAGAATTTCACAAGGAGAAGATATACTTTTCATGCGTAAAGAGAAGATGAGTTTGGAATTGCAACCTGTTTTCTTGCTCTAGAGCGAGCAGCAGATTCTCTGTTCTTGATCATCCTCTTCTGCCTCCTTTCAACAGTCTTCTCAACCACATCTCCAGAGGCAACCCTTTTCCTGCCAGGCGTTTGTGTATCTGATAAAGCCCCCATCAAAGAAGTTGGTGACATGGTGTTTTGTGTATCAGAATAGGCTGCATCTAGAACAGGTACAGGTTGTTGAATCGGGTGGTGTTGGCCTGATATAAACACTGTCATAACGTTGTGTTGATCTTCCGGAAACAGCCGTTGTACTGAAGGTAGCTGGATGGGGATCCATTGAGTTGGTTGATGAGGTTCCTCAGCGCCATTGTTGCCTCGAGGAAGTTCGGTATTCACACCAGCTTCTACCAAGAAGTCCTCAAGTGTCATCTCCCCAAAAGTCGGCTCTCCGTGCTGAGTCTCTCTCTCACGAACATTACTTGCATCATTTCTTTTCTTCTGTTGGATATCTTTCCACACCTCATCTACCGTCTTCTTGCTGAGATCCCTTGACAATGTAAGGCTACCCTGATGATGAGGCAAAGATGAGGGACAAGCACCTACCCCAACGTTATCTTGAGCAGTGGACACACTCTTGAGAAGCTCGTCAAGATTCATCCTTCCCAACGGTTTCCCCAAATCACCCAACTGGTTTTGAACCTCATCAAGAGTCAGACTGTATAGTGACCCTTGCCTGCATAAAGATTGCAGCTTTCCTTCTTCAACTGCACCACCTTGAGATCCCATATTGTTATTATTCTTTTCTGCGTTCCCTTCTACTCCTCACTCTAATCCACCTGAATGTTTACCATTCACTCTATATCACAATATGCACTTCAGATCCAGGATCTTGAGCAAGCAAGAGCCTCACTGAGAGCTGATAGACACAACCAAAACCAGAACTTTGAAGCTCCAAATAGAAGAAGAACCTCTTACTCCCAGTTTCGTGTATCTTTCTTTGGTATGTCTGGAATCAAGAACCAGAAGCAGAATGAAGAATCACCTACTCAAAATTGGAGAGAAGCCAGAAAACCCACTAGTGAATCCACCAAAATGGAATCCCAGATCAATGCAGATAAAAAAATCTACGGAGATGAGAAAAAAAAAACAGCAAAAGACCAGAACAGAAACTCCCCTTCAGGTGAGGATACTGAATGGACTAACTAAGCTCAATGCTCAAAGAAGACCAAAACAAGGAAACAAGAACATGGTTATGAAAAAAAGAAAAGAAAAGAAGAGATCTTGACAAAGAACAGAGAAACAAACAAGCAAGAAACTTGCTTCTTCTGACAGTGAGGAATTTGTTCGAAGAGATGAAAGAAAAAGAATGAAAGTGTGAAACCTTAAACAAGCAGTGTACTTACGATCTGACCTGAAGAACCTGAAAGATGTGATTTTTTTTTACATTTGGCAGTGACAGTGAGGAGAGTGGGGACACTTTCAAAGTGGCCTACCTACATTCCTCACGTCCAATCCACCTTTTATTCCTTAAACCGTGCCCTCCTCTTTCTTCTTTTGCTTTTCACCTGCAAAACCCATAAATGTCATACCCTTTAAGACTCCATAAATTTATATTTTAAAATTCTAATTTAATATAATATAATACTTTAGGGTATATTTGGATGTTGGTAGAAGGATGGAAGGAAATAGAATAGAATGACCCAAATGACTCAGGCTATTATTTGAGAATCTATTTTGAAACATGATGGAATGACAATTAATAGCTTTGGAAGCCATCGTTTGTCATCCAAAATTTAATATTTTGTGGCCCCCTAAATTGGAGGGTCAAGGATGGAATGACATGACTTGTCTTCCAAATCTCTCTTATTTTATTTAAACTTCTAAACAATGAAGTGACCCATTTCATTTCATTCCATTCTACTCCATTCTATTCCGTTCTATTAATTACCATTCCATTCCATTCCATCCTAAACTTCCAAACATACCCTTAAATATTATAAATTATATCTGATCAGTCGCCTTGCCTACCCAAATAAAGAAAAAGCATAACTTTCTTCGAAGAGATGGAAAGAGGCAAAGTCATTGAGAAGCACGTGCACATGTTACGGGCATGTACATGGTGTACTACTAATGTTTGCGCGCGTGCCGTCTACCGAGGCTTACTTGCACGTGCTCGTGTTTCATTTTTACCGTTTGCGTTTTTTGTTTTGATTAAAATTTTACCACTTGCTCTCTTTTTTTAAAAAACATTTTTATTTTTTTAATTGAAGTTTTTCCTTTTTGGCTCCTTTGTATAACTAAAAAGTGAAAGTTGATAATCTAGTTTATACTAAAGTCTTCCAAGTTTATGGAATGATTTGTAATTGAACTTTTTTTTACAAAAGTTGGTAATATATTCTTTGTCTCGATTCGGGTCGATGAATTCAAGTACAAATTGTAATATTTTAGTTAGATCGATTCAGACGACCGAACTGATCTTTTCAAACTCAAATTCAACTCAATTTTTACTTTATTTGAGATTACCTTATCTTGCTATTTTTATTTTTTAATTAAAACTTTAAATTTTAGTTTAAATTAGTTCGCTAAAAAGTGAAATAAATATCAATTATATTAAAACACATAATAATTGATGAGTTTTTGAGTTTAAAATTCAATTCAAAATTTAAAAATTTTAAATATAAATCCGTTCTCGACTCAAAACTCAATATGTCGACCTAAAATGTCATCTTTTCTCTTTTTTTATTAAAGAGAAACTAAAGAAACAGATTACAAAACAAGTATGAGGAAACAGATCTCTGGCATATTCTTCAATAGGATACATTGGCATCCTATAGGTGTAGTATTAAAATATATGACACCAACATCAAAATATTCTGCATGGATGACAAGCCAATCAGCACTAATAACATAATTGTGGCTATTTTATTTTAATAAAAAATACTGCAAAATACTGATTATAAAACATAAATGCTGATTTCCACCAAGCCAGTCTTTTTATGGCTTAATTATTATCTTAATCTTCACTAAGGTGATTAATGAAGAGCATTAGTCTTTCCTAACTTGTTTTTGTCAGGTGGTCTAGTCTATAAGACCATTATTGGTGCCAACACAAATTCTATTATTTAAAAAATTTAGAAAATAGTTTAATTTAAAAAAAATTCTTGATAATTTTCAATTTTTTAGTAAAATTCATTTCGTAGATAAAAATTATTTATTTGAATCTAATTTAATTAACACGATTCGAATTTGAAAATAAATTAAAATTTCATATAAGCAACATTTTAATCAATCCATATGTGATTTTTATTTAATTAGTTGTGTAATTTGTTAATTTGCGAATATAATCTTTTTAACTGAAATTTAAGATTATTTTTAAATTTTTAAGAAATATACAAAAAATTTTAAAATTTCTCATATTAATTTTTATTATTATTAAGAAACCAAGAGTTTTCATTTTTCTTTTAACCAAAGCCACAAAAATTATTACAAAACCTTCCCTACTTGTAGGAATTGAAAAAAAAAAAAGCAAAAGAAAAACTCTGTTGATTGTGGAAAGTTCAAGGGCGCTGGCAAGTGCAAGCAGGAAACTCGGAAGTTCATCCACCTTGGCTCAAAATATACCATCCAAGCCATTCTCTTCTCTGGGTTGAAAGGAAATTAGCAACCATTTCAATGGCAATGAAACCTAAATGCAACAAAATATGTTACTTTATAGCTACTTAGCATTAGGATAACATAGTTCTTGGTTAGCCCCAATATATTCTTCAGAAGCAAACACTAGATTGGAGTTTCAATTGATTGTATACTTGAGATTATTCAATCAGTTTCAGTAGCAGTCCTAAGTAATAAAGTTTGAGGTATGCAGGCAAAAGTTTGGAGCATAGTTTGTACAGGCAAAGGAATTGAATGAAAGGTAACTAAGGGGAAGCCTGTGATGGTAGGAAGGAGGGAGAGGATCAGAAATGGGAATCGTTGATGGTGCAAAAGGGGGAGGTGCGTTTAGATTATGAACTGGTGTAGCATGGTCCTCATTCAGATTTACCAGGGTGGTAAAAGGGTAGTGGTGGAGATATTCCGGGAAGCAAAGGGGGAACAAGCGGGCAAGAGTTGGAGGAGCCATGGCTGGACTTCTATCAGATAGATTTAAGAAAGGTTTGTGCCAGTTAAGGTCCAAGTAACGTGATGAAATGAAAAATCAAGGCATGCTATGTGCCAATTCAATGCTTGCATACCTTGGAGATGGATATCTCAAAACCACATAAAATGTTATAACAGATGAGCATTCCTCCAACTGTTATACTTACCTCGGGCAAAATTTTGGAAATTGCTGGCTAACATACAATGGATATTTTCTGCTGATCTTCTGCTTTGGGACTCCAATACCGGAAGTAAATGAATTGGAGTAATATCTGATTAAGTTAAGGTTCTACATAAAATGGAAAAACAGAAACTTTCTTGCTTTTCAGTATAATTTGGCAAATGAATCATATGAATAATCTTTGATTAGGATACGAAAGAATCAAGCAGCACACAGCCTCCTGCATCTACAAGCCAGGGCAAATTTGGTCTGATTTTTGACCATTCCAAGCTGTTGACGAGTATGCTGCCCAATGTTTTTGGAGAAAAGAGATGAAAATTTTGAGATGTATATGGATATGTTGTTAGTAAAAGCAGACATTCTTGTAAGTTGGAAGAAACATAAATTTATATCTAAGTTGAAAAAGGCAATGATCGAAGTAACGGAAATGAAAAACACCTTGCTACGTAGGTGGCATTTCCAACCAAAGCAAAGACGAACATGAATGGATTGAGGCCCTGTAAATTGTAGAGAAAAATCGCACGTAGAGTTGACATAATTAAAAGTGATCTATATGCAATCAAATCCATTAAAAGAGTTGGGAAGTGAAGCAGGAAACCATAGGAGTGGGGAAGGGGACTGTTGTTGGTTGACATAAAATCCCAGTAGCCAATATGACAATCATATATTATATCTGTACAGTGATCATATGTAATACAAGTCAGCATCCTTACCTCGACATTGCCTCTCCGAATCTACAAAAATTTGATGAAGCAGCTGAAGTCAGTTGCAGAAATTTGCAAAGAATAGCATAATACTAGTTATCTTTAATCACTCCTATCCTAATCCTAATGCCTAAAGCCATCTTAGTGAGATAATCTTACATTCAAGCATATTTGGGGAAGTCGTCCACCCATGTAGATAGCTGCCATTGCCCAACCAAAGAAGGTCCCAGGCCCGTTGCTTGTTTCAATATTGTTTTTAGATGAAAGTCCTCCACTTACCTGAATTCCCATTAGCACTTAATTATTTGTGCTTATCATAAGGTAAACAAGAAACATGAAAAAAGATTGTAAATTTCTATAGAAATCTTAAAGAAGTCTGAATAAGCCAAATACTATAAGCAATAACTGCTAATGAATTAACTCAAGCTTCAATGTGAAGTACTTAAGTATCAAGTGATGTATTAGCCATGACAAATTCACTTTCCAAGTAAGAGGACAAAAGTGAAAAGATTACAGCTTGGGCCATAATTCATTAGCAATATATAAAGGAAACTCGACCTCAGTTACCTGCAAAATTTTCCTTCCAACTTGTATAACAAATCCTTGAGTGGTACCTCCGAACAGCTTATCAGGCCTCTTATTTTCTGCTTGATTAAGATTGAAAATTCCCAGAAATGAAAATGCTGATACCTGAATTGTAAGATATAAAAGATTTCATGTTTTAGTGAATTAGCATAATGATCTAAACCAGAATGCTGGCCCAGAAATCCAACTTTGGGGATAATATATGGGGCTTACCACACATAGGGTGGTTCTGATGCTCATATTTGGTTCAGATTGACCAGAAACAACTGGATCAAGTAAGGGCTCCTCAACGGAATTTCTTTTAGGAAATGATCTAGGACTAGGAGACATTCTTTGTGCGAAAAGGGCTCCTGCTGTGGGGGTGTGACTACTGGAAAGAGATCTAGCTGACCTGATGATGTTGATAACAACAAAAATTGGTAAGGGAAAACTAAATGAATAATCAAAATAAATTATGATGGGATCTCTGTAAGATAGCATTATCGTCTATCTTAATAGATTTAAATGTTAAGACAGCAAATGACACGAGCATACTGATTGATTTCATGCATCACAAACAAGAATTTAATAACAGAAGAATAGAAATGAATGGTTACAGTGTAAGGAATCAGAGATATCTATACTTGAGGCTGTTTACAATGTAAAAGTCAACTTGGAAGAATGAAAAAAAGTTTCATTAATTAATCCCTACTTTTCAATGATGAAATAGTTGAATGGTTTAAGCTTCTAGGTCTCACCTAAGCTTCTAACAGAATCCCCAACACAGGAAAAGGGGTCTAGATTTTCTCTTATCATGATTGGCACTAGTAAGTTCATTCATAAACTATACACTGAATTACACTCATAACTACAAAGTTCATTCATAAACTATACACTGAATTACACTCATAACTAGAAAGTTCATTCATAAACTATATATACACTGAATTACACTCATAATTATCTTAATTCAGGACTCTAGGTCAGCTAAACATACTAGAGGGTATTAGCAACTTGAGAATAGAAACCTTACATGTAGTATAATTCCCTTCCTGGGGAACAGCGGTGATGGACTGCTGGAAGAGGTATAGGTGAACTTAAAACATTTTCTCTGACAACAGTGTTGGATCCATGTTTCTGTTTATCAGCCTGATTGAATTGTTTTACTGCAGCATCATTGTTCACCCGCCTACCTTTTTCTGCCACTTCAGTCTGAAGTCCAATTACAATTATTAAACGTATTCCACATGAAGGCACTCAACAGAAATCTAAACAGCAAACATTTGCCCTTGCTTACAATTGACATTTGACAATGACGGCATCTCCAACCCCCACCTCAAAATTGGAAGTGTTACTATTGCTTTTCCCATAGTATTTTTCACTCAATTTTAAACAAAAATCATTGGTTCCTCTAGGTTCTAATGTTCCAGAGAACAGGAACTTAAAACATCTTATTTTCAGAAGGTAATTGAAGACCTATGATCCACCCTGGATCACATGAAACGCTTCTTTCTAGCTATTGTGAGAATTCCATAATTTAAAACATGATTAACCACCAATGGCATGAAACAGTCAATAATAGGAATTGTTACCTTGTAGCTTTTTCTACTCCAACTTAATCGATGATATATGTAGCCATAGTACACGGTCTGCCCACTAAGAATTAGGGTGGTAAGGGTGTATAACTGCGTGACAAGATAAGACAAAATTGAAGTAAGGAAATTGGAATTAATCAGAACTGATTGAGCTTTAATAGACTAACTCACCATTGCCATGTAGTATTGCGTTGGAAGCTGCAGAATAATACCAAACGTTAGCCATACCCTTGAATGAAATTCAATGTGAAAGATCAGAACGCATATTATTTTAAATAAGACCTACAGTAGGGTAACTTCATGTTATAGTCCGTACAGACCACAATTCTCGAGACTTGAGAAAATAATAATTCAACATCAGTTACTGCAAGCTCGAAAGGAAGAGGATTTGATCTATGTTTATGTTACAAAGAGGAAAATATGGAGCTTTTAAACATGCAGATAGCAATAGCCAGTTCGTCATTCAGATCAAATCGAGAGACGAGTGCAGACTGCAGATGAAACTAAAGCAATCTGAACTTCAAACGGTAGTGTGAGTGCACATCTACTAGAAGGAACACGCACAATAAGTATGCTCATGTTTGTGCAAGAATATGGTTAAAATCATCAAACATATACAGAACAATTGGCTGAGAAGTACAATCAATACAAGCTAACGCAACAACACAGACATGTGAAATCACCCACTTACAGTAGCTGGTTCCAGCATGCAACCAAAAACGTTAAAAAGGTCCCTGTAAAAGACACCAAACCAAGTAAACAAAGTTAAAAACGAATAACATGCACATACAAAAAGACACGAAAAGGGTAGAAGCAGATCCTGAACCTGAAACACTACAAAAACAAGAATATAACAACGAAACAAAAAACCAAGAAAGTTACAATCTTTAAAGAAAAGAAAACACACCCAATAATCCATGTGGCCAAGAAAGCAATAGAAAGACCATGGGCAGATTTCTCCTTGTAGTTAGTGATAATCTGCGGTATCTCTGCGATTCCCCAACTGCAAACACTAACCAAACCCAAGGACAGCGAAACCCCATCTCTAAAACTGCAAAGGCAATACTCCATGTACACTCTAGCCCATTCCGAGCAGTTGTGGCTGCTGGGGCACTGCCGCTTTGCGCTTCCAAAGGCTACCATTGCGTCACCTCGGAGAGATAGAGAGACAATGACACATAATTCACGTCGTCCGCTATATAGCAAGAGCTGTAAAAGGGACGTAGTCACATATCTCACGTCATACTCAAATGTGATTTGTTTATTTTTTTTCCTAATTTTTTGTTTACATATATTAAATGATATAATAATTAATTAAATAAAATTATTAAATAAAATATAGAATCTTAATTATAAATAAATCAATAAAATTAATCTTATTTAAGTTTTACACAAAATTTAATTTTTAATAAGTAAAATAAATTTACGTAATAGGTGAATTTATAGGATTAATATTAATTGTTTTACCATTTTTATCCTAATCTTATGATTTCATTAAATAAATAGAATCATTTTTTATTTATTTAAATTATTTATTACAATTTAAAATGTGATTTTTTTTATTTCTTCTTAAAAGTTATAATATTTATTATTAATTTTATTTAAACCAATAAAATCATCCTTGCATTTTACAAAAAGGTTTTTATAAGAAGATTGTTTCCCTTGCCAGTAGTTACTCCAAACTTGCCCTCATTATATAATTAACAACTTTCATTAGTTTAATTTTTTACTTTAGTGTGCACTATACCGAATATGGTACATATCAAGAATCCCATAATACATATCCCTTAATCAGAAGTCTCGAGTTCGAATCTTGAGAATAGAGAAATTCGTTTGGCCAACACTTTACTAACACTTTATCCCTTATGAATTGACCCGGTACAACCAAAAATTAGTCTAAGTATGAATGACTTAAAAACACCTTCTCATAATTAGGACCTTCCTAAAACATGCCGTGGGAAAAAAAAAAAAAAAACCGAAAAGAAAGGCAGTGTTCTTTCTATATCTTGTATATGACAATAATACTCCATACGAAATAGGTAACAAAAGCACAATCAATACATACATATGGCAAAACATAACAACTCTTTTTAAGTGTTGGTGAAACCTTGTCCTCGGAGCGATTGGAGAGCTTTTAGCTACAGTTGTTACATATGGATTCCTGACTGCAGAAGTCCGTAAGAGTGGAAAGACATAACAAAATGAATGGGGGATATACAAAGAGGAATAGAGGATGTTGAGACTTGAGAATGCATGTGGGTCTGTTCTTATTTCTCCCAGGTCTGTACCTTCGCTGTCTCTGTGAAGACCAAATGAGAAAAACACCCATAAGAGCTACGTATACACCCACATGGAAACGTAACATGATATATGCGATCCGCCGCCTTGATGACTCGGATAATCTAGCAAATGAGATGAAGAATCGAGGACAACGGACACTGTTTTGGTATTACATTACTCCATTGTCTGCACAGTTGGAGCAGTGACCTCCACCAATGTAAGAGCAGAATGATTCGGGTCACCAGACCTCTCGCGAATTTCCCTGTATTCTTGACAATTTGCACACAAATGACAGAAGAAGTGAGTGACAAGGTCACCACACGGAGCTTCCTGCATGCATCAACCAAAATTGTTGATCAGCTAGCTTCTTTCATCTACTTATCAACAGGCTTCAATGATAGAAAGTATACACGGGCGAAAGCTATCACTGACTACATTTTTAAAATTCAGCTGTACCTCAGGGGAGTGTGCATGCACAACAGACAAAATGAACTTCCTGTACTCGGTTGATGTCTTGCATTACTATATTAGTAAGGTTATAGTTATTCTACAGATTGAAGATAAATCTCAATACTATCTAGGGAATAAAGGATACTGCATATGAAGTTGTAACATATAAACAAGCCACACCTGTAGATTATACTTCTCCCGCAGTGCCTTGCGGTAATTGCAAGCATAACAAGCAACAAAGCATCCAGGTAAGCCCAGCAAAAGTCCATCAGTCATGCAGCAACAGAGAGTATTGATAAGAGCCCATAATATGAAATGCATCGTGCATGATCCTAACAAAGTTCCAGAACCCAACGACTCTGCGTTCTTCCCGAACAGATAGCAAGGGCAAAAGAGACCGATGCAGCCTGTACAAAGTATTAAAAGTTCACTTCAGCAAATAGGAAACTACTAACTAATCTAAAAGTGTCTCAAGAAGCTAATACCTAATAAATGGTACCAACTTATACAAACTCAGAAAATATCAAAATCGTCCTTGCTTGAATAAGTTGATTTGATGGAAACAATTACAGAAAAAGGTCATACATGCATGCAACCACTTGTATAGCTTGCAGTGTTAGGTAAAACTAACAACTAGTGTCACTTAAATCCTAATTTAGATAATTTGGATTTTATTGTAGATGGTAGCTTTAATGGCTTTCAGTTGATCGGGACAAGATTCGCACCACCATTTCAACGATTTATACTGCAAGAAATCCTTAGCCTAGAAGTCCCATATAACAGCCATAACAAGACAAGGAGTGGATTTTAACTTGTGTTCTATTCGTTAGGCAACCTAATACAACTTTCCTCTCATAAAAAAAGGTTGCAAGATAGAAAGTAGCATACAGCTCTGAATGTCATCACAGCAAGCACAGATTCCGGATGACCACGGGACTACTCTGTCACTTTCAGCGGGGACAACAGAGTGGTTGTCATTGCGGGGAGAAATCTCTGCTTCAATATCTGATTGTCCCAGGGGAACATAAGTAGGTGGCACATAACTGCTACTGTTTTTCATCTTTCTTTTCTCTAGAGAAACATTTATGTGATTCAAATCAACAGCCTCTTAGCTGAAGCACCAAAAGAAAATGTCACAAAGAAACAAATGAGAACAGGTAGATCTGCATTGCTGTGAAACAACAAAAATGACAAACCTCAAGAATTTTGAAACAAAAATCATAGAAATTCAACTTCAATGATATGTAAACTAAAACTCATTCCGCACAATGATTAATAAAACCAAATAAAGTAAATCATAAACAATATCTACTCTATGCATACAACAGATTCTATCCTTTTAATATTACTACTTTAAGTGTTCCAAAGTGAAAACATTTTTAACTAAAGTTTTCAGTTCCATTAACGAAACTATTATCAAACGTGCAAAGCAGAAATATGCAGCACTTCAAAAGTTTAAGAGTTTAACTCTTCATGTCTATTTTCAACACATACACTAGCGAAATTAGGCATCATTGTAGTAGATCCAATGACGGTAGCAACAGGCCTATGTTTCACTGGGTACCACTACCATCGGGTCATATGACCTAACTGGGGCCAAAAGTTTCTATGCGGCACTGGGTCAATCGTCACAAGTTCAAAAGCTAGAACTTCGGATTCGGATCAACAAATTCTTATAGTCAGAGGTGTTACACAGTATAGCAGATAAAAAAAGATTTGTACAAATGCAAACAAATTACAAAAGATTGAACCTTCTCGAAGTTACCGACAAAGAAAGATTTGAAGTTACAGAGCAAGGAAACACGCCCAAGATCGTCAGCACAACCACTAAAACGCAAAGAGCTTCAAGAAAAAAGGAAAAAGAAAAAGAGAGAAAGAACCGTGCAAAGGAAGATCAAAAAGAATGAAACTTTGAACACTAGACCATCAGATTACAGAAAGAAATTAACAAACGAGAGCTTACCTTGAAACCCCAATTCTATCTCTGCCTCCCTCTGTTTTTCCCAAAGAACTTCAAGAAAAAATGAAAAAGAAAAAGAGAGAAAGAATCATTTAAAGGAAGATCAAAAAGAATGAAACTTTGAACATTAGACCATCAGATTCCACGAAGAAATTATCAAATGAGAGCTTACCTTGAAACCCCAACTCTATCTCTGCCTCCCTCTGTTTTTTCTCATGAAGAGAAACAACTAAACCATGAAGGTTCTGTTTTAAGTAGACAATGGGCTTTCTGCTTAGTTCCTATTTCATGTATACAACATAAAGCCTCATCAAAATTGGGATGAGCCCATAAGTTGTGTACATTTAACTTCCTTTGTACATTTCATTATTTGGAAAACTATTTAATTGAAGAAATTAATTTTTATTTTGAAAATTATTTTAAATGTTATAAAAATAAAGAATGTCGCACCAATTTACAATTAAACTTTTTCTTTTTAAAAAAGCTTAAAGCTTACTTCGAAGTCTAATTAAGACTGACTCATATTATTTGTACACAAACTTAATTGAGTTTTAAGTAATTCAAAACTCGCTCAAAATCAAATCTTACCCATCCACCAACCCATAAAATGAAGCCTTCTAGTAAGAAGTAAAAGCCACTCTCAACTTTTAAGAAGTAAAAATGAGGTAATAATAACAACAACAATAACCAGTGGCGAAGTCAGAAATTTTGCTCAGTAGGGGCAAATATAAATGTATTCATAAATGTAAAATACATATTTCATTAAACATCTAATCATACAATACAAAGACAAATAATTCAATTAAATACTCGATACTTGTTC
>JAOTIZ010000003.1:2464281-2487839 GCA_027123425.1 Erythroxylum panamense
CGAGTTGTCAGCGTATAAGTCGAGTTATCAAGCATAAGTCGAGTTGTCTGTCGCATATAAGTCGAGTTGTCTGTAAGTATAAGTCGAGTTGCCCATATAAGTTGTATAAGTCGAGTTGTCTATTATGCATAAGTCGAGTTGTCTGTATAAGTTGAGTAAGTCGAGGTGTATGTTAGTGTAAGTCGACTTATGACTGGGAAAGTTGTTTTCTTTCATTTTTGGGCTGTTTTAAGAGTAAATGTGGGGAAGTTTAGACAGCAGGATTCCCCTTCAGGGTGTCAACAAGGCTCAGGGTCTCGGGAAGGGGTCTCAGTAGGGCACCTGTCTCGGGACAGTTGGGCTCCGGTAACGGGGTCCGACATTAATTATGTTCTGGTTAAAAGGAAAGCGAGTGGAAGCTAGAAATTTTATACTTTCAATCCTATTAGTTTGTATAGAATTACTACCACAGTGATGATACAGAATTTATAGGAGCATTGTTTGTTTTGCATTTTCTTTTTTATGCTAATTTCATTTGGACTTAATGTTGATATTTGAACTTCCCTGCACTGAAGATTGGCCAACAACATCTTATTTGTTTTTCTTGTAGAAATCAATTGAAGAAGTTATGGAATCCATTGAAAAAGGAAAAACACAGAGTAGATGACTTGCAGGAGTTCAGCTTATATTCTCCAAGAATCATAACAAGAAATTTTGTACATATTATAATGTTAGAGATCTTAAAGGGTTTATATAGTTCAAAAACATAATAGTTCTCCATATTCTTTTTACCTATTTTTGTGTGTTGGTAAAGATGTTGAACTAGCGAATAGATAAAAGCATTTCAATGACAAAAATAAGTTATAATGATATACCATTTAAAAACCATACATCAAATGTCTTTACATATTATTTAAATTACATACTACTTAAACCATAAAGGTGAGGTAATTTTCAATTGTAATTTATGTATTCACAAATTTATTCTGGTCAATGAAGTGTATCATTTCTATACATATTGAGTTCCACCACATATAGAAACTCATTGGTAACTTTCAATATTGATACAAAAGGAGGTAGTTCATCAAAGCTATAACTTGGTGTACTTAATTACTTTTACTTTTCTACACAAAAGATCTTCATAAGAAGTGAACTTCAGTTAACAAATCACTGAAAGGCATAAGACTTTTAGGATTCTCTTCTTCTAGAAATGTTATCTTCACTATTGGTTTGTCCTACGCGACCAAATCGACTAGACGAAGAACTCCTTTGCGAATCAGTATTTTGGATTGAATTGATGTCACCAAATCCTCTAGAATGGCCTGAATTGAAGCCCCCAGAAGCACCAGAACGACTTGAACTGTTTGACTCACCAGATCCACTGGAACGACCTGAACCATAGCCCCCAAAAGCACTCGACTGGTCAGAGCCACCAAGCTTACCAAAACCACCACTGCGGTTAGAACCAGAACCACCAAAATATCCTGGTTGGTCTCTGTTATAACCAGAGCGACCATATTCATTCATCTGACCAGAGAACTGGCCACCACGACCACCAGCACTTGCAAATCCAGGATTTCTGTAGCTTCCAGAACGGCCATATCCATAATCTGCTTGACCACCAAATCGACCAAAACCAGTACCACCAGATTGGCGATCTCTTATAGAGCCAAATCGACTACTGCCCCTGTCACTAAACATATTTATGCTTCCATCGCCAACAATCCTAGGCAACTGCATAACATTAAAGAAAATATATGATCTTTCAACACAAAATACGACCAGCATAGGCGTATTCGGGTGTAAGGAATATATCTACAGAAGGAGTAGGATATGCACATTGTGACAGATATCCATATCACTGGACATTGGCAGAACATGATACAAAAGTGAACCTGAATCACAAAAAACAGAAAAATGAACAGCATAGCACAATGATCGTTGTTAATTGTGCAAGTTACTACATAAGGCTGGATGGAAATAATTTCCTTTGCTCCAGTCACTGCTATCAATCTCCAAACATAAAAATCCACCAAGGTGAAGAGGGACAAATAACGAGCATATAGCACGGGATTTAAATTGCAACTGTTATAAGGGCAGAGTTATTTAGTTAGACTAGGTACACGAAAACACAAAGACGTCATAACAGGAATGAAGTAGAAATTAAACTTTTGGTGCATCAAGATAACATCAGATGATCCATATTGGATATGTGTAAATAAATTCTTTCCAATATTGCAATATATATGGCAAGTAACAAGGAATATGATACTAACCTCTGTAAATCGGCAACCCACTTCCCGTTCAAATATCCTGACTTGCCTGGCTTGATCCTGCGAGTAAATGAGAATTGCAGTTCCTTTCTTTCCAGCACGACCAGTGCGGCCAGAACGATGGACAAAAATTTCTGGATTGTTTGGAATTTCATAATGTATCACCTGTCCAACAAGAATATGCGGGGAAAAAGTGAACTTCTTAAAAAGGGAAACTGAGTACATGTCTCAAAATTAGTTCAAGGTTATTCAACTTCATTTTCATACAGTTAGGTGAAACAAAACCAGTTTCAACTTAATTATATGCCTCACAAGTTATTGATCGCAGTTTTAGCTTTCTAAATCGGAATGAAACTCAAGTATCCAGTACTTGAAATCGATGTGAAATCAGACGGGTAGAGAACATGCCAAGCATTTCATTGAACTGCAAATCTAAACCATTTCGAACTTTTTGGTTAGGCCAGGAATTAATGAACAAAGAATTGAAATAAAGGAACACGTCAAGGAATCACTCCTAAGATTTTAAAAATCACTCCCAAATAAAGGAAGTCTCATTTTAGTTCTGAACATATCAAAATACACTAATAAATAAAAGTAAGAACAGAGAAACCATTCTAATTCAACCATGCTTCTAATTTAACTATGGCTAATTGAAATTCAAATCTCACTAGACAAATAAACTAACTAATCTATTACATCACTGATAACCTAAAGGAATGAATATTGCATGAGAAGTAAAAGTCTGCCTAATCTCCATCAAGATGGGATTCAAATATAGAGCACTTGGAGGGGGTTAGACTCCACCTACAGAGAAGAAATCAGGCTTGACAAACTACTAAAATAAGAAAAGAACTTCAGACTACTACTGGCTCACCAGATCAACATTAGGGATATCAAGGCCACGAGCAGCAACATCAGTAGCAATCAATATATTAAAATTTCCATTCCGAAAGCCAGAAAGAGTTCTTTCTCTCACAGCTTGTGAGATATCCCCATGCAAAGCTTCACAACTATAGTTTCTTGCCATAGCACTTGCCAGTCGATCAGCATCACGTTTTGTTTGAGTGAAAACAATACATTTTCCTTCTTTTGCATGCTCCTAACAAACACATATTAGATTCTGAGAGTGTGCACATAATTGATGTGAACAAAAGCAAGTTTTGTACAAGACTGCATCAGCACCTGCAGCTTACAAAGCAAAAATAAGCTCAAACATTCAAAGTCTAGAAAAGCCTCAGCACATGACAATAAGTGGTCTAGATTCATACCGATATTAAGGGACCAAGAATTGATGCCTTCTCATACATTTCTGAGGCAACCGAATAAATCGTAATTCCATCAGGCAATTTCTTGTCAGAATCTCCAACCTACAGCACATCTAATGTTAAAATCCTAGAGAATCCCAGCAGCAATAAGAACGAAAGACGAAACATTATAGCAGCATTCAATCTAGAGTGATTAATAACAATCCAAACTGTTTCGAGTCCCACAAATGTAATGTTGACAAATCCATTTAAAAAGTTGCTCAGCTGCTATGAATTTATGTTCCCAAATATCTACCCAGTAATACCAAATACATTGCAACACTCACGAGATCAATAGTCAATGGATCTTTAAGATAATTCCTGACAAGTGTTCTAATCCAAGTAGGCCTTGTAGCAGAGAACAACATGCTATGCCGATTTTGTGGCAACCTTTGTAAAATGGTCTCAACATCATCCACAAAGCCCACACTAAGCATCTGATCAGCTTCATCAAGAACAACAAACTGAACCTCTGATAAGTTAAGAGATCCTCTCTTCATCAAGTCAATTATCCGCCCAGGCGTGCCAACAACAATGTCAACACCATAATCTAGCTCCCTCATTTGGCGCGTAATAGGTGTACCACCATACAGACATATGCTATCAAGGCTGGGAGCAGACTCACGAAATTCCTTCTCAACTTGGCGGGCCAATTCTCTAGTTGGAGCCATGACCAAGGCTAGAGGATTTCTCCCACGTCTATACAAATAGAATAGTGTAACTGATCCTATTATTGAAAAATAAGCGAGGTTACAGAGTAACAAACATAAGATAATTAAAGTGAACCTACCCATGCTTAGCATTGAACTGAAGTATTTTGTCCATAATAGGAATACCAAAAGCAAGTGTTTTTCCTGTTCCTGTTCGAGCTCGCCCAAACAAATCACGCCCTTGCATCGCTGGTTCCAATACAGCTTTCTATATCAATTAAAAAAGGAAATTATATACACAGCATATAAAAAAAAATTGATCTACAACATAACTTTGTAGAACTTGCTCAGAATTCAGGATAAACAATCACCTGAATTGGAAACAATTTGTTAATGCCGCGTTTGGCCAAAGCAGAGACGATCTCTTGGGAAATGTCGAGTTTTGAAATATCTAAACCCTCTTCACCACCCCGTTTTAATCCTTTTTCATCATCATACCCATAATCATCTACAGCACACTGCCCCGACCCATCCTGTATCCCTACTGAAGACTTAAACCCCAAAAATCCAGACTTTACATGAAGCTCCCGGTTAATTCCAAAATTCCATATCTCTGAAGTTGGTCTACTACCGACCAGACTTCCTTTCCTCGATTGAACAGTGTACGATTGTGTGGGATCATTAAAAAATGCAGCAAAAACCCTCTTTAAACATAGTGAACGCGATCTTCTCAGTACTATAGTCATCGTCCTAGAATTACATTCACGAGTTTTGGCTGCTTTTTCAGACAGACGAATAGAAGTAATATGAGAACTAGGGCTTTGGACAACTATTGTACGGGTTTATGAAACAGATATTTATGGATATGACATTTTGAGTCACAGTTAAAAATGGGATGGAACAAAGTAAAAAACTTAATTAGAAATTAATCCGATAAACAAAATATTTAAAATTTAATAGATAAATCTATATTAAATTATTATAAAATTAAATAAAATTACAAAATTATCCTTATAATTTGAATTTTAATTACAAAAAAACTGTTAAGGAATAATTAATTGATTTATTTTAATATATAAAAATTTATTAACTTACTCAATTTTAACAACAAAAATTTTAAAAATAAATTAAACCTAAAAGTTAAAAAATAAACTAAATAATCAGGCAATTTAAAATTTTTAAAATTAAATTAGCCAAATTGATCGAATTTTTTAATTATTAAAAAGTACAAAGCCCCGACTTATGAAATATATGTTTGTAGATTAATAGGGGTTTTTATTAATACTCTTGTAAAATATTTTTTTTAATCACAATTACACTAATATAAAACCTTAATTTCTGAATCAATTATCAAGTTGAATCCTTGTCTTGATTGATCTGCAATTTATTAATAATAATAATAAGAAGAACATAATAGTTAACTAAATTTCACAACTTTATACTTTACATGCATACATAATTTCTTCTATCCAAATTTTAACAGCCATAGGGATAATTTTTTTAAAAAATATGATATAGTTGATGATGATTATATATCAATTAGGTGACTAATCATAGATGATCAACATTATAATTTATACTATAAATAAAGAAATTACTCAACAACTTGGTTGTATCAATGATTACTCTCAGATTTTGCTGTTCCCATTTAAATTTTCTTCTTTCTATAAGGAATTGACATCATCCTAAGGCAAAAAAGAAAAGGAAGAACAAGATTTAAACTCTGTACTTAAATGGACACAAAGAAAATTGTACAATGTACACCAAATCTGCAAAATTTTATGCATTGAAGAGTTTTCTGAAAGGTCCATCCTTCCGGTCTTTTGCAGCTTCAGTCAGGGCAAGGAACCTCTTGAAGCCTGTTGTGGCAGCCCCACGTCCAAGCGCGGCAGCTCGGGTGAGGACGTCTTCACGGGAAGCAGTAAGACCGGCTGAAGGATTGGCAATTGTTGTCGCAGGAACAACTGGGGCAGCCTGAACTACAGTGGGATGGATAGATGGTTGTGGAACGGCTGGAGCATGTTTGTTGAAGTCATCCAGTATGCTCTGCTGATCAGCCTTTTTAAGACCCTGAACATGCAGGATGGAATGTAAGGAAAATGCAGAATGCAATTCGATAGCTTGAGGTTAGCTACTGCAGGACAATAGTGAAAAAAGTGAAGAAAAATCCCGATACATGAAGCATCTACTTAGGCGTGAAAGACTGCAGACACCTGAACTGTACCGTCCAAGATGTGCACAGCTAAAGTTCTAGTTCCTTATGTGTAAGGAGCTGGATAAATGACCATACAACTTTATGAGAAGAGATCAACCGATTACCTTAAGCTCTAAAATGCGCTGAAACTCCATTGGTGTTCCCTCTGGCAGTAATGCCCTATATGTATCAGCCACAGAATCAACTGGGGACAGTATAACCTGTCAAACGCATATTGCTGTGCTTTAGAAGCGTTTCAACAAACCAGGAAGTATAAAACTATATCAAAAAAATGTGTAACCTTTAAAAGTGCTTCAGCTTTACTCATTTCTCGGCTCACAAACTTTGAATAGCTAGCAGCATGCGACGTCTGTATCATAAAGAAGATAGAAGTGGTGTAGGATGTTACCGGGTTAAAAAATCCAAAGGAATAGCATCGTAAAAGAAATTTCTGAAATTATGTTTAGAAGAGCTCTTCCGTTTTCGCATAAAAAATAATTGATGCATTAAGAGGCCCAAATCTTTTTGGGCTACATCTCATTCAGGAACCCTAGTTGTGTTAATTCTTCTTTGTGATGAAGGACAAGCTAGTAATGCCAGATATTACGCAAAACACTGATGATAGCTTAAACAAGGTCATGGAAGTCCAATTCACTCTTTGATACTGCTTGTGACAAGAAAGTGTTTCTGACTCACCTGGTGACCAAGGGAAGGAATTTCTAAGAGTATTGTCTTTACGGCTTGAGTATCTAAAAGCATCTGCAACAACATAGACGAGAACTTAGTTTCACATGTATAATGGCATGTATTATTTGCTTGGTGTAAGCAATATTTTTGGCATTCCACTAGACAAATATATATGCATTAACCGCACCACA
The DNA here is from genome assembly GCA_027123425.1 of Erythroxylum panamense. Classification (NCBI taxonomy): domain Eukaryota; kingdom Viridiplantae; phylum Streptophyta; class Magnoliopsida; order Malpighiales; family Erythroxylaceae; genus Erythroxylum; species Erythroxylum panamense. Next base: position 2,471,560 of record JAOTIZ010000003.1, read on the forward strand.
GAAGACATATATAGATGCATCGTAATTATTAAATCTCTGCTAATCATACCACAACACTTGGTAAAGTAACTAGCAAAGAGAACAATTAGGTTCCTACTTGTTGGGCTCCAGTTTCTGATATCTGCTTGCATTTGAAAATGTTGGCATAGAAACGTGGACCAAGTGATGATGCAAGCTGCAGAGAATAAGAATAACACCCAGTAAAGCTTGTTTTAGGAAAGCACTACATCAGAGAACCACTCTAGCTCAGAATCATCAACAGAGTAAATTAAAACAATAGCAAAGAGATGAGGAGTAATTTAGGACAGAGATTTATATTTGAAGCAAAATATTTGCAAATAATCATTCTTATAGTTTTGCTCTTACCCATTCCAGGGCTGAAGGATTAACTTATCTTTAATTACCTTGTCTAAGAAGTACTGAAAATGAACTGATGAAAGATGGCTTCCAAGCACCGGGATACTAGTCATAAGGATCAAATTTATGCCATTGACATAACTGTAAGAGGGAGTTCCAGTCAATTGGTAATTTGTATCAGACATCATTATATATGACAACCTTAAAAAATGCATCTTACGCTGATTGGTCACCAACACTTTCAAGTGTACCCCAGGGAACTCGGGTCATTGCAGCCATTTCAGCATCAAATTTGGTTTCTAGGCCATGTACTAGGGTCATCAATGCTTCAGTGATAAGCCCTGAAAATTCTTCCTGCAGAATCACAATCAATCCATAACATTTGAGGAGAAGAATGGCCATGAAAAAATCATGGAATGTAAAGAACAGTACCTCAACTGCAGACATATCCACCCCCGCCACAAAGTGGGGATCAATTATTTTTGATACGCTTTCAGCCAGTTCAGCTGACTGTTGAAGAGCCAAAGATTGAACCAAGGTTACAAATGATTCATATAAGAGTCTCATAAATGTGATAAAGACATTTCTACAAGATAAATAAGCTCTAGAAACACAACAATTGGATAGCATCCTATCCTTGCCATTAAGAACAAAACAAGATTCAACAGAACAGAAGCTCACTAGATCTACAAAAAGAGTAGCCTCAGAACACACGCTAGGCATCCAAAAGTTGAAAGCAACCTAGCATGAGAGAACCTGACATTGTTTCCTTTTAAGAATTCCAAAATTTATGCTTCTTTCAAACAGCTCATTAAACAATGAAGGGAATTACGTCTGAGACTTGTCTGTGATTCTTGAATAAGAAACACACATCAAAAGTCTTTCAGCTACCCTGATTTTGACCATGGCTTACCATGAAATATTTGCTTCTTAGCCTTAGTCCAAACAGAAAGTATCATAATCTACCACCTAGATTCATAATATTGTGGCCCAACCAACAACAATTATCAGACAAATCTAAGAAATTACTAGTAAGAAGCTATCTTGTTATCTCACTGCTTTTAAATGTGTCAATCGACATTTGTCCTGATGTCAGTCTTTATCGATGTGCTGATCAATCCGTATAAAACGGAAAAATAAAGAAGCTGCTAACCCAGTATTAAATGTTCTAAAGTTAGTCACGAGTATAGAAACCAACCGTTTTCCGGCAGTACTCAGCAGAATTAACAATATAACAAATCACCCTTTCATCCTTGTCGGTCATCTGGTGAAAAATGCCACAACAAACAATATTTAGTAACTGGTAGCCACTCTCCAAAGAAAATTAGTAGACATGATAGCCATGTTGATACCTTTATTTGGCCATCCATACCCGTGGCAGCAGCAACAATTCCCACACCACCCTTTGGTAGTCTTGCCTTAAGCTTCACAACATATGCTTTCAGAATTCTTTCAAACACCTGAAATGTACAATACAGAGGGTAAAATTTTCCATATGGTCACCACACCAGCTTCAAGGTCAGGTTATAACAATAAGTGCGTGATAGCTTTCGGTAACCCATTCTGAACTGTTTGAGATAAAATACTGCATGCCAGCTACATGAGATCCTATTTTCTGGAACAGCTTTTGGTACCCAAGAAAATGGAAGTTTTAGCAGATCAAAGCAGATAAGTGACATTTTCAATTATATCGTACAAAAAAGGGAAAAATTTGGACAAAATTAACATCTCGGAATCTGCCCAAGATATTCTATTGGAGGAGATTAAGGTAAGACAAGAATAAGCGAATGCAATACATCAGAATGGCTATTAATCATAAATTTCAGGAACGTACCTTGAACAAATTAAATAGCGTCTGATTCTTTGTTAATGCACTGCACCGCTTTAAGCTCCTCTTGATTATAAGAAAAAGCTAAAGACACAGCAAAAAAAAGATGATGAATAAATAGTGCAAGAAAGAGTGTCAACAAAATTTTCTATTTCATGAAACTAATTCTGGATATACAGAAGCATATCCCACAAATGGAAGTAATGTGTTAATCAAGTATGAGGCCCTAATAAATCTACCCAGATACAGGAAATCATAAAATAGCTCCTGGAATGATCATATGAGACATACAGGCTGCATACCTGCATGCTACTGGACAAGACATTATTTTGACTTCCCTCCTCGATATCCCACGTTTCCTCCTGTGATACAGACATTTAAATGAGGTCATCAGTACGCAGAAGCTGTGAAAAGTGATGGTTAGAAGTTGAAAAACCAAATTACCTGAACAAGCTTCTCCAGATTCTCCATCAGAGTCTTCTGTTCTAGTTCCACATATATTGTCAAGTGAGGTTCAAAGCAAGAAGAAATTATTCCACGGAAGTTAAACTGCAGCAAAGATGGCCAAAAAACTGTCAGAATAGATTTAATGTTATGTATGAACCAACTATATATGACTTTCTTAAAAACCTTAGCAATAATGTTATGAAACTAGAGAAAAAGGTCACATACCCCAGCTCCAGGCACTGACAAATCCTTGATTCCATCCTTCCCCTGTGAACAAAGAATTGCATTGAAAAATCATATCCTTAAACCATAACTTCAAATCATTTTCTACAAGAATTCAAAATCTGAGTAGACAGTGTAGAGTACAAACGTCATTCTCATTTCCTTGATTTGCAGCAAATTTCCTTTCATACTTCTTTCGAATGTCCGATACAGTTTGGTTGTTGTTTTCCCTTCCAATTTCTTCAATATCAGCTCCAATCTCTCTATTTCGAGTTCCACCCCCAAATTTCTCTGCCAGCTCATCCTCAAATTCTAAAGTTCGTTGCAAGGCCTAGATGAAATTGTCAAAAGAAGGAAAACGTCAATCAAGGTAAAAATGCCATTCAGATAAGAGATGCAATATCTAATATATGGTTATTCTTCACCCTTGATATTGACAAGGGCTTCATAGATGTTCTGAAAGAGAACAAAACAGGGAAAATGAACAGCAGAAGATTAAAAAGATCACTCAAATGCATCTTAATAACTCTGAGTAGATTTGACTCATATGTTACACCTTAGCATACTCTGGGAGAAGCATAACCTCTAAAATTTCAGTAAACAGATAGCGATTTTCGAAAGCTTTCTCAATTATATTATTAACTCAGACTAATGAATCCCAAAGGAAATTTGAATCTCTGAACCCACATCCAGATTACATTTTGGGTATTTGATTTATACCTACCTAGGGATTATTATGGGAAAAAGAAAAAAGAAAGGGGCACAGTTATTCCAATCATAAAAAACAAGAAAATCCATGGGAGCTCTCAAAAATGATAAGAAAACAAGGATTATTCTGACTGTAGGTCAACAAAAGAGAATACATCAAATCTGAGCAATTCCCGGAAGCAACTTGGTCACCAAAAAGAGAACTCTAAACAAGGGTCAGTATATGTAGAGGCAATTCTGAGTTTGAGATATGCTAGAAGTTCTCATCTCAATTTCTGCTATGCAGAAGAAACCAAAATTGCAGGATGAATAAAAAAGAGTAAGTTTTAAAAAATATTTGAAAGCCAAGTAAAACAGAGACTTACCAACAACAGTGTTGCTACATCTGGCTTCTCTTTGAGGTTCTCAAGGATCCCCTCCAGTTGTTTCCTGAAAGAAAGAAGTGTGAAACATCTTCATGCAGTGCAAATCAATATCACATGCCAGTTTTCCAGTTAGTCAGCCTCAGAAGGTGATATTTTTTCCTAATAACTTTTACACAAACACAAGACAACACCTCCAGCAATTGAATTAACACTACTTTTGTGATCCAGCTTAACATTTTGCATTTTTAATGAAATTAAATGCAGTGGAAAAGTCACATACCGGGTTTTCTTACAAAATTGGATGCATAGCCGATAGGAAACATGCCATGAAGGAGGAAATATTTTCCATAGCTCCTCATTTGTTCTTATTCGACGCTTGATCCATGCATATCGCCTCTCAGTTTTATCCAGCTTAGCAAGCTCTAGCAACAAAGAGAAAGAACTGAAATTTCAAAGTTGAAGGTATACAGAAAATCTATGCTCTAAAATAGTAAAGAAGGCACTTTAGGTTAAAAGCTGACTAACCAGCTCCTTCAAAGATCTGCTCATATGAAGTAAGCTCCCTACTGCAAAAATTATTAACCAATTCTTCCCTCACAGATGGCTCCAAAGCATCAACAACTAAGCAAGCATCAGATAAGTGCTGCAATAAATTGATTTCTTCGGTTTCTTTCCCAGTACCTAAGCTGAAACAAAAATATTAAGAACAAGAGGAAAAGGTAGAAGAATTAAGAGCATGATAGCAAGTTCACATGTTAAACAAGTAAATCCATCAGAATATGTAGGAATTTGATTCCATGAGCTCTGGGACTATAACTCTTTAACAAACAATAGCAATTAACTTTAAGAGCATGAAGGCAGATCACCATGTTCACTGGACTTAGAAATTCATGAAACTAATTTCAGAATTTCCACAATAGTAATATAGTTCATTTTTGATGGCCAATTAGCTGAACCAAGATGGAGTTTTTATTGGAGAAGGATTCCTTTTTATGTCAAGTATTTGTAAATGCTTGATTCAAAGTACATGTTTAAACAAATGTACTTCCACAACAGACTGAAGTTGACATGTCTTAAATAAAAATTATACTCAGAAAAAAGAAACCAGATAAGGATAAAAACCTAAATTAAATGTTCAACTCTGCAAGCTATTGTCATTGAACTATAAATACCTTGAAAAATCTGAAAACACATGAGACTTGAGTATTTGTTTGATATTTTTAAACTTTTCTCGGAGCTCTGTGATCTTTGGTATATCTCTATAGGCTTCAAAGTGGCTGCATAATTGGTTTACAGCCTGGAACGAGCATGAACAATCATAATTTAACAAGATACAGTTAAATAAAGCACAGTGCTACAGAACATTGTTTGAACAATCTTCTTTTCTGCGAAAACCAGGGTTTTTTAAATTAGAAAGAAAAAAGAAATATTGGAAGCAACGAAAACTCCATTCACAAATAGATGAAAAATTGGTTCTGGAAAAACAAAAGAATGATAGAGAATCAAGCTGCCTTAGAAGTGGTTAAATCTGAAGAGATCAAATGCAGATCAATAACTAAGATATTACATGGTGATGTGTTTAAAGTGATAATCATTAATATAAATCTTATAACTACATAACTAGAGAGGTACCTCCAGCTGAGCAGCGGCCTCTTTATACTGTCGTTTAGAAGCCATTACCTGAAGTTGTTCAACAGCAGATACTGGTGTATAGCAAAAAGCATCCATGTTAGTGCAGTAACTTGAAATATGGCAAAAAGATTCGGAAACCTTTAGAGGATCAATTTTATTTAAGATGCCAAGCTTCAGGCAGTAATTGTTCTGGTGAATATAGAAAGCAGTACAATTTAATTAATAAGTATCAATATCTTAGATGTTCCTCATCAAATAGACTAACCTAACATTGTCAGGCGATGGAGAGCAGTAATGGTAGTTGTTATATGCTTCTTTGCAAAGTCCAACTTCTTAATGTCACGGCATATTTCTTGAACCATAGTTTCACTCTGCTCTGCTTTAGTTTTTATTTCTCGAATCTTGTACATGAGCTCCTGCTTCCAATGAAACAACAGTAATAAAGAAAAGCCCTTGAGATTCAATGAACTTCTAATGAATAGAATGAACAGCTGATCCTACTTTATATGCTATTTGAGATCATGGAAATAAAGAATGCACATGAACCTAATCCCATAATCCCAAGAGGCATGGAATGAAAATGAGGAACGGGAATCAGAGACCACAATTTGCATTTACTATTGCCACTAAGTCAATGAGGGCTTAGTAGAGTACAGTATTTATGCACAAATTTTTTTCTCAAACCTGGTTCTTAGAATCATCCACAAAGATTAGTGTTTAGGAGAGATAAATGCAAGAAACTTATATACTAGTGTAGAAGAAAAATACAAATTTGAATCTTATGTATACACCTCAACAGCACGCGTAGCTGCAGCCAGATCTTCCTTGGCTTTGGTTCTGGAATCACTCTGAATCACAAAAGAGAAAAAAGAATCATCAGATACTGAAAGCATAGAACATTTTCTTTCCATGATTCTACTCCATGCAAGACAACAATCTAACCACAGATTCATAGGGAAGAGTCCCATTTTCTTTCTTAAATTTATCCCCTTGAGAACTCATGCCACGATCTCATACCCAAGTATACACAAAGAATCCTTAAAAAAAAAACAGAAAAACCAAATTATGGAGGGCCATAAAGTAGATGATGCTGGAAATGTCTCCAAATAAATACCAGGAAAATAGAGCTTCAAACATCAAGACTCTCCATAGAAAGACAACCCCTAACTTGGACTAGCTAGCTTCAAAATAAACATGGAAGCACATTTAAATTCATTAGCAAATACACATGTTTATAAGAACCTAAGAAAAGGGCTGTAGTACAAAACAGGAGGGGAACATTAACCAAGATCCCACCACAAATGCACAATGGAGCACCATCCATGTCACAGTATTATCATCTTTCCAAACATTTCCCACCTAAGGAAGCAACATGATTCAAAGCTGCCTAAACAAAGGAAATATAGAACAAAAATAGCTCATTCCTTTATTCAAACTTTCAGAAAGAAGAAATATCCTATTCCTAATTTTTCATATGGAGTAGTAGGTATGTTCTCATTCTTTCTGTACTACAGAAAATAAATCCTTGCACTGTGATTCTGGACATAGTTTCCAAGTGACCTAATTGTACAGTTTCATGGTCCATTTTTAAAAGAAAAGGGGTCATAAATTAGAAAAAAAAGAAGAGGCAAGAGTAAATATAATAACTGAACAAGGAGCAACAGGATATAGATTGCCATGGATAAGACATCAGAAAAGATCTAATAAGATGGTCATAATAACAATAATAACATGCCTCAAATGGTTATGCTAGTTTTGGCATGCTTAGATAACTAATCAATGTACCCATGCAATTGCTACTATTATAACACGAAAGATTAGAAACAAAGATCATGACCTGTTGCCGGACAGCTGCAAGTATTCCAGCATCTACACGCCGTATTTCACTATGTATTTTTTGCATTAATGGCTCAACACCAGATAAAGATGCCTCTGGATCAACCACCCATCGTAATGGCAACATGGTCACAAGCAGGAATAGGGAAAATATATTAGCCAATGAGTTACCATAACAAAGCTATTTAAACTCATCAAATTACCCACAGATCTTCTCCGAGCAAATCAAATAGTTGCACTATCACACCATCAACTGAACCCAAATTGATAGTGCTTGACAAAATGCCATATGATCTACCAAAATGACATCCGATTTATGATCTTCAACAATGGTTAGTGTTTCTATAAATTCAATAATATCTCCAATGTATCATATGTCACTTACACACTCAAATGAGTATGTGCAACCCTTTGACCTTGTGTGACCTTTGACACTTTGTATCAATAAAGATAAGCTCTTATGGCAAAACCACACAAATCTAACATATTAACAATGCTCTAATTTTGTCTATGTTCGCATTGCTTTTAGTTCAACTTAGATACTAATTTTGACTTTTACCAATAATTTGGCATTTATTAGGATTAACTAATGCAAGCTACACAACTAGAGACTAAGGTGTAACATGAACAATACTTTGGACTAGATGTCAAAAAATTATGCTGTCAAGAATCAATTTCAACTTGTTCTTCCTTTTGTTTAAATCTCATACTCTAGCCCATTAATCACAATTCTTTACCTCAAACCATTACCTAAATCACCAGCAATTGTGAAACCAGTAGTTCAAGCAAATCTTTCAATCGTATTTCTCGTATCCATAACACCTAGAAGGTATCAACTTAAGTGGAATCACATAACAGTTACCAGAGTTTGATTCTAATTGTGAATAGGACATAGTAAATCCATGTTGTCAACAGTAGTAGTTTGTAGAGTCAAATCGAATCCTACCCCAGTACTGGGAAGTAATAGAATTAGAATTTGAATAGCTTCCAGAGAGAAACCTGTGGGGAACATCTGGTTGATGTAATCCAATGTGCTCGTTTTGTCCATCGTTCCTAGAAAATCAGAGTGCTGATCATTTGATGCTAATTTACCTACATATTGGATACCACAAGGAATCACTCACAGCCTAAGCACATTAGCACAAAGAAGTCATCCAGACAAACTCACAGAACAACCTCTACAATACAGTAATGATCACTCAAAGAACAAAACCAGATAAGCCAAAAAGGGTGGGTCGTTTTCCCATTTCCCATTCCCACTGCTTTTCCCCTACATGTACTTCAGGGGCATTGATCAAACAATAACAATTCATAAAGCATAAACTAACATCAATCTCAAAGACAGGAAATTTCCACTCAACTCTCAGTCTCAGATCTCCAAGGCAAAGAAAAACAACAATATAAGAAAATCCCTCAAAAGGGTAGCAAGACATACTCACGGATCAGGCAAAGATCAAGTAACCAAAGCTTCAGATCAAATAGAAAGAGCTAAAGCAATACCTGGATTGAGAGGAGTAGAAGAGGTATCATCAACTCTTGCAAGTTTATCATCCAACACATTATTACTACCGTCCGCGTGCATCCTTCTTATAATCTGTAATGTTCGGATCGAAAGGGAAAACAAAAAAAAAGGGCTTTACGGAATTTCAGATCGAGTTGGATGATTGTGGACCGAAGACGCCAGCCAGTTCGGAAGAGAAACAAACTTTTCCGACAGTTTTATTTTTCATATTTCCTTTTCAATTTTTTTAATTATCTAGGACTTGGCCCAGCAATTTGGGTCTAATAGATGAGATAAATGGGCCGGGCCGGGCCTACCTAACCCATTTTTTATTATATATTACATTTTATAATTTGTTTTTGTAGGAGAGTATTTTGATGTAGGGTTAATTGCATTATAATCTTTATTGTATTCATTTTAATTTTCGTATTTTAAAAATTATTTTTATATTTTGTTAATTTATTTATTTACTTATTATAAAAAATCTTATTATTAAATTTGTTATTTTTCGACAAATTATCATTTTAAATTTAAAGATATATGAAAATTAATAAAATATCAAATATATAAATACAAATTTTTAATACATAAAAATTTTATTAAAAGTCTCAAATTATAAGATAATCTAGCGTTATTAATCCTTTGATTTATAATTATAATGATGTAGACTATGAAAATCTTGAGTTTTTATGTTTCTATTAAGTATTGTTGAATCTCCTTTTATATAAATTCAAGGTGCATGAAAATAAGACATGTGATTAACAAAAGAAAGGTCCAAAACTAGGCCATATCAAAATAAATCTTTAAAAATTACCATTCCATATATTTATGAGCTTTATCAAATTTCAGCTTAGTTCAACTTGACTATTGTTTAAGTTGATCGGGTCATGGGCCGAAATTGTTTAGCCCGATTAGGCTAAAAGTCGAGCTCAAACTGAAGTGGTCTTGACCCAGCCCGGCCTATAGCCCGACAGGAAGGTACATATTATAAATAAAGTCGAGCAGAGCCTGTGGCCTAGGGCAGCCCCCGACTCGTCGGGCTAAAGGTCAGTTAGACTGAGGAGTCAGGTTGGGTTGGCCCTACCCTATATCAAACTATAAATAGATTTGATATTATATTAAAATTATTGTAAATCTCAATTTTATAGAAAGATATGATTATAAAGAAAAGGATAAAAAGCACTAGGAACACATGCATCTATAATTGGATATTTGTTGGGTGACTTATCATTAATTTTGAGTTAATTTTGATATTATATTAGAGTTTTTATAAATTTTATTTTGAAAATGGGTGATTTATATATAAAACTAGCATTATATATTAATTCAAAAACCTTAAAATTAAAGAGTCGTTTCTAAATATAAAATATGCTTAATTCTTATATTTTTCAATTTTTCAATTTATATACTTAACATATATATAGTTATTCTTGTTAAGTGTTGCAAATTTTAGTCCTTAAATGCTCGATTTTAAATTTGAAAAATGGCATATAAATAATTTTTAACAATTTTATGGTTATAACTTAAATTTTGATGTTTTAATATTTTGATTTTGAAGAATTTATGCTTTTAACATTTTTTTGTTTTGGAACTTAAGATTTTTTTAAATATATTTATATTTTTGGTGTAAATAAAAAGGATAATTAATAATGAAATGAAGATTAAAAGAGAATAAGGTAGACCCCTACAAATACTCATCAATCCAAGAAAAAACACTTGGGACCATCAAGAGGGCTTTTCTGCATATTGGATGCAACGTCTCAGAGACATTCTCTAGCACAACCATCTTGATGATCTTATTGCGGCTGTTGTTATTATTATCGTCATTGGAACACATAACTGGGAAGAAATGCCCGTTTCTGTCAGTTTCATTTCACCCTGTAACACAAAAGCAAGAGATGTTTTAGATTCATCAATGGCTGATCGAGAATATTTCCCAGGTGCTTAAAGAACATGAAACCGTAACGATTTGGATCAGTAATGAAATCGTATTGTACATACTTGCTGCAGTCAGTGGAGCCGCTAATAGCAAAAGGAATCTGGACACCACATTTATCAGGAAGGGTAGCTGCATTGTCAGGTTTAATTCCAGGTAACTGACTGGCAACTTGTTGCAAGCACCGGCAAGTCTGTTGCCTATCGGGGGCGGTAACGGCGGCGTTGCGTACGGCTGCAACTCCGTCGCAGCAAGGTTTCGAGATATCCCCTCCATTCTGGACGTAGTTAATACACGTCACGAGTTTGGCTCCTATTGAATTGCAGTCTATAGCTGCTTTAACGTCAGGTGCAATCCCAACTATCATCATGAACACTACAAGCATGCCAAGCAACTTCATAAAAGCCATGTCCCTGACGATCCTCTATGTCCAAATTGGAAATTTCAAGGTACGTATTTGGTGAATATAGAAGCTTATGAATTTGGAAGCTAAATGAGTTGAGAGGGCACAAGGGATGGTGGATATATAGAAGAACTATTTTATTCCATGTTATTTTTGGAGGCTTTTATCAGAGATTTCACTTTTATAATATAGTTTCTTCTATATTAGCCAGTCCTTTGGAGTAAAAGCAGCCGACATTCTAGCCCCTGCTTGTGCGGGCGCTTCTTAAAGTTAATGTATAATCACAAATTCAATCAATGAATATGTATATATATGTATGGTTCTGTAATTACTTAACTAAACAGCGTAAGAAGTTCTAATCATCTAACAATCGTTTCTTTTTATTGTTACAGCATTAAATATTGAGGAGCAGGTAGAAGACAGAATTCAATGTACGTAGATAGAATTAATATAAGATACAAAAATAATAAGCGTTATTGCTTATTATCTTTTATTCTAAAAGTCATATATATGAACTATCACAAAAAATATATAATAGCTGAAGTTTGTAACATTTACATTGTGATTTTATTGTCACAATTCTATGGTAATCTTTTACATTTCTTATTCTATTTTATATAGAAATACTGATATGTGAAGAGCTGCAAAAAAAATTATAGGATCTAAAAGTATATATGAAAATTTTTCATAATAAATTATACAGTCTAAACCTATATTTAAAAATTTTGAAAAAATTAACAATTTGTGAAAGTATTTATATTATGTTTTTAATAGAATACGCAAAAAAGATAATACAACTATAAAACTTTTGAAAAACTGTAGGGGTAATTGTTTCGCAAACTTTCCACAAACTTTTTTGGCACCAACAAAAAAAAAATAAGCAAAACCGAACTAATAAAAACACTAGAGATTTGGTAAGCTTGGTATACCTTGCCTACATCTGCAGGGTCCTCATCCAGCTTAATAACTTTCATCGAAGTACAATAGATTTACTCAAGGTTTTACAAAACCGACACCACTCAACCCTTGACACTATCTCTCAATCTCACTTCTCGTGAAAGAATTTTACACCCAATAGTATGACCGCCTCGTACTAACCTCGACAGAAGATTTTCACACACCGTTTGATAATAAAGATAATTAAATAAACAACTCAAGTAATTAAAATAACTAGAAACAAAAATGGTAATACACTTGAAATAAAAAGAACAATTTCTCAATAAGTTCTGTTTCACTGAAATAAATCTAGAAGTTGTCGCAACAATAATAAGCTGATTCATATAAACATCAACAATCCACTTCGATATGCTCAATAATGAAAGATGTCTGCAATGTCAACCCTTACTCACAAATCTTCTTCACCGTGGCTCACACAACCCATCAAACGTTATTCAGCTCTATTCACCCACGTACGCCTCAACCGCAGTATCTATTTCATTGAAAAATCAACACACATGCTTCTGATCCATGCACACACATCAACTCAATTGTTGCACGTTAACCACTGCAGCAGTTTCACCACACAAAGGACTCACGCATGAAGGACTACAACAGTTTCACCACACAAAGGACTCACGCACGAAGGACTGCAGCAGTTTCACCACACTTCAATGCCACATACGCAATCTTGACTTTTATTAATGCAACACCCACTGTATATTTTATAATTCTCAAGCTTCAATTAAAGCACACCTGTTTGGACTATATCTTTTAGCTCTTATAAAACACCCACTGCATCATGCCTTCCAATCAGACAATCACAATCAAGCAATTGAGCACACTCTCATCCTATGCCACCACACACTCACGTTTCCCAATAAGCAATCAATGCACACTTATGGACAATTAATCCATACTCCAATGTTGCCTTATCTCACATAAACTATATACCTTATGCCCACATAAACCCAGTAAGATTAACTGCAGGAGTAGATGAGATACGTGCGCAATCTCCTCAAACAATAAGAGTCTCACTTAAAATACACAACAACCTCATCCCTTTATTTTTTTTCAATCCACAAAATCCACACAATTTAGTGGCAACTCTATCCAATTACTAACATGTCTAGCAATAAAACAATTCCAATATCAACACAATAATAGACTTCAATCCAAGATATGATTCTTTTTCAACTAGAAGATCATTCATATATCCAATTAATATTTTATATGTCCAATTAATAAATAATGCCAAAACTCATTATTGTTATATCCTAACAATCTCCCCCTTTTTGGTATTGTTTGTCACAAATATGAAACTTCCCTTAAGTAACATAATTCATATAAGTACCAAATTCACAATTCATATGACAAATACTCCCCCTTAATCAAACATCAAGTTCCAAATAATATCACAATTTATCCAATCATCCAAATTTCTCCCATTTGGGACAAAAAGATGCTAAAAAACATGACGAATAGTCACGCATATACCATGAAATCTCCCTCTGAATGAAATATTCACCATAAACAATATGATAACTCTCCTAGGGACAAAACAATATCAAAACATATAATCACAATAATCAATAATAGATGCAGTGAAAGAATCATAAGTACGTCAATATGACAATTTACCATCATTCAAAACACTGAGAGATATGCCTGAAAGAGAGAGAGATCCATACTGATGCCAGCGCTGAAGAGTCTTCGGTAGAGCCAAAAAGAAGTCACAATGCAAACTACTAAAAAGATGAGACAACAATAGCAATATAAAACTGAAGAACTAAAAAAATGTTTCCTTTTTTTGTTTTTTGTTTTTAACAACACAAAAAATACTTCAAAAATGTAAAGCATATTGTCCCTGTGTCTCTCGAAGAATCTCAAACCTGGCTTATTCCTTGTCACATTATCTCGGTCATCAGTTTCTTCTTTAGAAGTAACTGACTTGTCCTCTGTTTGACCAGTTACTTCACAAACAACAACTAACTGTGAACCTGTGTATTTTCTTATTTTTTCTTCACTACGTTTTTATGCTTGTATTTGACCCTTTCTAATTCAAGTTTGCTTCAATACCATGAGATGCTGCTAGAAATTTAATAGAGAGTGTTTAGATATTCGGTTTTGACCCCTTTGAAACATCAATTGTAAAATCTTGTAGCATCTCGGCCTTATATGCCCGATAACTCTACAAAAATGACACGTCGGTACAAATCTTCGATTCTTTCTCGATGTTTCTTCTTCTTGGACAGATCTGGACATAGTATTTTTCTCCTCGTTCACTTTAGAGCATTCACCCTTATAGCCAATGCCTTGAAGATCCCCTTTAACCTTACCAATTTCTATTAACTTTTTTAGTTTTTCTGTGCCTCCATTCAATATTCTCAATCCTTTTTCAGTACTTACCAATTTTATTCTAGCTTCACCAAGCTCATCTGACGTCAACGTCAATTTCTTTTCTAACTTTTGGATGGTGTTCTTCATAGAGAAGTTCTCTTCCTTCAATCTTTCATTATTTCTATATATTTTCACCCATTTTTCATGCATTAATTCGTAAGCCTTGTAAATATTCCCGCTTTTGTCATCTAGGCCACTTCCATCACTATCATAATATGATAATAGGTCTTGAGATGAGTTGTTTTCAAAATTTTCCAATTTTTCCTCTTTTCGGTCTTCAGTTACTTCCTTCTCAGTTACTGTTAAGCAAGTAACCAGACTTTTGCTATGTAAGGCAACCAATGCAGCATCATTCGCTATTTCTTCTTCACTTCCAGATTCATTATCACTACAAGTGGTTGTATAGGATTTTTCTTTTTCTCTTATTCATGGTATTAGTACACTCCGCTTGAACATGCCCGAAGCCTTGACACTCATGGCATTGAATTCTCTTTACTTTTCTTTCTCCCTTTTGAGTTTTGGCTTGTTTAAGGTTGTTGTTCGATGAACTCCTGTTGCTTTGCTTAAACTCGGATCTGTCCTTTTTTATTCTCTTTAGCCACTTACTAAACTCTCGTATTAATAGCTCTATATTCTCATTCTCGTCGGGTTCATCTTCTAAGTCATTCACGACTTTACCAATCTCAGCTTGTAATGCTAATACTTTCTTCTTCTCTCGATTGTCCTCAACAAATTCATTTCAAAATTTGTAAGAATTCTAATTACCTTCTCCAATGACAAATCATTGATGTCATGAGCCTTCTCGATTACTGCAATTTTCGAAATAAATCTTGAAAGTAGTGATCTCAACGTCTTTTTGAGTAGTTTTAGATTGGAATATTTCTTCCCTAGTTGATTTGCCTGATTCGTTATATCGCGCAATCTTTCATGAAAGTCTCCAATAGTCTCTTTTTCATCAATCTTCAATTCTTCAAATCTCACAGCTAACATCTGTAGTTTTGACACTATCATAGATTTAGACCTTTCATGAATTGTCTGCAACATATCCCACATTTCTTTAGCCGATTCATAGGCTGATATTATTAAAAATCGTCATTCATCAACAGCACTGAATATCACATGCATTGCTTGTGAGTTTCCAAGTGTACTTTCTTCTTCAGCTCTTGTCCATTCAGATGGTCCTTTTTGAACTACCTCTCATTTATCAACAGTGATTATTGGATGCGTCCACCCATGTACTACCGAATGCCAAGCTCTCGTGTCTTGAGCTTGAATGAAGACTTTCCATGCAGGATAGTTAGATCCGTCCCACATTGGTGGCCTAATAATCGATACTCCTTCTCTTATGGTCATGTTTGTGAAATTAGGATCTGCACCAACTTGTTACCAAGTTTTGAATCGGTGACTTTGCTCTGATATCAATTGAAAAATTATAGGGGTAATTATTTCGCAAACTTTCCATAAACTTTTTTGACACCAACAAAATAAAAACAAGCAAAATCAAAATAATAAAAACACCAGAGATTTGGTAACGTAGTTCGGCACACCTTGCCTACGTCTGCGAGGTCCTTACTCAGCTCAATAACTTTCACCGAAGTACAATATATTTACTCAAGGCTTTACTAGACCGATACCACTCAACCCTTGACACTATCTCTCAACCTCACTTCTCGTGAAAGAATTTCACACTCAATAGTACGATCACCTCG
>JAOTIZ010000003.1:2506427-2517529 GCA_027123425.1 Erythroxylum panamense
AGATTGAGAAATTTCATGATTTAGAAGAATTTATGATTTGAGATTTGGATTTGAGGATGAATTTCCATATTGATTTGATTTGTATAATATTGAATAAATATAAATAAGCTGAGAAAGAAAAAAAAATTATACCGATTTCAGAATTGGAGTACTCTAAAGTTTTTAACATGATGGTTTACAAAGTATACAATTTCGGATGTCAGAATTTGATTCAGTTCAAGTGAACCGTCCGGTTGCTTTTATTCGATTCGCTTTCTGATATGATTGAACGTTTTGTTTATTCGCATTCGATTCCGCTATTTGTTTTCGTTGTCCGATTTGTTTCGCTTTTGTTTCCGATTTGAATTTCTGATTAGATTCGTGTTCGATTCGTTTTCGTTTCGTATTCGTTTCTTTCGCCTTAGGATTTCTGCTTCGGATTCTTTCATTTTTCGATTTCCAATTTCGTTATTCCGGTTGGGATCCGGTTCTGAGATCGGGTCTCAACATCCTTACTATACCTTTTTATTACAAGGAAAACATAGAATATTCCTCCTTCAATAATGATGATCGTAAGATGCTTGGAGGTTAGGGTTATTTAATGATTTGGAGAAGCTTTGGAGCTAAACATGTAAGTTAAACTTTGCTCTTCATAGGTTGTCTACATAAAAGCATATTGATCATGTAGAAATGAATGTGTTTATATCTTTTTTTCTATGATTTATGAACATTAATGTATGATTTGGTGTTGAGATGATTTTAAGATAGAATGATGATTGAATTGATGTAGAAATTGTGTAGAAATTTGATAAATAAATAGATGGGTTTTATGTTATGTTTTCTTGATGTATTGGAGTGTTATAAAGAAGAGTTAGAACGAGTATGAAGCTAATAGAAAAGAGTACTATGGTGTCTTGAAATGAGATGAATTAAGGTGATAGTTTAGAAATGGAATGAAGGTGATAATGGAGTAAAACATAAGTGCAGAAAATTGATGATGAATGGGTACATGCATATGTTTTGTTTTTTCATTAATGATCAAATATAGATCATGATCTGTTTGTGAATTGTATTGAGCTGAAATGGGAGTAGTAATGAATAGGAAATAATGAGGATATAAGCTAGAAATGATAGACAAAGCAAAAGAGATGAACTAGGATGAAAATGAAGTTAAATGTGTGCTGGAATATGTTACATGGAGTATTTTCACTAAACATGCATCTATATTTTAGCCATATCTTGATCTTTACTTATCCAAATGAGATGATTTTAAATTTATGTTAACCTAGAGACATATAGATATATTTTTCATGAAGAAATTGAATTCCAATTCTCTCTCTAAGAGTTTCAACAATTGGATTACGATTGAGTACAGCTTGTTGTCACAATTAGCAAATAGTCTGTAGTATTTTAGGTATAACTTTCAAAATACTGAACCAAACTACATGAAATTGGTGTTATTAGAAATGTAAGACATATGGAAACATTTTTTTAAAATAATGTATTGCCTAAATGCCTCAGTTTCTTTGCCAAAATGGCCATCCAAAAATGACTTGAAAATCTATTTTGAGAAATTAGTAAGGGATCATCAGGTTCACGATCATGACAGAGAGGAACATTAGGGAGCTACACCATCATGCATAGGCACGATCGTGATAGAGAGGGATTGTCCAGTGGATGCACGATCGCGATAAAGGAGGGGCACTGCTGTTTTACAACTTTCGACACCCTTCACTCTTTTAACCATAACTCCTTCTCTGAACCTCCGATTGACTTAAAATTTAATCCACAAACTCCTCACACATTTTTCTTCTGCTCCACCAAATTTCATTTTCATCTGAATTCACTAGGAAAGGATGGATAAATTGTTAATTGATGAACTTAGGAAGATCAAGTTTTGCACGATCTGATATATGAATGTATCTAAATTCGAAAGTTATGAGCTGTTAATGATCTTAAAATGTTATTAGAAATACGAATATTATTGTAAAGAGATTAGTAATGTTTATCAAGTAAAGGTGAATGAGAATTGGATATTATGAGAGCATATAATGCTAGAAAAAAAATGACGAGTAATTGAATTATGATATTGGCATAACCAAGTATTCTTGAGGTGTAAACCTAAGAATAAGCTAGACACATACAAATGATAACGCTTGAATGATCAAGAGACGTGATTAAGGAAACATACCCAGAATAGTCAATTTGAGCATGCATTATACATTACATATATGCATATGTGTATAATTGAATGTTTATGTGATTGTGCAATTAATAATGTGTGTGCAATGTGTGTATTGTATAATGTTGAAATACAGAATATGATGTCTGCATCAAAATATTTTTCAATTAAGGAAGTAAATGCTAATAGAGCGTACTATGAGTAATTTAGATGATCTCACTTGATAAATTATTTGTTTTAAATTTCTGTATTGAATTACTACTGAATGTGAATGTGATTGTGATAATTCCAGACATTCATAGTCTAAGGAGTTTGATAAGTGTGAGAACATAGGAAGTGCTTCATTAAATGTTTATGTGAATGAAATAAGTTATACTCAACATTATTGTTGAATTCTAGACCAAGGTCCGATGATAAATGTGAATGTGAATGTGAATGTGAATGTGAAACTGAAATCAAGTGATTGATTGAATATATGTGAATAAGATGCATTTTACTACATAAATGCATGAATAGATAAAGGATGTTGTGACCGCAGTAGCCACCGAAAAGAGCTTAAAGCTCAGAAAGTGAAAAATAGCTTAAAGCTCATAAAGTAATTAAGATCCAAAAGGTCACTATGTTAAATGAGCCCTATATCCCTAACAGATAAGGGACAGTTATTAATGAGCTTGGTATCCAAAAGAGACACGGGATAGTTATAAGCTCTCGGTCACAACAATAACAACTGGAAGTGAGTCTCATAATGTAACATC
This sequence comes from Erythroxylum panamense, assembly GCA_027123425.1. Classification (NCBI taxonomy): domain Eukaryota; kingdom Viridiplantae; phylum Streptophyta; class Magnoliopsida; order Malpighiales; family Erythroxylaceae; genus Erythroxylum; species Erythroxylum panamense. Next base: position 2,509,344 of record JAOTIZ010000003.1, read on the forward strand.
CTGTTCCTATACTAAGGGTTAGAACACTAAAATTCAAGTATATATGAGCTTAAAGAGAGATTAAGAAAGTGCAATTTATACACATGCATAATGTTAGCATACACATGTGAATTTGAATTTTTGCACACATTAAAATGACTATATATGCATTCATTGACATTCTGGATATAATTGTTTATAAATGTGAAAATTGATTTGCAAAGTGTATTTAGTGATTTAGAATTTTTGGTGAATTTTACGAAAATTTCTGAAAATTATGAGTATTTTTAGACTAAGGAAAATGTCAAGTGGCAGGTCAATTATAAATGGAAATAGAAATAAGAGACAAATGATATTGGAGAAATTTTATTTATAACTTTAGAAGTTTTGAGAAAATGATATTGAAAATTTAGAGACAATTGGAGTAAAAGTTGGGAGATGATTGGACTGGTTAAATAAATGAACCCAGTTTAAGCTTATAAGAATTGGAAGCCACACTTCTTTTATTTTGAAAGACCATTTTAATTGTTTTGATCTTGCTTCTTCTTCTTAACTCTCCTAAATTTCTAGAAGCTTCATTCTTTCATAAATTGTCTCATCCTTACCACACAAGTCTTGCTCTCACTTTTCCCTTGCTATCTCATTTTGCTCTCTTCTTCACTGTCACTAAAATACCTAACCCTACAACCTTTGGCAAGATGATGATTGGATGACATTCAAAAGTTAGGGTTGAAGTGATTTTTAAAAGAGTTGGACTTTAAACAAGTAAGTATCTTATTAATCTTTTAGAGTTGTTGGTTTATCAAACAAAAATGGTGATTTTTTGATATTTCATATTCATGAGAAAAAAATAGACATTTTTCATGTTCACCGTGAATATAGGATGAAAATTTGGATGTGTTATTTTGCATATTTAATGATCAATATGTTATAATATAGTATAAAAATGACTTTTGGAGTTAAAAGATTAGTGAAACCATGCATAATTAGTGCAGAAAATTTATGGAGAAAAGTTGATGTATGCTTTATTTCTGTTGATGTCTTCATTGTTATACGTGAATATTTTGGATATTTTTAGAAATGAACTCTAATGAGTTTAGAGATAAGAAACAGGTGTAAGATGATGTCTAGATATGAGTAATGAATGATTAAACTGAAAGTTGAGAAGAAAATTAAGAATGGGTAGTGAATGAAAATGCAGAAAAAAAATGAAAGTGAAGAAAGTGCAAAAACGTGAAAATGCGTGAAAATATGATGTTTTTTATATTTGGCATTAATCATGGATTTTGATTTGTTTTTGAATGTTTGGAGCTAAATGGGAGTTAAAATGGTGAAATGAAAATGGAGAATGTACAGAAAATGGAAAATGAAGAAAAATGAAGAAGTGCAGAAGCTAGGATTAACATTCGTATATGAATGTTCTATTTTTTATGTTTATGAGTAATAATGGATTTTGATTTATTTGTGAATGATAATGAGCTGAGAATCAAGAGAAAATAAGCTAGAAGTGATAGAGTAAGCAAAAGAGATGTTTTAAGATGTAGAGATGAATTAGAGTTAGAGATGAGCCGTGTTGAAGTGTGCTGGACATTTACAAATGCAATGTTTCTACTAAACATGCATCTGTATTTTTACTATATCTTGGTCTATAGACATCCAAATGGGATTATTTTAAATTCATATTAAACATCAGACGTATGGCTATATTTTCATGAAGGAATCGAAATATAATTCTATCTCTAAGAGTTTCAAAATTTAGCTCGAAATCGAGTTTGTGGATGTTATCGTCGTTGGGAATAGTTTGCAGTTTTTTTAGCAAACTTACAGAATATCGAACGAAATTGCATGAAATTAGTTTCATTAGAAACTTAAGACATAAAGGAAAAATGTTTTAGAGGGTTACCTAGATGCTTCATATTCCTTATCAAAATGACCGTGAAAGATGGACCCGAAGGTCCACTTTGAGAAGAAGAGAGAGACTGTAGTGCGTGAGTTTGGAGAAGAAAAGAGGGATTGCATGATCGTTTTTTTACACAATCATGACATTTTGGAGAAGTATGAAAAAGCACGATCATGCTTGACTTTTCTAAACCAACTTGAATCTCATGATCGTGCTTATGCATGATCGTGACATTGAATGCTTACAGAAGTGAACTGATGTGAACATCCTTCACTCTTTTGGCTATAACCTCTTCTTATGACCTCCAAATGACATGGGACTTGAACCATTGGACTCGTAAAACATTGCTCTTCATTTTAAAAAAAATTATAACCATCTAAACTTATTTGGAAGAGATTGATTGATTGAATTGGAACGAAAATGGTGAACAATTTTGGAACTTCATGACTGGAGTATTATCACTGGCCATGCTTCAGTGTTTTGACAATAACTTGATCTGTAGCTATCCAAATGAGATGATTATTAATTTAGATTAAACTAGAGACATAGGGATACAATTTGTATGAAAAGATCGAATTTGAATTCTGTTTATAGAATTCTAGATTTTTGAATTAAAGTTGAGTATAGGATATTGTTTTAGTCTATAAACAGTCCGAATTAATTGGAGTATAACATATGGAGTATTGAATCAAATTGAATGCTCTTGGTTTCATTAGAAACTTAAGAGATGGGGGAGAAATTTTCTAGAAGAGAGTATGACCAAATTACATCATTTTCACTTTCTGATTGAACGTGAATAGTAGACCCGAAAGAGTGTCTTGGAAAAATCTGAAAGTAAGCCAATGAGAAATGAATTATGATTTTAATGATTTTAGTGATGTATAAACCTAAGTATGAATTATACTTAGATGAGTCTTGATGTGGGATTGTTTTTTGAAAACACTAATGGATAAATACCCGGGATTGTCATTGAGCATGCATTCTACATTACACCTATGCATATGTGTAAAACCGAATGTTTATGTGATTATGCAATTATTAATGTATGTGCAATATGCGTATTGCATAATTGTGATGTGCATATTAAAGGCTCACATTCAGACATTTCTAGATCATGGAAGCTAATGCTAATATGGAGCGAACTATGAGTAGACCAAGATGGTCTTACTTTATTGTTTGTTTTGTTTAAGTTATGAATTGAATTATTATGCAATGTGAATGTGTTGGTTCCGGACAATATATTTCTGAGCAGTTTGATAAATGTGAGAACATTGAAGTGTTCTTTGTATGTGAATTGGATTGAAATAAGTGTACATAATTTGAATGTTAAATATCGGACCATGGTCCGATGATAAAGATGTTATGGATGTGCATTTGTATATGAATGAAAATGTGATTCTCAACTTTAATGTTGAATGCTGGACTAAAGTCCGATGATATGTGAATATGATTGAATGAGAATATGAAAATGTGATTGATTTATTCCATTTTATGAATGAATGAGAGATAAATGCAGTTGTGACCAGAGTTGCCACCAAAAAAGAGCTTAAAGCTCAGATTGTGAAAAGGAGCCTCGAGCTCAAAAAGTGATTAAGAGCTAAAGGCTTACTATGTAAAATGAGTCTAGTATCCCCAATGGATACGGGATAGTTATCAATGAGCCTGGTATCCACAATGAATACAGAACAGTTATCAATGATCCCAGTATCCACAATGGATACGGGACAGTTAGACATTCGGTCACAACAAAGTAACAAATAGAAAGTGAGTCTCTTGTGCACTACATATGCGTGATATGAACGATTATAATGTGTTGAATGAAAATGTGAAACGATGGATCAAGTGTATGTGATTTAATATGATTATCAAATAAATGATGTGAATTGTGTGTTATGTGACCGAGTGAGCCATCGATGATAATCACTCACTGAGTCCGCAAAACTCACCCAAAATTTGTAACTATTTTTCAGGCTCAGAGGAGTTACCCCATTGGACAAACGAGATTATAGCCACTGCATTCAAGTAAGAGGTAGAGGTCGGGATCAGTTGGCGTCTGCATTTTTAATTTCTTATTTATGTATTCCGCAACTTTTGCAAAATGTGTATTTGAATATGTTTTTGCATGTAATAACTTTCCAATTTGGAAATGTTGTAAACAAGTTTGATTAATGAGTGTAGTAACACTCTTGAATGAAATTATTTATGAATAAAATGGGTCAACTTGATTATTGATTCCGCATACGTGATTGATTAAAAAAAATTGTACTCAATTTCGAGTGTTTAACTGTTTTAACATGCCGCCCTCACGGGGTACACATCGGACATCACTTAGGATGTCGAGTACGTGTCTAGCAAGGGTGGGGTGCTACACATAAGCATTGCATATACATTTCGTATGTACATTTTAAATGATAGAAATGTATTGTTGATTTGTGTTGATTGAGAAATGTGAAAATTATGAACAGAAGAGTTTTGTGATGCTACTGATGATAAATGAAATGATGTGAATTATGTGATTGTATCAGTTAATGTGCCACATGATATGAGTGAACAATTGAGGATGGTTAACTCACTAAGTTCGCAAAACTCACCAAAATTGCAACGTTGACTTTTCAAGCTCAGAGGACATCTCCAATTAGACAAACTGGAGTCTAACCACTGTATTCAAATAAAAGATAGCTGTTGGGATTAGTTCGTGTCTACATAGATTTTTCTATTATTTTTGTATTAAAGAATGTATTCTGTAATTATTGTACCACTTGTATCTGAATACTTATGTTTTGTAATGACTTTCCAAATTAGAAATATTTGTAAATGAGATTGATCAATGAGTGTAATAATAATTATGATTATGACATTTAAAAAATGGACCCAATTTGATTAGTGATTTTTTGCAATATGTGTGTGATATTTAAACAAAATTTGTAATGATTTTAATTGTTTGACCGTCCTAGTGCATGGCCCTTGTAGATTGTATTTCTGAATACCGTCGGTATGTTCGAAGATATGCACTATGAGAGTGATGCATTGCACACCACTGAAGTTTCATCTTTATGGGAAAGCTCATTCGCCATTTCTGGTATTTAGGAATTTGCTTTCTCTTCTTAGTAGATTTCCCTTTTATAGATTTAGGTTGCACATAAAAATCACCAAGGATGTTTGGTACATAGACTATAGCCAGTAGGGTATCATAGTCCTCTGTTTGTTCTATATCCCCTGTCTCCTAATTCTCAGTTTGCCCAACAGTTGTAGTTGAAGTCAAAATATTAGCCCACTCAATCTGACAATGGTCCCAATTTTTGGAAATGAACTTATTCGTGCTACTATCCAGATTCTCCCCATTTTCTGCACTAAAATTGTCCAGAGATATCTTTTCCTAGGAAGTATGTGTGACAACTTGTTCAGTCCTCACACCAAGTACTTGATTACCATTTTCTTCATCACCTGTAACTACATGTCTTACACCAATATGCACACCCGCGACAACACTAGTAATTTCATCCTCTGCAAGAAGGCTATCTATAACAACTTCAGACGTCCAATATGCAACTGCACACATGATTCCTCACAACCTAAAGAATCACAATGTTTGTTAAAAACCTTATGGTTTGAGGGTTTCTACATAACATTACATTTCCTAATTAAAAACCAATAGGGAACTTGACAGGAGACATCTCAGAACAATCAACCATCATAAAATTCCCAACCCCCAATTACACAACTGCATCCTCACAAGACATAAAGTTCTTACCATAAATAGGATTAACTATCCCATCATTTTACAATGGGTCCATCAAATTATTACTTACTATCTGCCCATCCTCGATCAATAGTGAAGAACCAACAACAATCTCTACATGGGCCAACTCCTCTTCTTTGTCAACTATAACATGCTTTTCCTTATAATAAACATCACTAACTCCCACCGACTCTTAATCATTATTAGTATGTGAGTTTTTCAGTTAAGATGACTCTGGCCCTTGCTCAAGCTAAGAGATGTATCCTCCATCGATATAGATTTGCCTTTCTGCTCAGTGGGAATACCTTTTTTGAGCATAATGGTTACCATATCCTGATTTTCCTCTATTAAGCCAAACCTACCTTAGCATTGTCTATAATGTCTATACCCATAGGTTCTTGTTGCCTGCCAGTAAGAAAGAGATTCCTTGTAGGTTTCTATATCTTGGTTGTTGTGTTGGGCTTCTATGGATAGGTAATCAAAATGTCTTTTTTCACAAATTCTCCACCATCTCCCAAACCCCTAATAGACACATTGTCTGGTAAAGAAGAAGATTTCAAAACCTCAATACAAATTTTGACATACCTGATTCTCTCCATTTGAGTTGTTTGGGTGTCCATAGGTAGAGGCTTCTCTAATGAGCTTGTAAAAAAGCTCAAGCCTTCTATTGTCTGCAGTTCTAAGGGAAGATTATGGAATTGTATCCAAATGGGGATTGTATCCACTATGCTTCTGTCCATAGCCATACTAGGCTTCCATTTCTTTACAAAGAGAGTTTGATCCCCTGTATACTGGGGACCTTGCTCCAATATAGCTGGCAACTAATTTTTATCTATAAGTTTGAACAAGATAGAGTCATCTTCTCTTAACGGAACTCTCTCTAAACTCTTAGAGCCCCATCGTGATTTGCCTCAAGCTTTTATAGTGGGAAAAATTGGTCATTTATTCTAGAAAAAACTAATAAGTGCAGAGGACCATACCTTCACTCCAACTTGTAATAACTCCATAGAAGGACTAACAACTCCATCAGACATGACCTTATCATAGTGCTTCAAAGGTAACTTTTTCAAAGGTATCTATAGCTTATTTTTCCATGCTCCAGTGGGTGGGGGTCTCAATAGAGTTAGTATCACTTAATCCACATAATTTTTGGATGAGCAGTTCACAAGTTAGAATAGGGAATTCATCTCCACAGATATTTCCCCTCTCTCCAGGGAAAAGGGAAAAAATAAAATTGGTAGAAAAGGGAGGGAAGAAAGGGGAAAGCAAGTAGAGAGAAGCAAGAAAAAAAGTTTGAGAGAGAAAAAGTAGATTTCCAAATGTGATGATAATCACATTATTCTCCATTACTCTATACACAGAATGTAACATCCCATTTCCATACAAGGGTTTGAACCCTAGAAATTAGTACTTGTTAGATCAATTAGAGAGATTAGGAAAACACATCTCATGCTCATGCATTATATAAGGTGCACATGCACGTGAATATTGAATTTTGCACATGAAAATAACTGTACACGTATTCATGACATCTCCCGGTATATTTGTTACTAAATGTGATTGTTATGAAAAATATGATTTTGTGCTTAAAAAATTAAGTTGGAGAGGGTTATTGAGGTTTGAACATTTTTAGTGAATTTTATAAATTTTTCTGAAAATTTTCGGGGTACTTTTTCTGACTAAGAAAAATGTCAAGTGGCAGACTGACTGGTTATCGGTAGTGGAAATGACTGTCCAATGGCACTGAAAATTTATATAAATGATGACGGGATTTATTATTTTAAGCCATTAGAATTTGACGAAAAATTAGAGTAGAAATTGGAACCGAATTGGAAAGGAAATAATTGAGAGTATAAGAAGGAGATATGTGGCAAGTGACACCTGTCACTTGCCTAACATGCCACCATGTCATTAATTTACATAAATATCTTCCTTTTTTACTTAATTCATTCACGATGGTTCTTATATGAAGGCCAAAAATCCTTTATTCTTCTTCTCCCATCCGAAGCCTTCTTCTTCTTTCTTCTTCGTGGGTTTTTCTTCTTCTTGTTAATTGCTACTCATCTCCACCTACACAAGAGCTCTCTTATCTTACAAAAACACAAACCTAAGTGTTCCCCTTAAGAAGATGATGGACGTGTGTGGTAGGGAAAGTTAGGAGGATTGTGAGAGTTTGAAGTTTTGAAGATTTGGAAACTTAATTAGGTAAGATTTGTGTTTTATTTCTTGTTTTGTTAATTAAATGCATTAATTGTGATGGTTGTGAACCTAATTGCATGAAAATTGTGTTGGTGTAGATGGGTATGAAATTTGTTTGTTTAATTGATGATTGATGAGGTAGGATGTGATGAATGCAAGTATAACATGTGTTGTATGAAATTTGAGATGGTTTGAAGTGGAGTTTGTGATTAAAGATGAGTGTAGAAAATGATGGATGGTGGAGTGTGTGTGCTGCAATTTTGTGGACTATTGTTCAAGGATAGGTTGTGAGTTAGTTATGGTGCATATATGGAGTGAATTGAGTGTTGGTTGGTTTAGAAATGGTATGGAAGATGTAGAATGTGAGTT
>JAOTIZ010000003.1:2531323-2543101 GCA_027123425.1 Erythroxylum panamense
AATCACTCAATTTTAGCGACGGAAATATGATTTCCGTCGCTAATTTCCGACGGTAATGTGACCGTTGCTAAATTTCCGTCGCTAATCCACATTTTTCTTGTAGTGAATTATATTTTAAATTTTTTAATTTTATTCAATCTTTAATTAATTTTATAATAGCCTAATATCTGTTGAACCTTTCAAACCTTCAATTTCTTACTTTATCGATTTAATTTTTGGTTGTATTTTTAAAACATTAATAATAAAAGCCAACATGGATGGGAAAGGATAGTTTAAATCGTTATGTTCAGGGACGAAGCTACAATGGGGGCAACTGCCTTCAAAAATTTTCACATGAAAAAGTTATTATTTTAAATTTTAATCCCATAAAAGAATAAAATTTTGATTACATTAAAATTTTACCTCTATTAAAATTTTACCCTAACTCAAAAAAAATTCTGAATTCATCACTGATTATGTTACCTCAAGATCGAATGACACTCACAAAGGCAAAGCTCGATTGAGTTTACAACACTTATCCTTTGTAGATTTGAAGACTTTTAGGATTGGATTCCAACAAATTTGTTTATTTGGTAGGAAGTTCGCGTGTGGATGATATCCCTTCTCCTCTATGAAAGGTAAATAGAATTTTAATAGAGAAAAACAGAATATTCTACTAAACTAGGTACATACAATTTAATGCAAATTCTATATTTTGGTTTTATAAATAAGTTAAATTTGTGAGATAAAAGGATTCTCTTGTCTTAAATTAATAAATTGATTACTATAAGTACTCCTTTTTAAGTACACCCCGAAGTATACAATAACTTATATTCAAGCCCCTAAAACAAAAATCTAATCATCGCTTTATTAGATAATAGATGAGGCTTAACACTACATTTTCATATTGAAATCTTGTCTTTACTCTAATTAAGCTTATACTTTACTTTTTATACACAATTCAATATATTCTATAAGTATATATTAATTTAATGTTGAAAGAATTAAATTAAAATAATTTAAAATATACTAAATTTAATATCTAAATATTAAACTAATTTGAAACTCGATAGAAATTTTTTTAAAGTAAATTGAACATTTTTTTTATAAATCGATTTTCTTATCTTTTATTGCTATGTTTTGCTGAATTTAATTAGGCAATATAATCACTATTGCTTAATTGGACTATGTGAAGGCAAATTACTGGAATCTATAACTTTTTTTTTTATAATGTTAATGCCTTCTCCTTTTATGTCAACTGATCTTCAGGTGGAGGAGGATACCTTTGCCTTTTCCTTTCCGTACATTGTTGTATCTCTCAATTTTCTTTTGTGTCCTGCATCTTTTTTTTTTCATGTCACATCTGCATGTGGGTCTACCGGAAACAGTCTCTCTATTATGTAGGGGTAAGGCTGCGTACAATTGACCTCCCCAGACTCTGCTTCACTGCGGGATTTCAGACTGGGTGCGATGATGATGATGATGATGATTTTCTTATCTTTTAAATTGTAAAATGTTTGTATTGACTAAACGTAATTGGCCTTCAACAACATAATTATCATCTCGTATGGGTCTAAATTTCATTTTAAACATTTTAAATAATGGCATAAGTCAACCCTAAGTATCCCATTTCAATACAAGTTTTTAAGTGCAGATTGATGCCAGAGTATGCAATCTGGACTAGAAGTTTCCCTTTTATCATTATTCAAGATTTGTTCAAAAGTTTTATTCCTATGCTCAAGAAATAGATGACTTAGGAGTTTTCTTAAAGTATTATCCAATGTAAGTATAACAAAGGACCACGCATATGTGTGTAGGTGAAGGTTTTGATGTTTTTTCCTGAAAGAATAACAGAAACAATAGCGTACCAAAATTCTGAAGCTCAGCCCATAGTCAAGTGGATATTCTGGCTCTTGTCCCTTCGTTTAGCTACATACAACAAAATCAATCTAAGCAAGAAAAGACACGAAAGAGTAAAGTCTAGCATCAAAAACCATTGAACTGGGACCAGCAATGTACTGTTTTGGATGCTAAATTTTGTTTCCAGTCACTAATCTTCTATATGTCACCGCCCTGCTTGTAAGTAATTTTCCAAGTCACTTCACTTTCCAACTTAAAACCTTCCTGACTCTCCTGTAATTTTAGTCGTGAGGATGGCTTGTGTAAAGCTGCATTGCTTGGCTATATTGTGTGTGGCATTGGCAGTTGCTATTGTTACTACTACAGTAAGAGCCGACTTACGAACTTGTGAAAGCGTGCTTCTCAAGTTGGAACCATGCCTCGGTTACGTTCAGGGTGTTAGCTCAGTCCCGTCTCCAAGTTGCTGCGATGGAGTTAAGACCATCATAAATGATGCTAAAACCACAGATGACAGACAAATGACATGCAAGTGCATAAAAGAAGAAGTCAACGAGTTCCCATTTCATGGTAGCATCAGCGTGAATCGCACTGTTCAACTTCCCACAATTTGTGGGATTAACATGCCATACAATGTCAGTTCCTCCACTGATTGTAAAAGGTTTGCTTCAGTCCATCATCTAAATATTATGATTAATTGATTATATCTGTATTAGCCAGCCAAAACCCTTGTAGTATCAGAATCTTATTTGTCCTTGGTTGTTTCTGCAGTATCAAGTAAGGTAGATTCAGAGAACCCTTCGTGCATCAAGCCGGATTTGCAGAAAGAAACTACATGAATTATGGAGGCGGTTATTCTTAATTTGCTCTTCTAGATTTTTTGTTCTGATGTTCATATTCTATTCCCGTTCTTGTTGTGTCTGTATGTTCCTTCAAAAGCTATAATGGTTCAAAGAATGAATCTTTATCTCTAACTCTCCTCAAGTTCTATGTTGGATGCTTGGTTATGTACTCATTGGTTAAAATAATGATAAGAACAAAAATAAAACCTTATGCTCTTCTTAGTTCTCTTTGCTTTTTGTTATATATGTTTCCCCTTTTATAATGATGTTATTAAGTGTGGAACTTAGACACAATCTCTTCTAAATTAGAGATTATAGCTTATTTGTATAGAAAATGTGTTTATCAAAATTAACAAAATTTTTAAATTGTCATAACAATAATGTGTTATATCTCTCATTAGTACTCCAAAATTTGTGTTTACCTTGATTCGATCGAATAATTTAAATTTAAATACTCAAATTTAAATTCGAAGAATTCAATTTTAATTTTATTCGATAATTTAAAATGCTAAAACTTTTAATATTAGACAGTATTATTTAATAATTTTAGTAATATCGTATCAATTCCAAAGTTAATTAGCATCTATATCAAATAACTGAAGTTGCAAAGGAAGGAGAAAGGTAGGAGCCGTATTCTGCTAATCACCCACCAACAGTGATTGTGATAACATTATTATGTATTCATATAGCCTAAAACACCGACTCAGACACAGTAGTTACATTACAAGACTCTAAAACCCAAATTATAGAACTAAGAAAAAGAAAGTCTCTGATCAGGAGACTCGAGCAGAAATCACCACCCATTTTATTCCTCACTCGATACATAGCGGATCACGACGAAATGGCCGCTCTTCGAACTTCATTTAACACTGCAACCACACAAGCAAAGCAAAAAAGAACCAGTCAAATGTTAAGAACTACCTCAAGTATAATATTATTTTTTAACCAAGGCTTTGGAGTGAATAATCATCCTAAGACTGAGTTTAAGCATTCATAATGTTGGTGTATAAAGACGCATACGTCTTGCAGTTGGTGGTGGTGCTGATCGGGTAGGGAATGTTAACTTTGCAGATCTTGGGAAGGGCATTTGCTTTCCTGGTGTCAAGTCCCGTGATTCTGCCGGCAGCTTGTTTCAAGCACTCGCAAACTTGTTGACGGTCTGCGGTTGTCCTGGCGGAGCTTTGGACGCTAGTAACACCGCCACAGCAAGTTGCGGGGACCGTGCCACCGTTCTTCAGGAAGTTAATGCATGGAGCCAACTTGCTTGACACAGTATTGCAGGCTATGAACGCCCGCACGGTCACTGGTGCAGCCACCAGCATGCACGCTAGCACCAAGCAGACCAACTTGAGGCAAGCCATGTTCCTGACTCTGGTTAGGTGATGGATTACAGAGACAGGCACTATGTACGGCAAATGAAGATGATATAAGAGTGATTGTCGCTGTATAGGGTAAGCTTGTGCCGTTTATATAGAAGAGAAGGAGAATGTGAACATAGAGGAGGGTTGGTTGGTTGTTGAGGCCAAATTTAATGCGAGGAAGATGGTGTTCTTGTTCATCTCTGTATGTGTTTCAACACGCTGAGTGCTCTTACGAAAGCAAAGAATAAGAGGCTTCAAGTTACGTAATATTATTTGGTTTGAGCATAGCAAAGAGACAAGATAGAGTAAGAATAGTTACTTTCATCTCCTCTGCAATTCTTTAACTATGTAAAGAAAGATTACAAAAGAGAAATTGCATTAAAAAAGGAATTTTATAAATAATAAATTATTTTTATAAATACAATTTATGTATTAATAATGATAGTCATGAAAAGCTATTAAATCATCATATTGTTGATCCTTGCATCAAAGAAATAAAATATTTACATCAATTTAAATTTTAAAATTTTTTATTATTATGTAACTATACTAAAAATTTTGGTATGCAAATAATTAATAGGCATGAATAGCCATTAAATTCATAAATAATAAAATATTATTTTATATTTAATTTACTGATAATCATGATGTAATACACCTCTTGCCAGGACATACTGTTTTCTCTGGAAAAAAGGAGTATGAATAGTTTAAATAATGTGGAAAAGGAAAAATATAAAATATTATATTCTGAGGTCATTCATCAAATAACTGGTATAAGGTTGAGACTGCTAGTGTAAGAAAGTCCAGATGTGCTTATGCATGGAGAGGTCTCCAAGGTAAACACACGTATACATGGCCAAGCTATTCATTTTATTTAGGACATACTCATTTATTTCCAACCTTTCAGAATTTTAATTTAGACATACCAGTGATGTTCTTCTGGTATGCATGCATGTTAAAGCAACCCATAAACCAAACTTGATCTGGTAAAAACCATGGCAACCATTAATGAGCTTATGTAGATGAAGTAGGATCAAAATTGTTGTCTACAGAAAGAATGTTAAATGTACAGCACCTATTTTGACTGTCACACCTCTCCATGACATGACAAAACATTCAATGAATATTATTACCCAGAGTTTGCAATGACCAATCTTTCAATTTTCACTACCAACTGTGGAAAAAGTTGACATGGATGCTAATACCATAAGAAAACGCAGTTTAGCCTTCTTCACTGCAATTCATCTGCATGAAAGATTCCTGAGAGATGCTGATATGCAGTAAAACCAATTAGTCTACGACCTAAGTTCACCGGAGAACACTTCTTGGGCTAGGTTTTGTTAGTGCTTCGAGAAACCTGAACATCCATCTATCCAGCATTCCTGTGAGAGCACCAAAGTTATTACCATAAGGTGTCAGAAAAGATGGAAACAAATTGAGAATATGAATAGCTAGTTGCTGCATACGAATGTTGGCTTGCGAATATCAGTTGAATACCAAGTGTTTAGTAATTTAATTTCATTTCATTTCATTCACCACGAAAACTGAAGCTCATGCCTTAAACTGCAACCAGGATTGATATGTATACACTGTTTCCTAGAATCGGTCCGTCATCCCATACAGAAGGATCAGCAAAAATGTGACTAAGTTTGATGTAATTATTCATCTCCTCAAAGACTAATAATGTTTGTCCGGTGTAGGATCACCACCCTGCTGCGAACCAAATTTGCTCAAATCTACCCAACTTTTGTCAAATTTAAAGCATACCATCAGAAATTGCGAACTAACCTGTTAAAGCAAACGTGCCACCTAGAACTGCACAAAGACGAGTAATAAAATGGAGAAAACTACGTCGCTCCTCTTTGATTGTTACAGTGATGGGGGATAAATCATACAAGAAGTAAACAGCTGCATAAATAGACAATAATCAAGCAATTAGCAGCCAACCAAGGATAAAGCAGGGAAAATGAAGTTGGGAGATAGTAAATCCAACCTGGCCATGACCTATCAAATTCAGTCATGGGAGTTAAGTACTCAGTGACAGAGAATTGATTTGTAGGCAAAACTTGTTTTGAGAGGTATCGGTATTCAGTTGGAACAATCTGTGAGATATAACGCAAAAATTGCGGTCATTAATGTAGGCCATATCAATCAAGGGTAACCTTCAGTCAAAACCAACAACCTTTCAGATCCTTTGAAGCAAAAATCAACTATGAATATTTACAGGGGAATTTATAATGTAAGAAACTGGAAAATTACCAAACCTCCTCTGGAATTAAGCCATCCTCTGAACTGAACTACTGATATCTTTATCATCAAATATTATAGACGATAATGGAGGCATAAATGTATCCAACTTCACAGTAAGGTTTGATGAAGGTTGAAAACTTGGTATTTCTACTGCATGACGAGAAGAGAGAGACATGCTATTCAAGAAGGAAGTCATTTTAAGGTCAGGCTTTCCAGGAATGGCCATAATTCTGTTTCCTTCAGGAGTTCATAGTTGAAGAGGTTTCACTTTGGCTTAACCATAGAAAACATACGCTTAACAAACTTATTGCATACGGAATACAAGTATCATGCCCCATGTCAAGAGGCAGGTATCATAAATATAGATCTGTTAGAAAAAAGAAAGTAATCTCAGGCTTAACCTTAATATAATATTTGAAAATTCCACTTGTTTGATGCAGAATTCGCACTGTCCCGTCGAGAGGGTTGTGAATTCCCGGATATGTTGGTCCAAAGGATAAATCATGAATAATGTGGCTTACATTTACATGTGCAGCTCCTTCAAAAATCTGTTGTACAAATTGAACAAATCATCTTAATGGACCTGATTTATAAAGTTAATGCACAAGTAATCACAACATATACCATCAAAGATTATGCCATATGGCTCAAAGGGAAAGGAGGTCAAATGCCTCCTCCTCCCTACCAGGATTTAATCTTGGTGCACTTTATACTTTCCATTATAACAAAAGAAATATGATCCATAGAAAAAAGAAGAAGAAGAAGAAGCTTACAACATAAACAGAAAATTAAATAACACAATGAGAGCACTATAGTTCAGACCATTTGGGCAACGAAGATATTTAGACCATGAACTGAGATATGAAAATTCCCAGCAACCCTTTGGACATCTAGAAAACCATACACCTGCAAAAGAAATTAAGCCAACAGATATACCATGTCTTCCATCATTGCTGGATCAATAGTGAGGTTAGCATCAGACAATAACTGAAGTGTTAAAAGCTTATTACCCGGCATCCTTCTCCATTTGACAATGATTGCTTCACCTTCTTGACAAAAGTTTCAGCATCCTGATCAAAGCCATGAGTATGATGTTTGGAATCACCATCACCATGATGATCTGATCACAGTAATTGGTAAACAAAGTCTCAAACAAAACATCTATTGCATTTTAAAAACTTAATGGACATTAAAAGTATCAAATTTCAATCATCCAAACAAAAATAGAAAAAGAAAAAATGATCGAAAATATGCAAGATAAATCCATGCCCATAAATTCATATAGAATTAATAAACTCTTAAGTGTGTAAAGACGAGGATTATGAAGAAGTTATCGATTAAATTAAATCAGAAGAAAAATGCATAATTTTTCATAAGCATACCATGTTTATGACCCTCATGCTCCTTTTCCACGAGGTCTGACAAATACTCACTGCCAATGACATGACCATGTCTGTCCAGACCAATCTGCAAAACTTTTGACCTGGTTAGTTTAACACATAACTATATACTAGCTTTACATTGGCATGCAGACGGAAAAAGACAAAATCGGAAAACCTTTTTTTTAAACAACTAGCACTAAAGATGTAAGCATTTAGTTTATGTAAAAGAGGACTAAGATGACATGTCCTTCAGCATTACTATCCCATCATACGCTCTTTGAGAAGAGAACAATATAAATAAGAACAAAAAGCTCCAGAAATCAACGTGCATGGATGGATTACAAAGGGAAACCATGCACAAACTTCATTTAATTTTTTCCATAAAGACATGGATTTTTTTAAAAAAAATAATAAAGACAAGGAAGTTGATAGAGGTTCCGGGTATCGAAGATATACTTGTTACCAATAACTACGTGTATAAATATATATTTTTGTGCACATGAGTGTGGGTAACATATAAGTTACAAAAAAATGGCTTCCCTGTGAGCATGAACAAAAAGGGAATAAAAAAGAAGAAGAAATGGGTAACTAACATCTTCCGACATTTCAAAAGGAGCCAGCAAAGCAAATGAATAGTTTACACTGTGTAGTGCTCAAAGCAATTCATCATGCAGAAGTGCTCATCTATTCTTTTAACAAGAAAGAGGAATCTTACTTTCCATATGTTTGTATCAAGATCCACTTCGTGCTTTCCCGACAGGTCAATAGCATCCACACTTAAGACTACATTTATTAATTCATAAGTGGACAAAATAAATAACTGAAAACAAATAAACAAGCACTGCATCATCATGAAAGGTGGGATGAACAAAGGATCGAAATTCAAACTTGAAGTTAGTTGAAAAGAATGGCTAACCATCACATGGTAATGATGGAAATGTCATATTTATATGAATTGGAAGAGTATCTCCTCGTTTCACGTCTACAGCCATCTAGAAAACACAAGCAACGTCAGTTCATATACATACTTTTTAGGCATAACTGATAGAATATGCTGAATTTATATATAAGCTTAGATATGCAATCACAAGACCAACAAAGCTATGGTGTATCCATATTCTGTTTACAAAGACTGATCAAGCAAGGTACCACCAGCCAATATTATGTCATGAGAGATATAGGCATATCCAATTGTAAGGTGAACATGTATCCTGGATGGTTCTACATCAACTAGGCTTTGGACAGCATTATTAGGAAGTCAAACCCAAATGATAGAAATCATTTACCTATAACCAGTACTTTACATCTTATATAGTAATGTCATCAATTCCTAACATATAGATTCCATAGATTATGAGTTATACTTGAATCAAGCTTGTAAGAATGTTTGTGATACAGTATTTGCTTCTCAAATAGTATAATAAAACTCTGCTGCCCTAAAAGAGCAACAGAAAACATTTATTTGTTTTACAGTAGTATAATAACAATCTGCGGCCCTAAAAGAGCAGCAGAAGCCATAAATAAAATTTTACTTCCAGTTGTCACCATTTAGCTAGAAAATGAAAAGGCAAGAATTCTAAGAAAATCACAGAAAAATAACATTTCTCATTCCAACTACAGTGTTTTACAGCCTACACGGAGTGTGTTCAATTAATAAACAATTCAATATAATAAATTTGCCAGATTGATTTCTGAAGCCTCATTTGTACCATTTTTCTTAGGATGCTAAATTCTGCAGGTTTCACTTTTCATAGCTAGTCGATCTCAATCAGAAAGTAAATAGGCAACAAAGGGATAAAGATTCAACACCAACCTGATGAACAGTGTATGTGCTAAGATAATATGTCAGCTCGTGAAAGAACAGCGTAGCCATTATCACCAGGCCAACTACGGAGACTAAAGGAAATGGGAAAAATTCAACGAAATGTTTAACAGTTAGATACGAATAAAATTGCAGTCACTATAAAAGTACTAGCTTGGAATCTTTCAGCTAATCCAGACCTATAAACAATGCTAGTGCATGGGTTCTTCAACCTAAAGTTGAAAAGAAAAAACTTATAGCTTTAAGTTATAAAACAAAATATAAAAGAGGGAAGAGGGAAAAAGGAAAAGAGAAAAGTTGCATTACCAAGAGCACCAGATCGTGTTTTCTGCAGCAAGTGCTCCTCTGCGCGAGGAAAAGCATCCAGGCTCTTTACTGCCTGTTTCAGTCCCATCTTTCACTTACGACACAATAAGCAATCAAATTAACCACTCACCTGCAACAAAATCAAAGCATCCCCAATTACAATTTCATCACCAAAAGCAAAGAACATAATTAAATCCCTCAAAATCAAACCCTTTCTAATGATCTCACATCCCACCAAAACACTGCAAGCAATTAACGCAATCACACTAGAAACGTTATGAAAGAATTTATCTACCCAACTGAGGTCGATCAAAGGAATTGCATTTGACGGAAAGAACCAATCTTTTTATCTTTTTATTTTCAACAAACAATGAAATCATACGTAGATCAAGCAAGAGAAATTTCTACTTAGAGGAAAAAAGAAGAAAGAGAAAGATTCGAAATACAAGGGAAGAAGAAAGTTACCGGAAAGAGCGGACGCAAGAGACGGAGGGGAGGAGGGGACAAAGTTGACGACGCCGTCGTCGTTCTTGCAGTTGTCTACGGAATGGACTTAATATAGTTCAAGTGCGGCCGTCCTCATAGCCTTAGAATGAGGACTAGTTAATAAATTAAACATACTAATATTTTAATAATTGGTTTTTCAAATAATAATTATAGTATCAATGTTTTATGAATTTAATTATAAATCTGCATATTATAGTTTTTAAAATATTAGAGTATTGTAACTTAACTCTTCAATGTTTTATCATAATAGAAAAATTGTAAATTATTAATAACTTTATTTTTAAATATTTATTTAATATGTATAATTTAAATCATGCAATTTTGTTTGTATAAATCATATAATTTATAAATAGCATGCTAATACGTTTTCTATGTACTTTAAATTTTTTTATCTTTTTAAAAATAATAACTAAAAATGTCAATGCTTTATGAATTTAATTTATAATTTTGTATATTATAAATTTTAAAATGTTTAAGGATTAAAAATAAAAATTAAGATTCAATTATTATTATGCCTAATATCACAACTTGCAATGGAAATGCTTTCCATTATACTAGCAAAAAACATAAAATAAACAATATAATGGAAAATTTTAATTTAAAATACGAAAAAATTTAATTAATCTTTGTAAAATATTTTTTAAAACCTTCATTTAACTGATAAATTAATTTATACTACATGTTCAGATGTTATGTTGCTAAATTAAATGTTGTTATTTTGTTTTGAAATTTGATGGATCCGAATGACGACTTGAGTCGATAAAATCACGGTGCAATCTGAATTAAAGAAAAAACGAAAATTTATGTTAAAAGCGAATGGCTTGGAACAAGGCGTACAAAATCTGTAGCTTGTAGCTGGGGATTTTAACCGTTCTCTTAATTTAGTTGAGGTCGAAAGTAATAGGAGATTTCACACAGGCATTACACGGGAACTCCACACTTTTTGTCGCAAATGGATCTGGTTCATCTTGATTTCACTGGACAATTGCTTACTTGGTCCAATAATCAACAAGGTACTCTGCTTGTGAGGAAGAAACTTGACCAGGCTCTTGTGAACACCATATGGTTTTTTTTTGGTGGAAAGGAGAAAACACAAGAAGAAACTATCTTCGAAGAACGACCCCAGTAGAGGCATCATGAGTCAGATGATGACGGACCCGGCGTGTCCCAGAGTACCCAACATTGGCTATGCGAAGCGCCCAACTGAGCTAGAAAATCGGCACAACGATTACCCTCGCGATAAGCATGAACCATAGAACAGGCCCACTCACGCCTCACCAGCAACCTTATGTCCTCAATGACATGCAGATGCGGATGACAGCGAACCCCAGAGCTTCCAACCAAGTCAATGGCTTCGCGGGAGTCCGACTCCAAAACGACTTGTCTGAATCCACATTGCCACGCTAAATCCAATCCATGCTGAATCGCGAGGAGCTCAGCAAGCAAGATATTGGTAACACCGATGAAGCCGG
>JAOTIZ010000003.1:2551089-2562540 GCA_027123425.1 Erythroxylum panamense
TGCTATTAAAATGAATGCATGAATATGTAAAATAAATGCAAATATGACCTAAATACCTATATGAATTGGACTAAACAGGTATCCCTACTAAACCATTCAAACCAATCAGAGCATTCAACAAGAAAATCTGTTATCCCCTTACTTTTTCACTTTAGTTATGGAAGGATTTTCCTAGATTTTAACTAAGCTCATAACATCTAATGAGGGATTCAAATATCATCATCTTTGTAAAGCAACTAATCTCACTCATATTATATATGCTGATGATCTTTTACTTTTATGTGAAGCGAATGTCCCTTCTATCAACATATGATGAATGCTCTCAACTTATTTGCTTAATGGTCTGGCCTCAAGTTTAACTCTAAAAAAAGCTACTTTTATCCATCTGGTGATATGCAGAATTCGAATAAACTAAGATGATTTACTGGTTTCACTATAGTTTCTCATACCTTTACTTATTTGGGTGTTCTTATTACAAGTTCCAAGCCTAGATATCCAGACTGTATGCCCATCATTGAACGACTGAAGTCTATAATTCTAGCATGGCAAAACAGGTTCTCATCTTATATTGTCAAATTAACTCTCATTATTTCAGTTCGTAGCAGTTTACATATCCATTTGACAACACATATATCTCTTCCTCAAAAAGCGATCAAGGAGATGGATATAATTATGAAGGCATTCCTAATTGATAATTCTAAGAAAGCTAGAATGAAATGGAGTGATGTTATTGTATCGAAAAGGAAGGGAGGGCTTGGTATCATTCCTATCTCCACAATGCAAAAGGTTATGATGTGCAAGAGGTTATGGAGATTGTACATCGACCAAAATACATAATGGATCAAATGGGTACATGAGCATTATCAGAAACATACAAATTTCTGGCAGCTGGATTGCTCTAGAGCTGGGTCACCTATTTTTAAGCAAATGATGATGTTGAGAGAGCTTATTTATCCTTGCATACAACATAAAATTGGCAATGGAGATAGGACTTGGATTTGGTATGACAAATGGCTTGACATAAGCCCTTTAGCTTACCAACCAAACTTTCAGCACTTAAGGAACATATTGCCTTTGAACTCTCTAGTTTCATCTCTAATTTTGAATGGTGAATGGTGAATGGTACAGGGATTATAGAGGATTCCATAATATGCTGAATCAGCTTCTATGTCTGAATGATCTTCAGAATGCTAATATCCTTTCTTGGTCACTAAACAGGAATGGTAATTTCTCTAATCACTCTTGCTATCAATTATTTACAGATAAATTACCTGATGTGTCGTGATCTGATCTCCTTTGAAGAAAGGTAGTGAGTCCAAGGGTGTATTTCATCTCTTGGTTGGCAATCAAGAATATACTTCAAACCAAGAGTTAATGGTATGGCAATACTGATACAACTTTTTTATTGTGTACAATTGCTGTTGAGGATGGGGATCATTTGTTCTTCCAATATTCCTATACTAAGGTTATCTGGAGTAGAATCTTGCACATGTTATCATATAATTTTTGTGGTTATAATTATGAGCAAATATTACCTTGTATCGTTAATTGACAATTCAGTATGGAGGAAACCAACCTAACGCTCCTCTCTTCAAAGCAACATTTACGATTCCCATATATATCATATGGAAAGAGCGGAACAGTAGACAATTTATTAATAAGAAGATAAAGAAATACTTGTTGGCTGATAGAGTTATCAATAGTATCAGAGCTTGCATCTATGCTAAATAGTTGCATTAGCTTTTGACTTGGATATGAAGAGCATGTAGGGCTTGTAATTTGTACATTTTCATATTAAAGCTATTTTTCTAGCTTTGCAATGTATGACTAGTTCTTTAAGAGCAAATGCGAACAACCTTGGACTTATTGTAATGTGGCATTAATTTCATCTATATAATCCTTTATTCATTTTTAAAAAAAGAGTCTATTATTAACTATTTAAACTAAATTAATTTGATTTTAAATTATTAATTTATTAGATAATATTTTAAAATTTGTAATTTAAAAATCATTACATACACTCAAAATTTTAATTGATATACATTAAAAATAATAATTACAAATTTCTCCAATATTAAAACGGAAAGGACAATTTTAAGAAGCAAACTCATTTATTTCGATATTTTGAAAACTGTATTGTTCATGAACTCATTCTCCAAAATTGCTTCCGAATCACCAACACTGTAAATATACCTATCAAACTATTTCTTCTGAATGTCCTTCTGCAATGTATATAACGTTAGTTCCATAATCAACATCAACAAATTCTATCTATCTCTCATTCTTCATCAATCTTCTGTTTCTATTCTAGGGATTATTGTTGTTGCCTGCTTCCCTGCGCATCCTTCTGTCTTCTTCTCTTCTGTACCTTATGCCACAAGCATTACACAGTGTCTGAAAGTGAAACACACAAACAACAAAACATATTTAACATAGTAAGCAATAAGTATATTAAGGCGTTAGGGTTCTTTATAATTAATGAGACACTATAAGTCGATTAATAATATTAGTAAAAATGTATTAATGTCAAAAAAATATGGGGAACAACTTAATAATGTTAATAAAAATTTTTAACATTAAAAAAGTACTGAAAATAGGTCATTTAAATGATGATTTGTTAGAATACACTAAAAAATTGTAAAAGTCCTTAAGAAATGCAATCAAATTCACTATAAATAAGAGTATTTGGAGAGGCCTTTAGCATTTACAATACAAACGAGAATCTTCTTAAATTGTGAAAATATTGAGAAAATTCACAATTTCTCAAATTTGATTATGTAAGGAATCAATTATAAATTAATGAGATATTTGAGTATTGTAATTTATTCTAAATAGAGTACCAAGTTAAGTTAGCTTCTAATTTAAGATAAAGAAGAAATTGTTATAATACGATTATACTATATTAAAAATTTTCCTTGATGTCTTTCTTTACTTTTTAAATTTTAAATTTATTCTTAATTATTTTAAATCATAAGGAAAAAAAAGAGAGAACTTTCACTTATCCCCCTTTTTTCAACATGAAATTGCAAACTAAAATAACATCAAAATCATAGAATTCCTCACCAAGCATAGAATCAT
This sequence comes from Erythroxylum panamense, assembly GCA_027123425.1. Lineage (NCBI taxonomy): Eukaryota > Viridiplantae > Streptophyta > Magnoliopsida > Malpighiales > Erythroxylaceae > Erythroxylum > Erythroxylum panamense. The sequence goes on from JAOTIZ010000003.1 coordinate 2,554,168, forward strand.
ACCAAAGTAATTGAAATTAAACAAATTTTTGAAGAAAAATATAAAAATAAAATTGAATCATACATACCCTAGGGCCATGGGGGCCTCTACGCCACATAGGAGTTTGAAAAGTGGTGCAGTTGCAGAGGGTGCACCGCCTGTTGGGATCATTGTATAGATACTCTTCACTTGTTCCTCCACCTGGACGTAAACCAACGGAGGCTCCGGTCACAAGATCGCCGATGATGTTTCTTGCGGCATAACCGAGAAGGGCACCATTGTTGTTCACGTTTGGCATCAGAGGGACTAAGTTACCATGGTAATAACTGAGGTTGTTCTGATTGGGAACAGGAACCCCCACCATAATGCCTGCGGTGACTGTATTCATCCCATTTGAGTTCATGTTAAAATGGGGCTCAGTCCTCATCCCTTCTGCAGTAATTCTTCCTGCAGCCTGGTTCGTACCGACTCCTCTAACCATTCCATGGAGGTTCGTGCTATGATTAACTGCCATATTTGTCTGTTCATTGTAGACAACTTCCTGTTCAAGCAAGTAGCTGTCTTGCTATGATATGTGTGACAAAGCATATATCTTCTAAAGAATTAAAGATTTTAAAATTCTTTAAACTAGAATTGAGGGATACATTGTGTGTCATATAATTGTTCTTTTAGAAGATATATATGAGATAAATTTATCTAAAATATAAAATTCTCAAAGTTGAGAGAATAATAAATAAAAATGTTGATTTCAAATTTTATAATTTTTTGTGATTTATCTTTAAAAAAATATTCAAACTCACTCTTAACTCAAATAAACCTATCACTTTCAGAATTATTGAACTATTAAATTATTTAATAAGATAAGTAAATCGAACAAATTCAAACCTAAACATAAATATTGTCTTCCACTTTACCTTATATCTTTGTTTCAAGTTAGACTCTTCATTTCTTTCATTTCTCTTTTTTTTAGTGGTAGTTAGTCCTCTTCTTCTTTTTAGTTGTACCTATTAAGGAAGATCTGTAATATGCTCTTGTATCTTATCTACCTGCAGATATTTTCTGATATATTCAAATTGTATAATCTCTTTTTTGTAATTTAAATCTGATGGCATCAATCCCTCATCCATAAGGATTTGATCTTCACACTGTATCCTATAAATAGTTCATAGATTAATGCAAAAATTTACAAGTCTTTTCTCATCTTCTGCACTTAATCTTCATGATATCAGAGCCAAAAACTAAGGTTTAAATATCCAATTTTCTGTTCTTTTTTTTCTTTTTTTTTCTCAGCATTGTTTCTTTGTTTCTCCCTTTCTCACATCATGACAACTGGGTCCTCATCTCTCATGTCTCTTAGCCCTCCATCAGCTCATCATCAAATCACCATCAAACTCACTTCTTTGAATTATCTTCTCTAGAAAACTCAAGTAATTCTTGTCCTTTCTGGTCATCAGTTATTACATCATATTGATGGATCAAAATCGCCACCTCCTAAAGAAATCAACAATGCGGCAAATCCTGAATATACCTCTTGGTATTTGAATAACCAAATTGTGTTGAGTTGGATTTTGGGCTTTCTTTCTGAGACAGTTCTTTCTCAAGTTGTTGGAGTCACTACTTCTTCTGCTGCCTGGTCACGTCCCCACTTATGCTTTTGGTTCTAGAGCACAGATTCGAACTCTAAAAATGCTCTTCATGTTTTATCTCGAGGTAATGATCAAATCACCACCTATATGGATCGTGCTAAGAGAATTTATGATCAGTTAGCTGCTTTAGGTGCTTCTATCACTAAGATGATCTTGTTGATCACATTTTGTGAGGTCTTGCTTCTGATTACAGATCCTTCACTCGCAACATTGAATCTCAATTAACTGTTATTTCGTTTGACAATCTATTTGGCTTGCTTCTCTCTGAAGAATTGCAGCTTCAAAGTTCAATTGAATCTCTTAACCCTCCTACTGTGGCACAGTTTACTAGTCTACCACTGGCGGAAATCGAGGCAGAGGCCGTGGTAATCAACTTGGAGGTTATCAATCTAATTCTAGTCGTGGTCGCTCCAATTCCACAAACAGGGATCCTTCTTCTCTAACCTGCTATAATTGTGGGCAAGGTTACACCTCAAGACAATGCCCAAGTCCCAAATTCAACAACACCAGTGATTACAATTCTAAACCAACGTCCAATTACACTTCTTCTCTAAATGCTTCTAAGCCGTGGGTCGTCGATGCTGGATCAACTCATCACTTAACTTTTGAATTGGAAAATTTGGGCATTCATTTTGAATATTTAGGCACTGATAAAGTTACTCTCACCAGTGGTAAAAGCTTACTCATTACTCATATTGGTTCTAATCATCTATCACGTCATTCTCATCGTTTTTCTTTAAATAATATTCTTCATGTTCCTCAGTCTAACACCAATTTGATTTTTGTGCTTAAGTTTACTAATGCTAATGATGTTTCCATTGAATTTTTCCCATCTTGTTTTACCATTAAGGACCTCAAAACGAAGCAACTGCTCCACCGGGAATACATTAAAGATGGACTTTATCAGCTTGCATCTGATCAATTTCCTCCTGGCAGTCATTTTGTTTCTTTATCTACTTGGCATGCCCGTTTAGGCCATGCTCGTTCTAAGACTATTCATAAAGTTTTGTCATTGAATAAATTACCTGTTCGTTCTCTAGTGAATAAATCTTTATGTGAAACCTGTTGTGTCAGTAAATCTCGTAAGTTACCTTTTCCTGATTCGAATTATACTGCCAAAGCACCAATAGAATTAATACGTTCAGATTTATGAGGCCCTGCACCAATTGCTTCTTCTAGTGGTTCTTTGTACTATGTCATCTTTTTTTATCACTTTACTAAATACACATGGATTTATTTCTTCATCGAAAATCTGATATCTTTAATTGCGTTGTTAAATTTTGGCCTATTGTTGAAATTTTTTTTGAAAGACCAATAAAATGTCTTCAATCAGATTGGGGGGTGAATACTAAGCCTTACGTCATTATTTAGCTGAAAATGCAATTATTCAATGGAGCTCTTTCCCACATTATCCTTAACAAAATGGATGTGCTGAACGAAAACACAAACACATTACTGAAACTGGTAGTGCGTACTTATAACATTCCTTTGTCTCGCCAAAGTTTTGGGATCATGTCTTTGCCACTGCTGTTTATACCATAAATCGTTTACCAAGTCCCAACCTAAACCATAAATCCCCTTATCAAATAATTTTTCAATGTAGCCCAGAATATGAGTCGTTACGAATTTTTGGCAATTATTGTTATCCTTGGCTCCGTCCTTATACTAAGAATAAACTTGAACCTCGTTCAACAAAATGTGTCTTTCTTGGTTATAGTCTACTTCACAAAGGGTATAAATGCTTGTCGTTGTCCACCAATAAGATTTTTTACTTCCGCATGTTTTGTTTATGAACATGTTTTTCCATTCAAAGAAAGTGATGGTAAATCTTTCATTCTCGACGCCCCACCTCCACCTTATTTTTCTCTTGGCCAGCCTATCAAGCCTACTACTTCACCAACGTCATCCACCCCACTCCTTCCCTTGCCCTGTGCTGCACCCTTATCATCTACAGTGTCCCCATTGTCCTTGACGCATGGTACACATATTCATCCACTTTGCCACAACCACCTCTGCCCATTAGTACAACGCCAGAATCACCAATATCTCATACTTTGCCATCAACTAGTGTTCCAAATGTATCGCTTGTACAAAACCATCATCCTATGGTAACTAGATCAAAAACTGGTAATATGAAACCTAAAGCTTACCAAGTTGTTTCTACTGTTCTCACAACTAACGTCTTACACTAAGGCAACCAAACTACAAGTCTAACGACAAGAAATGTTTGAGGAAATTGATACCTTAATATCTACGATTTGGTACCACGGTCACAAGCTTCTAATGTGATAGGTTGCAAATTGATTTTCCATATCAAAACCAAGCCTGATGGGTCGATTGATCGCTTTAAGGCTCGACTTGTGGCGAAAGGGTTCCACCAATGGCCAGGTGTAGATTATATTGAGACGTTTAGTTTGGTCATCAAACCTACTACTGTTCGCCTCATTTTATCCATTGCAGTTAACTCTAATTTGTCGGTTTGTCAATTAGATGGTCCAATGCCTTTCTACATGGAACATTTGAGGAGTCAGTTTACATGGAGCAACTACAAGGCTTGTTGATTGTACTAAGTCTAACCATGATTGTTTTCTAAAAAAATTCTTTATATGGTTTAAAACAGGCTCTATGGTCGTTGTATTTTTGTCTCTCACACGCATTGCAGACGATTGGTTTCAAAGGCTCTAAAGCAGATAGCTCACTCTTTATCTATTCTTCTAAGGATAAGCTTGCTTATTATCTTGTTTATGTGGATGATCTAATTTTAACATGCTCCTCCATCCAACTCATTCCGTCCATTATTCATCAACTTAGCGTGCAGGTTGCTCTTAAAGACCTGAGATCTTCTCAGTGTGGAAGTGACTTGGCTAAAAAGTGGTCTCCATCTCTCTCAATCTAAGTATATCTTAGATCTTTTGAAACGTGTAAATATGCATGAGGCTACACCTGTGTCTACGCCTTCTTCTCGAAAGAGCATCTTAGCCACTGACAGCTCACACCACTTTGATGATCCTGCATTGTTTCGTCAAGTTATTGGTACTCTTCAATATTTAACTCTCACTCGACCTGACATCACAATGGCAGTAAACAAAACAACACAATTCATGCATGCTCCATCTGTGAATCATTGGTAGGCTGTTAAAAAGATTCTTCGATATCTTCGAGGCACAATTGATTATGGTATGCTTCTTCGTTCCTCACAATCAAATGTCTCTTTACTTTCTCTTATGCTGATTGGGAAGGCGACAAGTTAGATCATAAGAGTACCTCTGCGTATATTGTATTTCACGTTTCTAATCTCATCTCATGGTGTTCAAAGAAACAGAAAATAGTCGCAAGGTCTAGTACTGATGCAGAGTATCGTGCCTTAGCATCTGCAGCTTCGGAGGTTTATTGGATCCAATGTCTTCTTCGGGAACTTCTTCAACCACTTCCAATGGTTCCTAAAATCTGGTGTGATAATGTTTTTGCTACCTACTTAGTAGCTAATCCAGTGTTCCATTCTCGTTCAAAATATCTTAAGTTAGATTTTCATTTTGTTCGAAATCAAGTTCGTCAGAAAAACCTTCAGGTTTCATATATATCGACTGCAGATCAACTAGTTGACATCTTAACCAAACCATTGTTCAAGCAACGGTTTCTAGCTTTGAAGACCAAACTGATGGTTGTTCCTCCCATTCGTTTGCGAGGGGTTATCAAGGAAGATCTGTAATATGCTCTTGTATCTTATCTACTTGGAGATATTTTTTGATGTATTCAAATTGTATAATCTCCTTTTTGTAATTTAAATCTGATTGCATCAATCCCTCATCAATGGGATTTGATCTTCACTCTGTATCCTATAAATAATTCCCAGATTAATGCAAAAGTGTGCAAGTCTTTTATCATCTTCTGCACTTAATCTTCATTAACGAGTATATGTCAGGTTTGAATTTTCTTGATTTTATTTTTTTAAATTTATTTAGGGAGTCAATGTTTTTTCCATTTAATATATAGCATTTTTATCTTAGTATTTAGCTTAACATTTTTTTTACTTAACTTTATTCTTACAATAGCTTGTTTGATTTATTTATTTAGTTTTCTTCTTTCTTGTTTGGATAATTATTTACTTATTTTATTTTTTTTACTTTTATTCTTTAACTTGTTCTACATTTATTGTATTACTTATTTTTATATTTTTATTTATACATGTTTATTTATTTATTTGTATTTTATTATTATCTTTTACTTATTATTTCGATATATATATGTTAATACACACACATACACACACACACACATACACACACATATAGGAATAACATTATATATTACCAAACATTTTCGGACTCTGTATATTGGCGACACTTTCACCGAAATGTTGTTGTTGTTTGTTTAATGCTTTTGCATTTTAATATATGTATTTTTTGCATTTTAAACCTAGAAACTATGAGTCTAACATCTTATATTTCTGGTTGTTTTTTTTTTCTCTCTTTTCTCTTTTTTATTTGGGATTTTGTTAGCATAATGACTCTATTATCAAATAAGACACCCACTGTATTAGTAACTCTAACTAACGAGTCCAATATACTATTTATCGTTTCTCGAATAGCTTGTTTGGTAACAACAACTGCCTAATCAAGTATCACAACTATACAATATTAATGCTTCTCAATAATGATTCGTATTACCAAGTTTTAGTACTCCCTCCACCGCTTCTTTGGTAAGTCAGGTCCACAATAAAATGACACAATAAAACCACAAGTATTCTGTATCAAGATGAATAAAATTTAAATAATTTTGAAATAATTGGTAAAAAATGAGAAATTTGTGAAATTGTTCATCAAAGGAAATGGTATATATTTCATGTCATAATAAGTATTGAAAATTCTAATCATTAATCCACCACATGCATTCAATAAATATGCCTAAATATCATAGAAGTGAAGCAAAAAAAATAAAAACCAGAAACAAATACGAACATGCATATATCTGTATATATATATACCTGAGGTTGGGAATCAAGAAGAAGGGTTTGATTGATAGCAGGATGATGATGATCAGTGGTGACATTGAGGATAGAGTTAGCATTTTGTCTTGCAAGTTGGTTATCTTCAAATGAAGCATCATTTTGATATGGTAATCCCAAAGTAAGAGTCAGGTCCACTGTAATACTCTGATAGCTTCCAGCATTCGATTGATTGTCTCCTTGATTCGATCGTTCAGAGGCCATAGATCATAAATAAACTATTTTCAGCTATATATCCATGTTAAACCAAAAATTGTTGTTAGTTTATAGATTTAATAATAATCATTAGAAAATAAAATTATCCAAAAAAATTACACTAGAGATTGCGATTTCTGAAAGAGAAAATGTTGTTTTCCTCGTACAATTGCGACCTGCTTATAAAGAATTGTTAAGCAAAGTAGAAATAGAAGTCATCGTTGAAGAAAATGATGATATATAAAAGCAAACAACTGCAGATTGTTAGATTCATGAGTTTGTATATATAGGGTTTTAACAGAAAAATTTCAGATTAATTACATAACAATTGAAAACACTAACTAGAAAAGAAAAGGTGGAGAGATTTCCAAGAACAGAAGATAAAAACAAAGAGAGATGGAAAGAAACCAAACCAAAAAATGAAGATAAATACATAACTAAACGAATCGGGTAAGACATGTATGTATGTATAGGAATTTGGAAGTAACACCATTTAAGAAGAAAGGAACAATCATACGAAATCATATAAAAAGCATTACAGAAGCTCACTCTTCTGTGACAGAGAAAATAAAACAAAACTGAAAGAAGGCTTCAACTATGCATTTTAACAAACTATAGACATGAAGAGAAGAATAAACCAACGTCTCACTCTCACACTAACAAGAAAAATTGGAAAGAGGAGAGATATTGAGGATTAGGTATGGAAGCACTCACCATAGGCAAGAGATAATAATTCTTGCAATGAGAAGGGGCTCTTGCTGGTAATTGTATGATGCGAGTTGCAATAAGAGCTCCTGTGTATATGGTGCTTTCAACGTGGTGATTTTTGTATGGAAGGTATACAATTTAAAGCAATTCATTTCACCACATTTTGTTGCCCAAAATAAAATTTTGTAATACCAAATTTTATTTCAAATGTCTTTCAAAAGCATTTATTAACTTTTCATTGATGATTTTTGGTTAATCAAATACCAAATGAAAGAAACCAAACACAGAGACAAAAAGGAGTAAAAACAAATGTTATATCGTTTTTTGCTCAACAGATTTGAGACATAGGCCTAGTCACATTACTAGATTTAGGGTATTTGATAAATGTATATAGGAAATTTTGATAAACATTTTGTTGATCAAGATCTAATGATTGAATTAGTGATTTTTGATCTTAGATCGAATTAGTGATTTTTTTCTTCATTACAAGAAAATAAGCCCTTTTATGACGTTTTAAAAACGTCATAAAAGGTCCTAAAAACGTCACAGAAGAGCATTTGCGACGTTTTAAAAAACGTCACAAAAAACGTCGCGAAATGTGGTGTAAGCAAAATGTATCCGCGACGTTTTATGAAAAACCTCACGGAAAATAATGACATTCCGCAACGTTTAAGAAAACGTCACTGAAAGTTAAGACAATCCACGACGTTTTTAAAAAACGTCGCGGATTGTCTAACATTTCGTGACGTTTTAAAACGTCACAAAAAGTGAAGCAATCCGCGACGTTTTTAAGGAAACGTCGCAGAATGTATTCCACGACGTTTTTTGAAACGTCACGAA
>JAOTIZ010000003.1:2562640-2575494 GCA_027123425.1 Erythroxylum panamense
AGGAATAACATTGTCTGGGTAGAATTATAAGGTAAACAAAATTGAGCCTTCAATTTGGAATTCATCGTCCTTCACAATAGAGTGAATTGGGTTTGATTGGCAAAAACTAAAATAACGAAAATTACAGAGCATCGATACAATAGAGATTAGGGTATGTGAGAAGAAAAGATTCCATGAGCTGTTAGGAATCACAAAGGAAATGGGAAAAGAAATACATTAAATTTACTTTTTACCTAACTCAAATCGAGGTCGGAGTCGAGGGGGTCGTTGGGAGGGCGACGGTGGGAGCGCGGCAGAGGAGGGGCGGAAAGAAGGTGGCGAACGTCGTAGCAGTCGATGGAGTGAGAGTTCCAGTCGACGAGAGCGCGGCACGGAATTGACAAACGCCGCCATGGTGTCGTCGTCGAAAAGTAGCGCGAGGCGGCCCACTACTTCCAGATCCATAGCGATGCAGAGAGAGAGAGACAAGGAGAGATAGAAACCCTAGAGATTGGTGTCTGTTTACTGAGACAGGTAAAGAAAGGAGTCAAAACCACAAACCCAGCAAAATGAAATAAATGTAAATCTAAAACCCCTTAAGAGTTAAGAATATACCTCCTGAATATTAAAGAGAAACCAAAAAGTCAATAGAGCAGAAGAGGGAGATGATGATAGAGAAGAAACGACAGAGAAGAAACCTATGGGAGATGAAAGTGCGAGAAAAAAACTTTTAGTATCGTTTTAAAAGACAGAGGCCATCAACGACGTTTTGTACAATAAAACGTCGCGCTTTTTATACCGTAACGTTTGAAGAAAAAAACGTTACAAAAAAGCAAATTATGAAGATTTTTTGTGACGTTTTTGAAACGTCGCGAAAAATCTTTACAATCTACGACGTTTTATTAATAAAACGTCGCGAATTGTGTGTATTTCTTGTAGTGTCAGTAAGAAAAATTATGTGATTGTCAGATCAAACTATTAATTTATTTAAATAAATTTTAAAATAGATAACCAAAAAATAAAAGTTAAATTTTTTATATTTGATTTAATAAGTTTAAATTTCAAAATTTAATAATTTTACATTAGCATAATTTTTATATTATAAAAATTCTCTTAATTATATGCTTAAGCAAGGAGCTTTTCTTTAAACTCTATTAATTTAATGTATGTTTAAGTTAATTAGTTTTCTATTAGTTTAGGTAAATTGTTGTTTAATTATGACCCACTGACAAAGTCAATTGAACTTTAGTGATTAAGATTAAAATTTGATTTTTATTTAAAGTTGGTATAAATTTATTGAAAAATAATTTTGGTGAAAATTAATAAAAATTTGCTCCTTACCAAAATTATTATTTACAATTTAGCTCTTTTTTCTTGGGTCTAATTCAGATAAGTCTACAATGAAAAAAAAGTGCGAAAAGGAAGTCAGTTTATTCTATTTAATGTCAATTCATATTTAAACTAATGTGTATATATCACAGCTGAAATTTAATAATATTGATGATAAAATATAATTATGTACTAATTAAAGATCATGCTTTTACAAAAAGTTTTAAAAAAATTTAGCATATTTTCTTGAAAAGTTTGCTTGAATTTTTTTAAAGATATCCTTGTTGAAGTTCTTAATTAGTTAAAAGACTGTTTATTTTATATTTCTTATTTTGAATTAAAATAATAATAAAAAGATTACTTGAATACTAGCTAATTATTATAAGCTCTTTAATAGTAGTTTTTCTACATTACTTAGAGAAGAAAAAATATGATATAACTTTTTGAAATTTCTAACATCACTAGTTAAGAATAGTGAAAAACATATTTAATTTAGTACAAAATATATTTTAGCATAAAAGACGAATCTGAATTTCCTTAATTTTAGAAAAATGTCTAATTTTTAGAAATCATGATTTTTATGTGGTTTGTAATTAGAAAAACTACTCTTAGGTTTTCATTACAAATAATAGTAGAATATATGTGACATGAAAAATACAAGGCAACCAATTAAATGTTTCCAACTCAGCTCTTAAACATCATTTGAACTAATTAAACTCAACTCAAACTAATAATTTAAGATAACTAAAATAGATTATTGATTGTAGCCAATTTTAATTAGTTTGAGTAGATAATTTAATTTGAGATGTCGTGTCAATAATGTTTAGTTGATATACTTGTAATGTTAATACTACATATATTTTACCATTGTTTTTTATGAAAATTTAGGAGAAAGAATTTTTTTAAAAAATAAAAATTGTAAAAAATTTCTTCATAAAGTTAAAGATTAGAAGTACTTACTCTTACGTTATATCTTAAAATTTGATATATCATATTTTAGTTACTTATTATTGAGTCAAACAGAAGATGGACGTAAACATTATTTTTCCAGAAAAAAATATGAAGAATAGAGGATGAATGTGAACACTGAATTTCCATAAATGAGAAAGTGATGATAAGTTTAATAAATACCCTGTCCTTTTATTCTTTATGACAAACAAGTATATATATACGAAAGTTTGTTATAATTTACAACAGAACTTTTATAAAAAAGGACAAAACTAATTATTGTTTATTATTTGATAGCTTTGATAGCTCACGTAACTGTCTTCTTCTTCCTTCTTGCTTAAGACGTACATTTATGTTTTCCTTTTGACGCTCCCCCTCAAGATGAGCATGAATATTGATCATGTTCATCTTGATAATTAAAAATATGAGCTAAGACAAATTGAGAGCCGCTGTGTGGATGTTTGCGATATGCTCTTTAGTTGTCACATATTCATTTTTTACAATTCCTTCTTCAACCTTTTCTCTAATAAAATAACAATCTATCTCAAAGTGCTTCGTTCTTTCAGGATGTAGAAAGTTTTTACATATCTGAATAACTAATTGATTATCACAATACATTATGATTGTCCCTTCATACTTCAGCTTTAAATCTTCAAGTAAATTATTAATCCAAAGCACTTCACAACATGTAAGAGTCATGTTTCTACATTGAACTTCAGTTGAGCTTCAAGTCACTTCTAATTCTTTCTTAGCTTTCCAGCCAATCATAGCTTCTCCATACATTATTACACTAAAGTCATATATAGATCTTCTTGTGTCTGGACAACTTACCCAATCACTATCTGTGAAGCATTATAGCAGTGTATTTCCTTTATCATTTAGGACAATTCCTTGTCTTGGTGTTCCTTTCAAGTATCTGACCATTTTCAAAGCCACTTGCCAATGTATCTTGGGCGATTTGCTCATGAATTAGGACAAGATATGAACTGAATAATTAAGGTGAGGTATATCAATTTTTCGACAAGCTTTCTGTAGGTTGTTGGATCATCCAAGAAATCCTTTTCCATTTGTCTCAATCCATGACTCGGCTCAATAGTTGTTGAACTTGTTTTTGCACTTAACAGTCTGCATTGTTCCAAAAGATCTAAGGTATATTTCCTTTGACACAAAACTATCCCCCTTTTTTATCTTACTATTTCAACTCCAAGGAATAACTTAGGTTGTCCTAAGTTTTTGCATTTGAACTTTGTACTCATGAAATTGAGTACTCTATTAATTCCTTCTTGCATTTTGCATCCATTTAGAATATCATCTACATAAACTAATAGTGATACCAGACCATCAGATGAAGACATTTTAGTGAATAGGGAGTAATCTGACCTGGATTGAAAGAAACCAAACTCAAGGGGAGCTTTAGTGAATTCAGAGTTCCACTATCTAAGTGCCTACTTGAGTATGTAAGTGATGTTTTGAGTTTGTAGACTATACGATCAATTGCTCCCTACTTCTCCTCCTTCACTTCATAGCCTTGAGGTAATTCCATATGAACATCTTCAAGTAATTCACCATTTAAAAACGCATTGTTGATGTCAAGTCACTGCAAATTCCAACTATGTTTTGCAACTAGAGTGAAGAATAGTTGTACGATAGTTTGTTTAACAACTAGACTGAAGGTTTTGTTGTAATCAAAACTACCTTTTTGATTAAAACCTTTTCCTACAAGTCTTGACTTGAATCATTGAATTGTTCTACCTAAGTTTAACTTTGTCTTATACACCCATTTGCAACCAACGACGTTATGTCCAGGTGGAAAACATACGACATCCTAAGTGACATTTTCTTCTAAAGCATGTAACTCTTCATCCATTGCTCTTCTCCAATGCTCCACATACACAGCCTCATGATAGTGGGTGGGTTCCTGCAAGGTTGTAAGTGCATATACAAAACAATTGTGGTTCTTTGAAAGGTTAGAGGTTGTGAGAAAATTAGAGACGGGGTGTTGAGTGGTTAATGAGGAATTCATCTTAAGATTATGCTAATATATGTCAAGATATTTGGGAATTTTAGGTTGCCTTATTAAACGTCTAATAGGTTATGGAGAGGTACTAGGTTGATTGAGTGGTTGAAGATGAGGTGACTGAATAGATGAAGATGTTTCTTGTAGGGGTGATGCAAGGCATGAAGTGATAGGATCACAAACAGATTTTGATGCATTTGTAGTTTCATTATTGTCATTGCTATATAAATGTGATGTGTTTGACGAAAAGTCATACAAATTAGTATTAGAAAGAAGATGAGAATGATTATTGAGTTTGATGTCTAATGAAAAATTAGGATCAAAAGGAAAAATATGTTCATGAAAAATAACATCTCTTAAGACAAATATTTGATGATTATATAGATCATAAACTTTGTATCCATTAATGCGAACTAGATATCCAATAAAAACATGTTTCTTTGCTCTAATGTTAATTTTTTGTCTGTGATTGTGAATTGTGGAAGGAAAACGGAGTGAGCCAAAGACTTTCATGTGTGAGTAGTGAGGTGTTTTTCCATGAAGTTTTTCTTAAGGTGTTAGATTTTGCAAGACTCTTGTAGGAATTCTATTGATTATATAGCAGGCTGTGAGAATTGCTTCTCTTCGTAATTTCCTTGGAAGTTTGGACTGAAAAAAAGTTTCTAGAGCTCTCCTATAACTCCTATAAATAGGGGATAGATTTTACATTGTAAGCTAAGTTGAAAAATACAAACAGCTTAATAGAAAGGTTTTTTTTTTCCCTCCAGGTCTTCTTCCACTCCACTCTTCCAAATTCCTTTTCAATATCCTTTTGTCTTAGTTATTCACTTTATCAAAGACAACTATGGAAGTTTGGTGTATTATTGTAAATGCTTGAAGGTTTAAAAACAGAAACTATGGAATTTAATGAGAAAACAGAGGAAAATAGAAAGAGAAACTATTGAAATGCACTAGAAAGATTTCTTGAAAGAAGATGATTTTATTGGACTTTTTCTTACCTTTATATAGCTAAAACAAGAAACAGAAAACAAAAGTGTGCTGCATATAAGGCCACGATACAACAAACATAGCAAAAGAATAGGTCATACTTTAATTGACAAATGTAAAGTAAAAGTAAACTAATCACGTGCAGTAAACAAATCAGATATTTAACACTCCTCCTTGCTTCGAGCACTACAAACACTAATTCTTTTCCTTAAAATCTCGAACTTGCAGGATGAAAGTGGCTTTGTAAAAAGGTCTTCTGGGTGATCTTCAGACTTGCAATAAACCAACATGAGTTCTCCATCTTGTTGCACTTCCCTCAAGAAATAAAGCTTTGTATTGAAATGCTTGATCTTCCCATGAAATACTGGATTGTTTGAAATCGCAATAACAGTTTGATTGTTAACCAAAACCTTGATGCTTTCTTTTTGCTTTATGTGTAAATCACATATAATTTTTTAGCCATAAAACTTGATTTGCAGCTGCTGTTGCTGCTATAAATTCAGCTTCTATAGTAGATTGTCCTATAATCTCTTGCTTTTTGGAGCACCATGAGAAGATTCCTGATCCTAAATTGAAACAATATCCTAATCTAATTTTCATATCTTCAACCGATCCAGCACAATCACTATCCGAAAAACCACACAACTTGAAATTTTTACAGCTTTTAAACTTAACTCTGTAATCAACAGTACCTTTGACATACCTCAATATTCTTTTTACTGGCCTTAAATGCAATTCACTTTGATCATGCATGAATCGAGATAAGAGACACTGCAAATAGAATGTCAGGCCTTATTGCTATGAGATGCATTAAGCATCTAGTGAAGCTCTTGTAATAACCTTCATCAACTTTGTCAGTGCCATCTTCCTTATTTAGCTTCTCTTTTTGAGCCATTAGTGTGCTCACTGCCTTGCAGTCCTCCATTTGAAATTTTCTCAGAATTTCTTTCGCATATTTTCTCTAACAGATAAATACTTCATTTTTATCTTGCTTGATCTCCATACTAAGAAAACAATTCATGAGACCAAGATCTATCATTTCAGAAACCTGCATCATTTCTTGTTTGAACTCCTCAACAAGTTTTATATTATTTCCTATCATCAGAGGATCATCAACATAAAGGGACACAATGAGAATGTCCTTGTATTTATGTTTTACATAAAGAGTGGATTCTGACATACTTTTAACAAAACCAAGACTTAATAAATGACTATCTATCCTGCTGCACCATACCCTTGGTGTCTGTTTTAGGCCATAAAAAGCTTTTTGGAGCAAGTAGACCTTGTCCTCTTCACCTTGCTTCACAAATACTTCTGTTTGTTCTACAGATGTCTTCTCCTGTAAAATGCCATTAAAAAAGCTGATTTGACATCTAGCTAAAACACTTTCCAACCTTCTTGTGCTGATATTACGAGTAGCAATCTGATTGTGTATAATCTTACAACAGGAGCAAAAGCTTCAGAGTAATCAACACCATAAATTTGAGCATAACCTTTAACGACAAGTATGGCATTATATTTGTTGATGGAGCTATCTGGATTGAGCTTTGTTCTGAACACCCATTTGACACCAATGACCTTTCTATCTTTAGGTCTTTCAACCAACTTTTAAGTTTTATTTTTTTTTATCATTGACATTTCTTCCTCCATTGCTTTCTTCCATTTTGGATCATTTAATGCTTCTTCAAAACCTATAGGTTCACAAACTGCTATGTTGCTACTTGCATAAATTTCAAAAAGTGGCCTTGTACCTCTAATTGGAGAATCATCTTCCAACTCTTCTTACCATGGATCTGCTTGTTTCTCTTCACTACCACCACCTTTTGATTCTTCTGATAAAACATTATGCTGCAAATTTTTTCAATCCCATTATTTATCCTCATTAAAGTGTACATCCCTACTAATTGTCATTTTTTCTGTTTGGGGATGATACACCTTGTAAGCTTTAGAAACTAAACTATAACCCACAAAGATACACAGAATTGCCTTTTTTTCAAGCTTGTCAAGTTTAACCTGTGGCACATGAATGAAACATACGCAGCCAAATACTTTAAGAAAACTTATTGAAGGTTTATACCCATACCAAGCTTCAAATGAAGTATTGTCTTTCAATGCCTTGGTTGGAAGTCGATTTTGCAAAAATACTGCTGTGTTGGCCGCCTCTGCCCAAAATCTTTTTGGTAATTCTTTCTCATGCAACATACTTCTGGCGATTTCCATTATCAATCTATTCTGCTACCTTTCACAGACACCATTCTGTCTTCACTGTAATAGGAAAATTTTAGTGATACTGTCGTCACTGTAATAGGCTGTTTACACCTCTATTGTTGGATCAAATGAGAAACTTTTACCTCTCATTTTAACCCTTAATGTCTCCTTTCTGGTGGAATCATGGATAAAACAATACTGATCTTCAAATGATACTTTTAATCCTTTTGCAATTAGCTAATCTATACTTAGGAGATTTTGGTCAATAATTGGTACATAAAGAATAACATGAATTGTTTTTGTACCTGACCTTGTTATGATTGCCACAATTCCTTTCCCTTCTGCCAAAATATAGCCACCATTCCCTATCCTGATCTTCTTAACTTCAGTGGGCTTCAGCTCTTTGAAGAGAGTCTTATCATATGTCATATGATTCGTACAACCGCTATCAATCAACCAAGATTTTGAAGTACTCTTGACTGAAAAAAAGTTGCCACAAAAATATGATCTTCATCTTGATATGCGATGTGGGCATCAGATGCTTGTTTTTGAACTTGACTCTTGCAAACCACTGCTTCACGACCATATTGTTGGCACTTGGTGCATTTTGCATCAGGCCTCTACTAACATTTAAAAGGTGGATGTCCTGTTCTTTTACAATTTTGACAAGGTGGATAGTTGTTTTTCTTTGAATTTTCATCTTTGTTTTGATTCTGGTGGTTGTATTTTTGTTGCTTGATGTTTGGTTTTTCTTGTTAGATTTCTTTTTATGTTTTCTAGCTTCCTAATGCTTAGCTTGAAGAGCTCCTTCAACTGAACGATCTTGTCTCATAAGCCTTCGTTGCTCTGTAAAGCATTGAGTAGTTCTGCCAAGGAAATTTCTGAAAGATCCTTGGTATTCTCCAAGGCTGTAATGGTTGCTTTGTATTTTTCATGAATTGTAACAAGAATTTTTCAACAATTTTTGGGTTAGTAAATATTGAACCAAGAAGTCTTACCTTGTTAACAATGCTTAGAAGCTTGTCTGGGTATTCTTTGATCGTTTTTGAGTCATTCATTTTTTGTAGTTCGAATTCTATGATTAAATTCAGAACTTGTATTCCTTTGATTCTTTCATTTCCAGTATATTCTTCCTTAAGATAATCCCATATAGCTTTTGTCGTTTTGAGTGACATTATTTTGGTGAAGATCATTGATGACACTGGAGCAAACAAGCATGCTTTGGCTTTCGACTTCTTTGTCTTCTTCTTCTTGTGTGTTTTGATTTGTGTCAAGGTGGGATTGTTTATAGGTGTAGGAATGTCATATTCTTCTTCTACTGCTTCCCAAACGTCCAAAGCTTCCAAGTATGCTTCCATACGAACTACCCATATCTGATAGTTGGTTCCATCAAATTCTGTCGGAGCAATTGATGAAAAATTTTTCTCATCTTCTATTTTCTTGAAGGTTCTTCTAGATGCACTTTGCGATGTCATTGAAAATGGGGATAATTTTGGAAGAAATGTTGCATTGTGATTGGTACTAAATATTTACTTCTTCCACTATAACCTTTATTTTAAATTTACCTTATGGGGTTTGGTACAATCAACGAAAATTCTGAATTTCATGATTTTAGTGTGTTTTTCATTACTTCTTTTTATAATGTGAGACATTTTTGTTTTTTTTAATTATAAGTAAGAAATATTGGTTATTAAAGTAGCAATCTTGCAATTAGCATGTTTTCTTTTAATTTATGACTATACTAGTGTACTGTACAAAAGATATTCTTATTTTATGAAAACTAACAAAAATTTAAAACAAAGAAGAGAAGGAATTGCTAGCTTCTATTTTGTTTTTTCAATCATTTAGTTGTTATTAGTTATTTAGTTCTCTGAGCCAGATGCATCATATGATGACATTATTATCTCATGATGCACCTGCAGTTAGATCATGTACTGCAGTTAGATTAGGCACTTTGAAATGTGAATGATAATATGATGCAATGTGTAATAATTGCATGACTTATAAAGTTCTTTGTAATCATATGGTGGACTAAATGTGGTGAGGGCTAATGAATCCATGCTTGTATGGATTTTCATAGGGTGATATGCGTCGGTCCAAATAAGCTAATATTACTTTCCTTAACATTTTGAGTTTCCTCTACATAATCCAAAAGAATATTACCTCATGTTCATTGTGAAAACTAGATTTGCAGTCGT
Organism: Erythroxylum panamense; assembly: GCA_027123425.1. Lineage (NCBI taxonomy): Eukaryota > Viridiplantae > Streptophyta > Magnoliopsida > Malpighiales > Erythroxylaceae > Erythroxylum > Erythroxylum panamense. The sequence continues at coordinate 2,572,307 of JAOTIZ010000003.1, forward strand.
ATCACATTTAATTAGTATGCTCTCATGTTAAGTTATTGATTTTGGTTGCATTTTGGTATAATCTTGAAAACGTGACTTAATTAAAAAAGTTTATTCTATGCTTTTATTTCATCATATCTTGAGGCTCTGAATTTGAGTAACCATAAGTCCTTCTCTGTTATTTGTTTTCTGATGGAACTTGTAGTTGCAGGCCACTTTTGAGTGTATTATGAAAACATATGAATTTTTGACACCCGATTTCTAAAGGGAAACACGCTTCATAAAGTCTCCTTTCTAAGAGCATACTGATCTGTTTAGAAAGCCAACTAAAGCCCTCATTCTTAAAGAAGTAGAGAGTAATGTGCTTTGATCGTATTATTCAAGATCCAAAGAGTAGCATTTCTTATTTCTTGATAGGTTCATGAAATTAAAGAGTAATTGTCCTATGTAAAATGGTCTTTGTATTTATTATTTTGTCTATAGAATTGTTAAGGTTATAATTAAAATCTCGTATATGAAGAATATTCTTTTTGTTGATATACTTTAATGGTATTTTAATTTTCATATAAAATGGTTCAAATTATCAATTATTTTTGTATAATAAATTAACAATAAAAAATCTACATATTATATATAATAATATAAATTAAAAATGCCACAAATAATTATTATTAACATGGTATAATATTTTGTTAAAACGTATATTAAAAATTTGACTATATTTTACAAAACATAGTTGAAAAATATTTGGCTACATTTTCCTAGTCTTTTCTTGATCTGCAGATGCTATGGCTATTTGGTTATATCTAGAGTACCTATCTAAAAAATAGTAAAATGCATGTCTAACAAGTTTATCCAACATCTGATCTATGAATGGCAAAAGAACATGGTCCCTCCTAGTGGCTTTGTTCAACATCCTATAATCTATACAAACCCTCCATCCAGTGATTGTCCTATTGGAAATAGTCTCATTGTTATCATCTTTGACTACAATAAATCTACCTCTTTTAGGAACAACCTGAGTAGGACTAACCCATGAACTATCGGAAATTGGATAAATGATTCCAACCTTAAGCCACTTATGAATTTCGTTTCTAACCACTTCCTTCATTGTTGGGTTCAGTCTTCTTTAGGGTTCAATGCTAGGGGTGAATGACTCCTCCATAAGAATTTTATGCATTACAATAGAAGGACTAATTCCCTTAATGTTTGAAATTGATCAACCCAATGTATTTTTTAACTCCCTTAACACCCTAAGTAGTTTTTCTTCTTCTAAAGGAATCAATGAAGATGAAATAATGACAGGAAAAGTTTGATTAGCACCCAAAAATGCATGTTTCAAATTTTCAGGTGAGGGTTTCAAATAAATCGATGGGTGAACATCTTTCATATCACCAACAACATCAGTATTAGTCATAAAAAACAAAGGCTCGATTTGATCAAAATTTTGCAAGTATTCAAAAGAATCCAATACCATCATAAAACAAGTATCTTCATCATCCATAGCATCTTTTCTAAACGTACCTTCCAAACATGTCATTGGTCTTTAGATATAAGGGAAGGAAAAGGTGTTACCATACAAAAAGTTATGACATCCACTCGGTTGCAAGTTGGTGTATCACTTCGATATTTGTGCGATTTGTATCTGTTGAATCTCACATTTTCTCCATATACATGCAAGGTTAGTTCCCTTTGTTGAACATCAAAATGATCGCCCAAGTATGATCGGGATCTCCTTATCTTCTTCCATGTCGAGTACCACAAAGTTTGCAGGGAGAATGAATTTGTCTATATGAACAAGAACATCTTCTACAATATCTCGAGGATAAGTAAGAGAACGGACAGCTAGTTGGAGGCAAATTGTTGATGTCTTGACTTCTCCTAATCCCAGCTTTCGGAAGATGGAAAGAGGGAAGAGATTTATGCTTGCCCCCAAATCGCAAAATACTTTACCAAAATATGTGTTACCGATCTCACACAGAATTGTGAATTTTCCCAGATCTTTCAATTTTTATGATAACTTTCTTTGCAAGACTGCACTACACTCCTCAGTGATCGATACTGTCTTATAGTCTCCAAATCTCCTCTTTTTGGTAACAATGTCCTTGATGAATTTTGGGTAATTCAATGCTCAATAGCTTCAATCAAGCTTCAATCAAGGGAATGTTGATCTCAAGTTTCTTAAAGACTTCAAGGAATTTTGTGAATTGATCATTGATTTTCTTCTGTTGAAATCTTTAAGGATATGGCAGCTTGGGGACGATTGATGTTTGAAGTTCTCCTTCTAGTTACTTCTCTGAGTTAACTTCCTTCTGAACTTGTGTAGGTGCACTTCTTCACAAGTATTCTTTCCTTCATTATTATTGAATTGAGTGGAGCTTTTTTCTTTAAGTTTCACCTCTTCCAATTCTTTTCCATTTTGAAGAGTGATAGCCTTGCACTACTCTTTCAGGTTAGTTTCAGTATTACTTGGAAATGTCCTCTTAATCAAATTCCTGATAGCATTTGCAAGTTGTCCCATTAGAACTTCCAAACCCTTCACTGAAGTCCCAATACTGGTTACTTGCATCTTCAGCTCATCCATCTCTTTCTCATTCCTATGGAAACGGTTCCTTGTCTCAGTTACAAAAGTGCCAATCATTTCTTCCAAGGAGGGTCTCCGTTCTGCCAGTGGTGGTCCATATCCAGGTGATTGGGGCAAGTTCCTTTGAATACCATAGTTATATTATTCCTTAGAGTTATAGCCTTGACCATATGGATTTCCCATTGGTTGTGACTTAAATCCAAAGTTCCTTTGGTTAACAAACTGAGCTTATTCCACCCCCTCATCATTGGTGTAGAATGATTGACTAGTAGCTGCCACCTACTTATTCTATCTTTCCTTTGGCATGAATTTTGAAAATTGATTGGTTAGGGTTGCATAACTGAGTCATTTGGTCCACCTCTAAAATTCCTCTCTTTCCATTAGTTCTCTCGGAGGGCCACTGGCAATTGTTCGAAGCCATATCTTCCAGCAATGCATATGCTTCTTGAGATGTTTTTCTCATCAGAGTATCACCTGTTGATGCATCTACAATGGTTTGAGTTTGGCCATTCAACTCGTTGTAGAACATTTTCACTTATCTTTATACTTCTCCCAAGCTTCAGGCAATGGTTCCAAGTAATGTTGTCTAAACGTACTGAACTCAGCTCATAACTTTGCAGCTTTA
>JAOTIZ010000003.1:2602443-2617120 GCA_027123425.1 Erythroxylum panamense
AAATCCTGAAATAATTTCTTAATCAATTCTATATATTTTATAATTATCAAAACATAAAGGAATTTTTATTTGTCAACTTTCATTGCCTCTAATGTCAATATGAAGGCATTGAATTTTCCATTCAAGTTCTTTCTCAACTCTCTATTTGAACTACTTGAACTTGCTTAATGCTTCTGATTTCTCTTTAAAACACCCGTACGTTCCTTCGGAAGTCATCAATAAAAGTTATCATATATTGATAACCACTAATTGATGGTTTCTTGACATATAACTAAATACATCATAATATGACTAGCTCGAGAGACTTCACGCTCAGTACTCAGAATCTTCATATGGTAGTTGGTGTGCTTTCCTATATACTAGCATCCAGCGTATACGACATCTTCTAGGATATCCCAATGTAGAAGTCCTTGAGCATAGACTTCATCATCACCTTTAATTTGTGATGGCGCACGTGTGTTAGGCGTGCTTGCCACAGATTTTCCGACTCTTTCTTTCTAGTCTTGTTTACTTAAGCTGTTTATCCAGATACAATATAGAAAGACTCTAGCTATTGTCCTCCATGAGTAATTTGCTCATTGGTCTCAAAATTATATAAACTTTGTCTTTAGGTTGAAATATTATATAGTTACATGAAAATATTAGTTGCAATACTGATATCAAATTCTTATTTATCCTAGGTACATGAAACACATTCTCTAAGTGCAATTGTTTTTAATTATATCGAGGCATCACCACTGTCCAATATGAGCGACAGTTAGCATTGAGTTGTTTATAGTGAAAACAACTTGGTCCCCTTTTTGTACTCTATCATACTTGATAAATTTTCTTTATCTCCTATCATATGATTAGAACACCAAAAGTTTACTATCTAACCTTTGTTATAATTAATACATTTATCACTCACTATCAAAAGCAATTGATCTTTTTTACTTTGGCTTTGGAGGAAGTGAATGTATCACATTTACTAATTATCGGCTGTAATAGCACATGAAGCCTGGAAGTCCCGTTCTTTTTTTTTTGCCCTTTTAACTTGGGAGTGTGAGGATGTCTCGATATTTCTTTTTGCTTTCTTGTATCGACAATCTCGAACATAGTGTTCTCTTTCACATAAATAAAATATTGATTACTCGACGTTTCTTGTCCTACATTTCATTATGGTCATAGCAAGCTCCGACTTGTTACCAAACTCCTTCCTTGTTGCCTTTCCTATGCTCCCTATTGTTTAGATTTTCTTTTCCTTTTTGATCTTGCAGCTTTTGGACCCTTATCCTTTTTATGACTAAAAAGAGTTTTCTCTTCTTCCTTTTCATTGCTGTGGTGAATTGCAGAATGAGAAATAAGCGAATTTTATAAGTTCTAATGTGTTTTCATTCTTAACAATTTTCCTTATTCTTTAATTTTTAACATAGCTTTATTCTTGATCAAATATCCTTTTCCTCTTACGTTGTAATTCATATTTTGACTTAAATCAAAATGCTCCTGAAAAGCTGGTTTCACCTGAACTATCCCTTAAGGGAAGCATATTTCTTTTTAATGACTGTTAACGAAATTTTTGGCACAATAAGGGCTGTATATGTGAAGTGATCTTGTTATATTTAAAATTTCAATATTCTACCTACCACCAAGACCAAGTGAGATACATTCATATTTATATTAAATTAGTCACTTTCTTTTGGCTTCAATAATGACTCATTTTTGTTGAATTAGTATCTCTTATTACCGAACTATCTTAACTATAATAATACTAAATTGTATGGAAGACTGTAATTATAATGAAAAAATTATATTAAATTTAAGTGAATTAATACATAATAAAAATATGGTATCTAAAACTAAATCTCAAAATACTTATTTATAGGAATAAAATTCATCTTTTTTTTCCACTGTAATACACTTCACAGATGAATTTTTGACATTGTTATTAATAAACATAATTTGTTATTGAGACTTGACTAGCCTCAAAACAAAATACTAAATTGGAAAAATAATAAATTCAAGTTAATGTTAACTTTGTTTTCCCAAAATATAGGTCAAAAGTTTATTTTGAACCTTAGTGTTTGCAACAAAATATAATTTGAACCCTAACATTTCAAAGAATTCAAATTAAACTTCAATGTTCAAGATAGACCTAAATAGATGAAAATTTTAACGAAATTAACTCTCCGTTAATTAAATGTCACATTAATGCTAATGTAACATTATTCATATATTTTTAAATAAAAATAAAAATAGGTCCTACTATCACATAATTAGGTTTTTAAAATTAAATAAAAAGTGGGCTCTATTGTCACGTGACAATGAGATCTACGTTTATAGATTTTTGACAATAAATCTCACTTGTCATATAACACTCCACTCTCGTGAGACACGTACTCGACATCTTGAGTGATGTCCGAGTGTGAATCCAGCAAGGGTGACATGTTAAACCAGTCAATTAATCAAACTTATTACATTCTTATAAAACAACTCGTGGATATGCAGAAAATCAATGATCAATTTTGGCCTAATTTTTATTTAAAAACATTTTCAGTCACAAGAATTACAATCATTATTTAATTCATCAGAGTTTCAGTAGACACTTAGGCCCATTACAGAAATGAAACACTTGTAATCGTAATAACATTACATTTCAAGATCATTTTCATACACATTGAATAACACTTATGACTACACTTTTGATACAACAGAATGAAATGCATATGCAGGCACAAACTGATCCCAACCTGGAACTCTTACTCGGATATAGTGGCTAACTTCAATTTGCCTATCTGGAGATCTTTATTAAACCTAAAAAGTCATGTTGCAATTTTGATGAGTTTTGCGAACTCAGTTAAGTAACCATCCTTAATAGTTCACTCATGTAACAAAATACAATCATCATATAGTCACACAGGGCATACATTCACACAGTTCATATCAACTTGATAAACATCAAGTTCTATTGCAAAAAAGTAGTAGTACAGTCAACAGTTCATTCAATCTATCATTTCATTACAACATTGCAAATATTTTAATAAATTACAATCATATGCAGATGCTATATGTATGAGACTCACTTTCATTTTTATTTTGTTGTGACTATGTGCTTTTACAATATCCCGAATCATCGGGCTCAATTAGTCAGTCTGTCCCTTATCTGTTGCAGATACAAGGCTCATTAATTAAAGTAAGCCATAGGCTTTAATCACATATATGAGAACTTAAAGCTCTTTTCAGTAACAATCTCAGTCTTAGTAGCAACATTAGTCACAACTTCGTTTATGTTACATGCATTGGAATGAAATGCATGCCTCAATTCAGTCATCAAATTCAATCACTTTCATTTGCATGAATTATGGCATTATAACAGTCATAGTAACAGTCACAGTAACAGTAGTCATTAGACTAGGTCTGGCATTCAACTTTTTAGTTGAGAATCAGATAATCATTTAGGCAGTCTCATTCATATACGAATAGCACTTCCAATATTATTCCCATGCATCAAACGCCTCGGACAAATATTGTCCGAAATTCAGTACACACTCAGTACATTTCAGTGCAGTTCAATAAGATAGCAATACAGTTCAGTAATATACAGAACAAATAAAGTGAGACCATCTTAGGTTACTCACAATTGCTCCCTTAAGCCTATTGCCTTGACGTTCAGGCAATATCTGTAAGCGGTTGCTCTAGTTGCTCGTCTATATGCAATAAAAACAATTTCATACTACTAGAGCACTTATGTAACAGAATAAACACATTTATCAATGTTTCATATATCATGCATGTTCAATGACAAATTCTCAGGTATATTTCTATCATACATTGATGTACATAGTAATTGTACTCCAATTGCATTAAAACTCAATCACTGATTCTCTACTTTAACTATTTATGAAAGCGTTCCATTCAGGACAATTGTATTTGATCATTAAGATCAAGAAAACGAAGTATTTAGATAACACTTCCTTCTAGACAATTGTTTCTCTATATCTTAGGTTACTATTGACACTAAGATCATTCAATTTCATTAAATATATTGAAAGTTATACTCCAAATATGTCAGGTTGTTTTTAAGCTATAACAGAACTCTTAACTCAACTTCATAACAGATTTTGGAATTGTTAAAACTAGAATTAAAATTTTACTTTTTCAGAACAAACAATCCCTAGTTTCATTTGAATTAAGAATCAACTCATTTGGAACTCTACCCATCAAGATATAATCAAAATATCGAAGTATGTTTAGTAAAATATTCTACTATTCCAACATATTCTCTAACTTTTATTCAATCAATCTTTTTCAAATCAATTAAGAAAGCCACCAATTTTTATGGAGAGGTATAAAAATGTGTTATGAGTCTATTGGTTTAACTCTCATACAATTTGGATATCGAGAGCCAAAGTTATAACAAAAAGAGCAAAGGAAGTTCAGAATTATTTCTCTTTAGAAAGCATGGAAGTCGCGATCATACAGGGTGCTTCAGCGATGTCGCGATCATGCTTCACACTTTGCTACTTCCTTAGAGAAGCACGATCGTGACTTTCTCTCTTCTTCATTTCTCCAGAAATATGAAACCCAGTTTTCATATCTTCTTCATTTTTTCCGGATTTTCCATTTCTTATACTTTCCAACTAATACATCTATGCATGAATCATCTTTTCTATGTCCAATACAAACTCAAAACAAGTCATATGCAAGCTAACCGAAACCTCACACAGGCTTTCTCTCACTACTATGTTCATCCTTTCTCTCACTACTATATTTTCATTCTTTCAGTAGTTCACAACTTCACAACACTCAGTAAACTCAGATTTAATTCTAGATACAATTGTTGCTCATTCCTTAACAAATTCAGTTCCTCATCTAAGTCTTTCGGTGTATTTATTCACTGAAACTATACTGCTTAAACTTCTCATACATGTATATATATGAATACCGTAAACCATCGTTAGAGTTGCTTACGTGATTTAGTAATATTGCCAACGGCAAGAGTGAATCACTCACACAAGAATAACAACTTAATACTCGGTGTTTGGTAAAACCAAAAGAAAAGTTGATAACAACACTACTCTCGGTGAAGAACAACGAGAGAGGGAGTTGTAGGAGTCTAACACACGTAACTACGTGTTCTCTTGTATGGCTTAACATTTGTCACTATTTTATACTGGCACATGTCACACATGCACATAGGCTATTTTCATCAATTTAATTAGTCCACGTTTCACATTACCAAAATTTCCGAAATAATACTAATAGTCTCCAATTAAATCCTTAACGTAAATAATTCACAATTCACATTTTAATCGCCTTAATCAGTCAATTATACCTGAAAATGTCAATAAATTCATGAACGATTATTTTAAATATGTCAACAATAAATATTCACATGTGTGTGAATATACAATGATATATGAGCATGCAATGCACTCTACAGTATGCTCAGTTCACAATTCTGAGGTCTAGCCCCAAACATGGGATGTTAAATGTCAAGTGGTAGTAGGGTTCACTTTTTAGTTAAGAATAATGTTAAGATATGTGTTGTGACATTTTGGGCATTATTTTTAATTCAACATCTTTAATTATTTGAACAATATTAGTATGAAGAATATTCTATCTTATGTGGGATTCTTTAAAGATGAGAATTATTTGGGATAAAAATCCTAGTTATGATAGAATTTAATTGGAATCAAATCACCATATTTTGACGAAGATAAGATGTAGATGTTTGGTCATTTTTGGACTCTTATTTGATTGCCTATTTTGGGGATAATGACTATATAAGGTAGTTGATTTCTTTGGTGATATTATCTACATTGGACAGCTAACTTAATACCTGATTGCGTGATTTATTAGGGCAGTTTTGTTGTTGCTTTTGTAGAAAAAATTGATAGGGTCATGGTGACTTGCCAGTTGGATTTTTGGAGATTCTATTAACTATTTTGCAGTTGTCTTTGTGTTGTGTTTCACATGGTGTGTGGGGTTGTATTGGTGTTGCTTCTAGGTGGAGGAACTATGGACATATGGTAAATTAACAGCTAGAATTTTTAGGGCTATCTTGAATAATATTTTGTGGTTGATTTTATGGGATATGATTCTGATGGTGCTAAATTTTTGGTCAAGAGTTATGTGACTTTTATGGGCTATGTAATTGTCAATTTTTTTGTGATTTTGGCAGCTGTGTTTTTTCTTTTCTTTTGAACGACTATTAAGAGAAATTTTGGCAACTGGTTTTATCTTATGTTTTGCATGAATCTTTGGTGGTTGCTAATCGTTTTTATGGTGTGTTAATTTGTGGTTGCTGGTTATGATTAGTGGGGTGCGAAAACTTCAAAAGTTTTTGTGATTGTTGAAGTTGTCACTTATGGTCAATGATGTGTTTATTGTTAGGCTGATTGGCTATTAGTTAGGTCTGATTTTAGAGGTTCTCGATAGTGGTGGTGATGTGTGTAAATTTTCAACAAGTGTCATGGATTTTATAGCTCCGATGTTTGTGACATTTCAATGATGAAATATTCATGTTTATTAGGGAATTTCTGTTGTTGTGTGAGGTGTTCCGTGAAAATATCAAAAGAGTACAACAATATTCTTGGTGGATAACTTCCCATTCTTTCGTTGATGAAGTACCATATTTAGGGAAGTTGTTTTTTATCTCAAGTGTTGTCTTTGTTTATGTTCATTATTATTTCTATCACTTGAGTTATTTTATGAAAAAACATAGGGAGTAATAGTTTCGCAAACTTTTCAATTTTACCATGTTCATATCTTGCCTACGTCTGTAGGGCCCCCACCTAGCTTAATTACTTTCACTGAAGTATAATAGATTTGTCCAAGATTTTATTGATCTGATACCACTCAACTCTTGACAGTATCTCTTATCCTCACTTTCTGTGAAAGTTTATCACACCCAATAACATGACTGATTTGTGTTAACCTCAACAGAGGATTTTCTCAACAGTATTTGATAATAAAGATACGAAATAAACAACTCAAGTGATTAAACAATAACCAACATTAACAAAGACAACACTTGAGATAAAAAAAAAAAACAACTCCCCTAAATATTCGGCTTCATCAACAAAAGAACGGAAAATTGTTCATCAAAAGATCTGCTGTGAGGCTTCAATATCTTCACTGAAAATCCTCACCCATGACAAAGACTCCATGGCAAGACCCCAAAAACCATACAAAAACCCTTGGCCACACCTATAAAAATTCCAGCAGTATACCTTGACTCTTACCCACGTAATACCCCATAATCGTGATGTATACACACTCCAACTTAAGATAGAGTTCTATCACACTTAAACAATTATCACAAAAATCCAACAAGCTTATTTTCTTCACATATACCACTTAAATAGACTTTTATCACAACTTCACCATTATCAAAAATCCATCAAGCCAGTCGTGCCCAAATTAAATTCAATCAATTTGGATGTAAATTTTGAACTCATCAACATTATCTTAGATGTCCAATTATCGAAAAAAATGCCAAAACCAAATAATAAGATATATACCATATATCTTAACATTTTATTTTCATCCTTTATTATCAAATATTGTTGAGAAAATTGTCGATTGAGGTTAGTATGAAGTGATTGTGCTATTGGGTGTGATTTACTTTCACAAGTTGTGAGGACAAGGGATAGTGTTAAGGGGTTAAGTGAGTCAGCTCAACAAAGACTTGTATAAAACTATTATCGTTAGTGAAAGTATTAAGCTGGGTGAGGCCCCCACAAACGTAGACAAGGTATGCCAAACTGCGTTAACAAATTTTCGATGTTGATTTGTTTATTTTGTTTATAATTTTTCAATTTTCATTTTTGCTAAAAAATTTACAGTTATTAACTCAGTTGCTTTATATCAAGCAATCACAGACTGTAACTATGGCTAAACTAGATTTTTGCATAACAACATCCTTTCGAGATATTCAATTGGAATCAGAACTTCATACGTCAAGTTGGTGCAAATTCGTATTTCGCAATTATGATTATAAGAAAAGGGGTATCAATCATCAGGCCACCATTGTTAGATGGTTCAAATTATCCTACGTTGAAATCACGGATGACAATATTCAGGCATAAGGAACAAAAACATGAACGCAATTTTAAATGGCTAGACACATCTAGTGATGACTAATGAAAAGGGAGAAGTAGTGCTTAAAGATGCATCTGAGTGGATAAAGGCTAAAGAAGATAGAGCACCTGGAAATTCTCAAGCCCTGCATGTCATCTTTGGAGCAGTTGATGAAGGTCACTTTGTTAGGATATCAGCTTGTGAATTAGCAAAAGAAGCGTGGGATACTTTGCAAACTATACTTGAGGGATCAAAATCTGTGATAACTTCGAAATGTTAGATATTAGCTATGGGATTTGAAGAGATGAACATGAATAAAAGTGAAACTATTTGAGACTTCCATGAGAAACTGTATAACATAGCAAACAAATTATATTAACTTGGGAAGAAGTATTTGAATCTGAAACTTGATAAGAAGTCATTGAGATTATTGTCTCAAAGATTTATACCAAAAATTTCAGCCATCGAAGAAGCCCATAATATCATTGAATTGTTTTTGGATAAGGCAATTAAGATTCTTACCAACTTTAAGATGAATTTGTTGAGGGATAAACTAGAAAAGAACAAAGGATTGACATTGCAAACCAAGATTGGTAAATTCATGAATAACTTAGAAGATGAATCCGATGATATTGAGGATATGGAGTTATTAACAAGAAATTTAAACAAGTGGTTAAAGAAAGTAAAGAAGGATATACCCGAGTTTAGACAGAATAGTGGGAGTTCATCAAACAACAACTTTAAACAACAAGCTAAAACTTAAAAAGGTGAACGAAAAGTGAAGAAAATTTAATGTCATGAATGTCAAGGCTTCGGACATGTACAAGTGGAATGTGCTAACATTTTGAAGAAGAGAAAAGGGCAGTCTTATAAGAGTACTTGGAGTGAGAATGAATCCAAAAGTGAGTATGGTAGTGAAGAGAAATTTGTGAGTAATGCTACGTTGGTTGTTTTATATAGCAAAAGTCTAGTTGCTTGCTTAACAGCAATGAAGAAGGAAGACACTGACGATGGAACCATGGATAAATCAGTTTAAAATTTCCAAAAAAATATAGATGAATCAATCCAAAATTTAATTTCAGATTATGACAGTGTTGACAGTGATTCGGATTACAAGAGGGAGGATATCTGCAAAGCTTATGAGTTAATGTATGCTAAATGGGTCCAAACATGTAGGAAGAATGAGAAGTTGAAGAAGGAAAACTCTACTATGAAGAACATCATTCAAGATCTAGAGAAGAAGTTGTTATCTACAATAGATGAGCTAAATGAAACAAAGTTGAAGCTGGTTAGTACTGAAAAAGGGATAAGAATGTTAAATGGAGGTATAAAAGTTACAAAAGTTGCTCAAAATTGGTAAGATTAAAGGAGACTTTCAAGGAATTGGCCATAAAGGTGAATGTTCTAAGTCAAATGATGAGAAAAACTGTGTAGCGAGATCTGTCCATGGAGAAACTTCAAGGAAGAAACAAAAATTTATACCTACATATAACTTTTGTGGAGTTATTGAGTACATAAGATCAAATTACTACAAGTTATTACAAATGATATTTCAAATGGCTCAAAATCAAAATTCTACACACTTTTCAATATACTTTCAGCAGCAATCAACATTACCAAAGAAAACTTCGGATATAAAAAATTAGCCTCACACATCAAAATAGATACGCAAGGGAGCTAATATCAGAAACTGTCCTGATCCACAGTTAGTTGTTACTACAAAAGAAATCAACCAGACATTTGATGATACAGATAATGTGACGAGGAATAAGTCCAGGTTTGAATTTCTTCAAGAGGCACAAGGACTGTGTGTTTTATATTTTTAAAGTATATTTTAATGTTGTTTACAAAAAAAAGAGGGCTCGAAGGAGTTAACATCTAGGCTTTTTAGTTTTTGGTTTATGAGTTTTCTAAGGTTCAAGTGATTGGTATGTGTTTAGCTTTTTCTTATTTGTTGAATATTATATGTGAAAATGAGGCTCTACTTGATGATTTGAGAGTTTTGCTTTTGGATTTTAATTTATGGAGTTATATCGAGAAAATGTTGATATTTGGTTGGAGACCTATAAGAAGATTCAAGTTTTCTATAATTTGAGCTTTTCAAATTTTATCTTGATTTCTCTATATCGTGGGTTGTATGAATTTGGACAATTTGTGTTCATATAGTTTAAGAGGAGATTGATTAAGTTTGATTATGATTTATTGAATGCGTTTTTGGGGTTTGTAAATTTAATCAGTCGTATATGGATAGCTTTGATTTAAGTAATGATATGCTGGCGTTTTGATTGGTGGTAAATTTTCATCTTGTCGCACTTATGATTCTTCTACTGCACCTACTGCTAATTTTTATGCTTCTTTATTCGCTGAGATTAATCATATTGATGGCATTCTTTGTTTTGGCATTATTTTATCCTAAGGGGGAGATATAGGACTATTTATTTTCATTTGATATGACTATTTAATTCAGGGGGAGATTTCAAGGTATCTCTGTGACTATTAGTCTTACTTTTTAGCATCTTTTTGTCTCAAAAGGGAGAATGGATGATGTAGTGGCTGTAACTGTTGTGTTTACCTAGAAAACTTGATTGTTTTTATTAACTTCGGATTATTGTTTATTAAGATATTTGCTAAGTGATTATTTGGAAGTTATTTGAAACCTTATGTTCGATTAAGGGGGAGTTTCTATATAGTATATGCATTTGATGTTGTTTGTCCAATTATCTTTTTAAGAGAGAGTTTAGATATGTGACAAATAATGTCAAAAAGAGGGAGATTGTCATGATATGTGCTATAAAATTTTAGGCATTATTTGTAATTGGACATCTTTAATTATTTGAGGAATATTATTATGATGAATATTCTATCTTATGTGGGACTCTTTGAAGATGCGATTTATTTGGGATAAAAATCCTAGCTATGATAAGATTTAATTGAAATCAAATCACCATATTTTGACGAAGGTAAGATGTAGATGTTTGGTGATTTTTGGACTCTTATTTGACTACCTATTTTGGGGATAATGGCCATCTAAGGCAGTTGATTTCTTTGGTGATATTATCTACATTGGACGACTGATTTTTAATAGCTAATTGGGTAATTTATTGGGGTTGTTTTGTTGTTACTTCTTTGGGAAAAATCAATAGGGTCATGGTGACTTAGTAGCTAGATTGCTGGAGATTCTATATATTGACTATTTTGCAACTGTCTTTGTGTTGTGTTTCACGTGGTATGTGGGGCTATATTGATGTCGTTTTTGGGTGGAGGAACGATGGGCATATGGTGAATTGGCAGCTAGAATTTTTAAGGCTATCTTGGATAATATTTTGTAGTTGATTTTATAGGATATGATTCTGATGTGGTGTTGAATTTTTGGTCAATAGTTACATGACTTTTGTGGGTTGTGTAATTGTCGATTTTGTGTGATTTTGGCAACTGCATTTTGCTTCTATTTTGAACGACTATTGAGGGCAATTTTGGCAGCTGATTTTATCTTGTGTTTTGCATGAATCTTTGGTGGCTGTTAATCGTTTTTATGGTGTGTTAATTTGTGGCTCCTGGTTCTGATTAGTGGGGTACAAAAAATTCACAAGTTTTCGTTATTGTTGAAATTGTCACTTATGGTCGATGGTGTGTTTATTGTCGGGTTGATTAAGTATTAATTAGGTGTGCTTTTAATTGCTATCGATAGTGGTGATGGTGTGCGTAAAATTTCAATAGGTGTCGTGGATTTTGTAATTTCGATGTTTGTGACCATTCAGTGAAGATACATTCATGTTTATTGGTGATTTTTCAGCTGCTATGTGTGAAGTGTTCCGGTGATAATACCAAAAGACTATAGCAGCGTTCTTGGTAGATACTTCCCGTTCTTTCGTTGGTAAAGCGGCATGTTTAGGGGAGTTGTTTTTATCTCAAGTGTTGTCTTTGTTTATGCTCATCATTATTTCTATCACTTGAATTATTTTATTTTCATCCCTTTATTATCAATGAGAAATCTTCGATTGAGGTTAGTACGAGACGATTGTGCTACTGGGTATGATTTACTTTTATAAGTTGTGAGGACGAGGAATAGTATTAAGGATTGAGGCAGTTGACTCAATAAAGCTTCGTATAAAACTATTGTGGTTAGTGCAAGTATTAAACCAGGTGAGATCCTCGTAGACGTAAACAAGGTGTGTCAAACGTCGTTAACAAATTTTAGGTGTTTATTTGTTTATTTAATTTTTTATATTTTAATTTTCGCTTGTGTTAGAAAATTTACAATTACTGACTGAACTGCACCACACATATATTTCAAAGCAACAGTGGTTGAACTAGATTTTTGCAAAATAATATCCTTTCAGAATTTTCAAATAAAAATAATATCATATTAATATTGACATTTTTTACCTGTTTTTAACGTTTTGAAAATGTTTAAATTCATTTTCGATACTCCAAAATATTATGGTCTGTTTTTTATTTTGTTATAATTGTTATAATTCAAAATACACTTTTAACTTAAAAATATAATTATTTTAATCTAGCCAGACTTCATACACGTGTAAAGTAAATTGACTCGATCAAAACTCTGGATCTATCTTATTCTAAATAGTAAATTAATGATGAATTCAAGAAAATTTCAATTGAAACACTTACCTACTTGTCCTCTTGGGCCATGCTCCCAGAAAATGAAAGTACAATGGAGTCAATAACGAGGTCCCACGGTAAGATGATTTAGGCTTGGCAGAGAAGCGTATTCACTCACTTGTAACACTCCTTATCTCGTCCATGTGCAATTATGTTGAAAACGACCATAATCAAATGACAAGAACATTAAGACACTAGTGACTTATTTTTCGAGATACTCTTAGTTGCCATGTTGGACTCACACTACAAACAATTTGACAATTTGGGGCATGTGTTGAAGATTTTGTGAGTCTGTAAGATTCTGCTTGTCCGGTTCTTGAAGGTTTCTAGAAATGTATCCCAAGTGATCGCTACCAGCTAAAAAGATAATGGACATGTGGACTGCTTTCGAGCGTGGTGGTGCCTATCTCCTACATTCAAATCACGACAAGGCGAAATTATTTTTGGCACCAGACACTTGCATTGTTCATTAAGGCTGGGAGTTTATCTTCATCTAGAGTAAGACATGTCCTTCTAGAAGATTATAATTCATTTCGCGGTTCTGGAGCTTTAGGGAAAAAAAGTATGAAAAGGTGGATTGTATCATTCTTGAACAAGACTTGAAAACAACTAGTACTTTTTTTCTCGGATGTAAACCATCTGGTATCTAACGCTATATAGATAGTCGACTAATCCGAATTCGAGTCGGATAGAACCATATAAGCGGCAAAGCTCTCCCTTACGAGTGCGACTCCATGCCCAAGACTCGAACCGAGACCATGATAAGAAATTAGAGATAATCAAGTTTATAAGTTATTAATAATAAACTTAATAATCAAGTTTAGAGGTTATTAATAATAAACTTAAACATTTTAATTATAGTATGCGTTTTAAAATTTAAAAAAAAAACTAGAAATATATTCATAGATAATTTTTAACCTATAAAAAATAAAAAAATTTCATATTTTTATATAAAATTTAATTAAAATTTTTATAGCTGAAGTTTAGTTAGGCGATATATTTCTATTGAATAAGATATTTTGTGCCATTTACCCTATTTTACTTTATTTTATGTTAGTAAGATGATTAGTAATTGTAAACCAATTTATTTGTAGTCACCGATGACTATCTAGAACATTAATCGTAAAGAAATTATATTCCGTGACAGCCCTTTGGCGCGACTATCGAGAGCCTACAGTTCTGTAATTTTTTTATTTCATATTAATCCCTGCAGGATCTTTGTATGTACATTATGCTTATTCCTGAAACATTTTGAAATGTGAATTATTTGCGTTGTAGCTTATATAAAATAACAATAATAGATCCAAATAAGCCTCCATAATTGAGCGTCGACAATTGCCAAGACTTCAACACTGTAGCATGATTTGAATTCTTGTTCGTGACGTCAATGGTCTGATGGGAATCGGAAGATTTGGGATCTTTCATCTTTCAATGGAAGTTACAGTAAAGCGGCTGGAAAGATAAGACAGGATAAGTTTAGGATATAATTAGATAGACTAAGCTGTTAAGAATTTAGAAAAAAAAAGAGCTTAAAATTTTTGAAGATAGCTGAGAATGAGTATAATTATAATTAAGAAAGTAGGTAATAACATTTTTTAAATTTTTATATCAAATTTTAATACATTTTATTTTAATATATTTTAATTAATGCTATTTTTAATTATATTGTTTTGGTTAAAAATAAAATTTGTTAAATTCTTGTTTTACATCAAATATTAATATCTTCTAATTAATTACATTTTATATTGTTTTGCTAAAAAATCAAAAATAAATTTTTTTAATATTTTTATATCAAATTTTAATATATTCTAATTAATTATATTTAATGTCAATATATTGCTAAAAAAGGAACATTTTTATTAAATTTTTATATCAAAATTTAATATATTATTATTAATTATATTTAATTTTAATATATTCTAATTAACTATATTTAATTAATTATATTATTTTGTTAAAAAATTGTTAAATTATTATATCTAAATTTAATATA
>JAOTIZ010000003.1:2620550-2633522 GCA_027123425.1 Erythroxylum panamense
TTTTTCGAGCTTTGTTACAGAAAAATAGCTCTAGATTTTTCGCACAATAGTTTCTCTCAAGTATTGCTAAGCTCTTTGATTTCACTAACTTTTGTAACTTTTTGCAATCTTCGTATTTTTCGTAACTTTTTCAATCTTCGACTCCGACTCATATTTGTAGTCTTCGTCTTCAACTGCTTCTTGATTCTTGATTCTTGATTCTTGATTCTTGCTTCTTTCAAAAAACGGTTATTCAGTTGAGTTTTGTAACTAACTCAAACTGATTCTTGATTTGATGTGGTTTGCTTCCGTCTGCTTTTCAATTTAGCTTCCGTCTACTTTTCTGTTTGCTTTCGTCTGCTTTTCTTCGTCTGCTTTCTTTCGTCTACTTTTCATTTTAGCTTCCACCTGTTTTTCAATTTAGCTTCCGTATGCTTTTCAATTTAGCTTCCGTCTGCTTTTCAATTTAGCTTTCGTCTGCTTTTTTGTTTAGCTTCCGTCTGCTTTTCTTTGTAAAAAAGGAAGAAGATAATGGTTTATGGTATTGTGTTTATTTCATTAGAAAAGTGCGTAATATATACAAGAATAAGAATCAATCCTAACCTATAATTATGCTGATTTCTTCCTATAATTAAGCTATGCTATCTCCTATTTATAGAAAAGATATACAATGATAAATGGTAAAGATAATTACAATTAACTGATTAATATTTTCCTTAATATGCACCTTTAGAATTAAAAAAAAGTCCTTAAAATAATATATCCTTTTGAGATTAGAAAAAAGAGTTAAAAAGTTTTTATGTAACTTTTTTTATCTAATATGCCTCTTCCCTGGAGAACAAAGATAAAAGGTGTTAAGGTATGTCCCAAGTTATCTTATTAATTAATTTTTGAGCATTATTTGTAATTCGATAAAGATGTACATCTTTAGATTTTTACTACTAAGTTATCTATCTTATATGGGACTTTTTGAAGAAGATTTTTTTGGAATTAAAATCATAATCATGATAGGATTTAATTGGAATCAAATCATTATATCTTATTTAAGATAAGATGTAGAGTTTTGCTGATTTTTTAACTCTTTTTTGGGAATAATAACTATCTAAAGTAATTGGATTTTTGGAAATTCCATTGACTATTTTGTAGTTACATTCTTGTTGTGTTTTACGTGATTTTTGAGGTTGTATTGTTGTTATTTTTGGGTGAAAAACAATAGGTATATTATGACTTGACAGCTGGAATTTTTTAGAAATCTTGGATTATCTTTTGCAGCTAATTTCACGAGGATATCATCCATATTTGGCAGTTGTGTTTTTCCCATAGGTTGTGTGATTTTTTGGGTTGTCTTCATTGTTCTTTTGTGGCGAAAATCTCCAGTAGTTTTCGAGTATTTTGCAGCCCCATTGGTTTAATGTTTTGGTAGTGAAACATTTGTTTTTTTGTTGAGTTTTTGTAACAACTGTGCATGGGATGTTTTAGTGACAAAATTGAAGCTTCATAAGTGGACAATTTCCAATTCTTTCATTGACGAAGTTAAATTGTTAGGGTTGTTGTTTTCTATCTCAAGTGTTGTTATTTGTCTTTATTGTTTAAATCACTTAAGTTGTTTAATTCTTATCATTGTTGTCAAACATTATTGTGAAATTTCTCTATTAAGGTTAGCAGAAGATGGTCGTATTGTTGGAAATGAAATACTTTTACGGGTTGTCAGTCTTGTAATGCCTTGACTAAAACTATTGTTGTTATTTGGAAAAAGTGATTAAGCTAGATCAGGGTCTCGCAGACATAGGCAATGTGTGTCAATCTGTATTACCAAATCTCAGGTGTTGATTTATTTATTTTGCGTTTAATTGTTCTGTTTTTATTTGTGTTAGAAAATTTATAAATTGCTAATACAGTTGCTTTATATCAAGCAACCATAAATACAATTCAAAGTAATTATGGTATAATCAAATTTTTACGAAATTACATGCTTTCAGACTTTCGAAAGGATCAATTTACCAGAAAAGTTTCTTGTGTTCAACTTTTCTTGTCGAGGTTCCTAGGTTAAACGTCACAGCAAAAACAATTGAAATTGTAACTTGCATCCAATTTAAAAAAATTAAAAAAAGAAAGAAAGTTTTTAGAAGTAAGTTCAAACAAAAATAATTTTCTAAAAGTCAAACCAAAGACAGAAAGAATAAATATAATTTATCCTACATTAAAAAATGAAAAGATTGTCTTTTATGTTTTAGTTCCAAAAGTCCTTCGTGTTGAAAATTTTGGGTTGGATCCGATTTACTGTATAATGTAATAATTACAAAACTTTTTTGTAATTAATATTTTGAGATTCAAGATCATTTTAAATTATATAAAATGATGAATACATAAATTCTAATAAAGTATGAATTCCTATCTTATTCCTAAACTTGATCATTTTTTGTTATATCGCTAGAACTTTTTTAAAATCAACTCATTTCAACTATCGTAGTAGCACAAGTATCTGATCTCTAACAATTTTCACATAACGAGTTGGGAGAATTTTGCAACTGTAAAGAAGGCTAGACAAAGAATGCTATCTCATTTAAAGCTTAAACCTATTTATAATAAGTTTTAGTTATTTTAATAATTTAATTGAAATTAAATTCTTATTTCTAATTAAACTTTAATTATAATTATAAGTAATTATAATTAAATATAGAGATTTAATATCTCATATAAATCCTTATTTATTAAATATTTCATATTTAATTATAAAGTTTCTCATTTACAATTAAGTCTGACTTGATTAAAATATCTTCTCTCTTTAACATGTTCTTTATATATGACATATTAAGTTTCAAATATATTGGGAATAGATATAAATTAAAACACTAAATTATATTTAAGATTAGATAAATTAAATTCTATTAATTTTTTAATTAAATAATTTATATCTATAAATTATGATTGGTATCTAGCAATATATCATGACCACCAAAATATTTAAAAATATCAAGTGGTTTTAACTAACTTTTTTGTACATCTTTCAACATGAAATGTTCTAATAAGACATAAAATATGAAATTAATGTTTACTCTATTTGAGTCCAATCATATTAATTCTTTACCATCAACAATTGATTAAATTAATGACATTTGTAAACTATTTATAAAGCAACATTTTATCTTAGCTTAGGATTTTTCAAATCAATTCTAATCGAGAACAACGAAATATTCTCCCTAATTACTCGATGATGATATATCTTATATTGATTACTTAATTACCTCTATGTAGTTCATGTTATATCTATTGATTATAACTGAGATACCCTTGACTAGGATATGTCATAAGTAATATCAAAATAAAACAATCCATCTATGAGACAACTTTGGAGATCTAAAGTAAAATAATCACTTATACAATCATTACAATGAGAATTTTCATAAGTGTACAAGTAATGTTCCAAATATATTTTTTATATATAAGGTTATTTTAGTGAACTTATTCTCTAACAAGTACATATGCATTTATTTAAGTATTTATATACTTTAATTTATAAGATCGATTACTTTCTTCGTAAGGAAAAACATAATATGTCTTTTTTTAATGTTCTATTAATATCAATTCTGATAAAACATATACACACAAGAGGGAGGTGAATTGTGTGTAAAAAATTTGCAAGCCACTTTCAAATTGATAATGTCCTCCTAAACAAAACAAGTCTATAAATAGAAATGTCCTATCAATTTTCGAAAAGATCATATTAATATTGAAAACAAAAGGATCTTATTAATTATTTAAAAACAAAAGGAGCTTGTCAATTGAAAGGAGTTTGGTAGCGTTAAAAAAGAAAGGAGTATGTTAATTGATAGGAGCCTATTAGTGCTTAAAAAGAAAAGAACTTGTTAATCGATATGAGCCTGTTAATGCTCAAAACGAAATGAGCCTTTTAATCGATAGAAATCTGGTAATGCTCAAAGTGAAAGGAACTTCTTGTGATATAAAAACCGAAGGAGTCTCTTGAAAATACAAACTTATAATGGGAAACTTTAAAAATGAGGAAGAAAGAAAGAATGACACAGTCGATTTATAGTTCGGCTTATAACTCAAGCCCACATCCAGTCTCTAAGTTTCTAAAATTGAGTATTTCATTATAAAAATCGAGTAGTAAATTTGATGAATGCTCCAAACTCATAAATACATATTTTTCAAGGTTCTTCAACTTTTTACACTTGTAGTGTGTAAAAAATTTCTACAAGCTCTCAACAAGAAATACATTTATGATTTAACAGTTTCTCTCAATAGAGTGATTTCACTTTCTAAGACATAAAGAGTTTGATATAACTTTAAAAAATATTGATGCTGCTAAGGTATTTGCAAGTTTGTTGTCGTTCGCAAATACAATGATTATTCCTTAAGTAGACATTTTCCTCAACTAGCCGTTGTTTAATTTACAATATCATTTCTGCTGAAATCTTCGATATTTAGATGTTAAAAAGAACGTTCTGTCAAAACTTCCGAAGCTAATTATTCGAATTAGTAAGATCATTTTCAGATGTCATTGAACTATTTCTGATTAGGTAAGTTTATCAAAAAAGTTCCTGCAAGAAAATAAATAATTATCCTATGATTTTATTTCCTTTTAAGAATTATACCGTTGATTATATAAAGAAATAAATTTAATTTGAATTTTGAAATATTATAAAGTTATTATCAAAATCGTTAAACATAAACTTTGACATAATAAATTCTTAATAGAGCAATGACTAAAAATAATTTAAAGATAATATATAAATGTAATGTAAATCTCACAATTATGATCTCATTATAATTTTATTTGCGATATATATTTATTTAATAAATTTTGTCATATATATCTAAATATATATATAAGATAAAAAAATATCTTTTAATTATTTTGTTACCAAACTACAATCTATTAATTGTGGAGTATAAATCAACACTTCTTTTGCTAACGAACTCGTATTCTTTCCTATTTGTGAAGCATGACGGCCAATGTTTTCCGTTTGGAAATATGTTGTAATAAAAATCATTAGAAGGATAATAAATCGGTGTTTGAGTGAAAATGATAACATTCACTTTCTTTAAGGGTTTGATAGGAATGGTTATGTACACAACCCTGCCCCCCTCTACCTTCAGCGAGGCTCAAACTCATTATTTATTAGACAGTTGGGGCCCTTGTAATAATCATACGCTGCACACTTCATCATATTATTTGCAATGCGGTCGTGAATTCAACTCCCACGAGGAGGAAAGACAAAAATGCTTTAGCAAGCCTGGTCTGAGATATATTTGCTGACTAAAAACTTGCATTTCTAATGAAGTTAATTGGGTATGTTTTGGTTAAGTTTGGACTTATTCGAGCTTCCTTTAAACTTAGCAACTCGATAGATTGTCATTTCTATTTTTTAATGATTTTTCAATTAATCCAGACATCTCTTATATTATGAAGTGATTGAATGATTATTGCATATTGTCAAAGATTTGCTCATTACACAATAAAATAATAGTGACTGCTTTCTACTAGCAATAATATGCTGACCAACCTAACGATTATGTTACTTTATTATAGAAAATTACTAGTCGTCTTGATAGGGATATGGATAATCTCTGCCATTGGTTGCCTGTCCCTGCACTGCCATATACAAACAAATATAAGATGCCACTCTTTGCGAGAACTCCCGTGTAGAAACCAAATTCTAATACCTATAAAGCAGAACTATACATTGTGAAACACATTAAGTGTAGCTCTAGGTCCAGAGATGGGTACTGAATTTATTGCACGTCAAAACAAACCTCATGCAGTTTTCATCTCATACCCAGCTCAGAGCCACATAAAAGCAATGCTAAAGCTCGCAAAGGTACTTCACTACAAAGGTTTTCACATAACATTTGTGCACTTTGAGATTAATTATAGATGCTTACTTGAATCAAGAGGTCCAAACTCCATGGATGGCTTGCCGGATTTCCGCTTTGAATTCATTCCAGATGGCCTTCCTCCGACAGATACTCTTGTCGGCCCGCATCTGGGGCTACTCTCTAAGTCCATAGTGGATGGGGACTACCTTGCACCGTTTAGTGATCTCATCTCAAAACTCAATGACAGCAGTTTTTCCAATGTTCCATCAGTGACTTGCATAGTTTCAGATGGATTCTTGTCAAATTTCACCATTGAAGCAGCTGAAGAACATGGACTTCCTATTGCAATATTCTTTACTCTCTCTGCATCTGGCTTCATGGGCTTCGATCAGATTCGTGTACTCGCAGAAAGAGGTCTACTACCCTTGAAAGGTATATGTAAGAAAAATGTCATTATCTCATAATCAGTTGCATATTTCTTATGGGACATAAAGAAACTATATTGATTACCATGAACTTGCAAAATTTGGATGGTGAAGTTTGGGTCACATATAAGATCTACATAGCATACAAGTCTTGAAACTAGTCAAACTGACTTTTCTAAGAGAGCTTCTTAATTAGAAAGTTTTTATTAACCAGAACAAGTTCATGTACTTTACCTGATATGGCGGAATAACTTCCATTTTGATGTTATGAGTTGGCTATTCGTTGTGCTTATTACTTTGTGGTCCATGATATTCAGTAAGTTCTTTCATCTGAACAACTAAACAACTGTTTATTTATTTATTTTTTTGGCAGATGAAAACTTTCAGAAAAATGGCTACTTGGACCAAGTGGTAGACTTCATTCCAGGAATGAAAAATATGCGTTTGAGGGATTTTTCAACATGCGGAACTCGAGCGAAAAGCACTGATGAACACGGGTTTCGGATAGCAGTAGAGCCAACTAAGAAATCACGTGAAGCTCCAGTACTCATTTTGCACACATTTGATGCCTTAGAACCTGAACTTTTGGATACAATATCCTCTATGTTTCGTGCTGCATATTTCATTGGCCCTCTGCAACTACTACTCAATCAAATACAGCAAAATGGTCTGAGATCAATTGGATGTAATCTATGGAAAGAAGAACCCGAGTGTCGTCAGTGGCTTAATTCCATGACACCTAATTCGGTGCTTTATGTAAATTTTGGAAGCGTAACATGGTTAACAACTGAACAACTCATAGAATTCGGGATGGGACTGGCCAAAAGCAACCACCCTTTTCTGTGGATAATAAGGCCTGATATGGTAGTTGGTGGTTCTGCAACGTTACCTCCAGAGTTTACGGAAGAAACACGAGAGAGGGGGTTCATAGCTAGTTGGTGTCCCCAAGAGGAAGTCCTCAACCACCCTTCAGTCGGAGGTTTCCTTACACACTGCGGGTGGGGCTCAACTATTGAGAGCATTTCTGCAGGCGTGCCGATGCTTTGTTGGCCGTTCATTGGCGATCAACCTACCAACTGTAGATATGCTTGCGTTGAATGGGGAGTTGGTATGGAGATTGATTATGATGTGAACAGGGATGATCTGGCTCAGCTTGTAAGAGAGTTCATGGAAGGAAAGAAATTTAAGGAACTGAAAAACAAAGCAATGGAATGGAAAACATTGGCAGAAGAGGCTACGAGTCCCAAAGGGTCATCATCATTGAATATAGAAAAGCTTATAAATGACATTCTTTTATCAGGGAAATCCATGTTTTAAGAAACTTGATTGTGACCAATAACATCTGCACAATTTTCTTTGCTTTAGACTCAAATATTCAACTAATTTCCAAGCTAATGGTTAAGTGCAATATGATGCTAGTTAAGATGACATCCAATTACTCAATCTGGCATCATATAGTTTCCCCGTAATAGTCATAAATGTAGTTGTAAAGAAAGTGAGATGTAGCTTCTCTTGGGAAGATCTTAAGAAGCTGATTACTTGTATGATTGAACATCATTCAATGAAAAGATTCGATCACTTGAGATCAGGCTAAAGTTAACACACATGCTAAAATAATATTTTAATAATTCTAAAATAATTAGAAATCTTATAAATAATTCTTTATCTAACATCTCTATTAAATTTAACTCTATGAAAGTATGTTTAAAATTCGTATCGATTTCTACACTTTAATTGCACATTCTTCACTTAAAAATATATAAAATAATAGAGCTACACGCATGAAATAGGGGAAATTTATTTTAAAAAAGTAAATAAAAAATCTTTTATTCTATGTCAATCAGTTTCTAATAACACTACTGCAATAGTCAAACAAGTCATAATGCACAAGTCATAATGCTTGTATCTCATAAAATACACAACAATCATTCATTGCAACATTCACTTGTCACTATCGTCTTACATCTGCTTGGGTAAGCATCCTGATCAATTAAATATCCCAATGCCAGGCATTAATCCCAACCAACTAAATGATATATGTTCATGTCGAATGGGGGTCTTGACTAATCATCAAAATCACGATTCCAAACGTTTATAACATAATAGATAATATGCCCTAATATTTTGAAATATTCAAATTAAACTCTCACATTTTTAAATCATAGATGCAAAATTTAACGATATTAAATGGCATGTCAATTATTTATTATTTTTTGAACAAAAGGTGAACTTTATGATGAGACAATAAGATTCACTTTTTGGTTAATTTAAAAAAATTAATTACATATTAGTAAGATCTACTTTTATTATTTATTATTTAATAATTAATTAATAATAATGACAACTCAGAATTAACATGACATTTAAGGGAAGAAGAGTTAATTATATCAAAATTTTGTTTATTTAAAACCTGTTTTAAATATTTAAAAAAATGTTAATATTTAATTTGAACAATTTAAAACGTTAAGATTCAAGTTATATAATGTTGAAAATGTTAAATTTTAAATTACACTTTTTAACACATAAATCACATATCTTAATATAACACACGTACCCGGTTCTCAAAACATGGACAATTAACTGAAAAGTTAAATTCAATATAGTTGAAAATACCAAATAGTTTCTCCAAGCACCGTGAAAGCACTCAATACAAGAAAAATAAAGCATTTCATACACGAAGCATGTTTAGAAATCTCTAAAACCCAAGAATTAAGCAAAAATATAAATTCTGCCTTTCCTCTGCATTGGGGTGCCCTATAAATCTACCTTAAATTTAAAAATAAAGTATACAAATAATTAAATAACACTCAATAAAGCATTTAAAATACATAAACAACAAAACAATTTATCTACAAAACCAAAATTAACATATATTATCAATTTTCTTATGAAAATTATTTTTGAAGGAAAATAATTAATCAAGCACTCCCTTAAACGTGTTAAAGCTAAGAAAAATTCAATAAGAATGATGTAAATCTTCCCAGTGCCTACTCTCCCCTCGCCCTTCTCTATTTCTTTCTAATCCCCATGCTTTATATTATTTTGAAAATTGATTATTTTCATTCTTTTCTAAAAATCAAGTCACTAATTAGGTTTGATCATCTAACCAGACTCCTTAACTTAATATGGAAATTAATGCCAACTGAAAATTATTCATCTGTATTTTAATACTTATGAAAAATAATTTGTGTTCTTAAAACTGAAGGATTGGAGTCGCTAATACAGTAAGATGAGTAAGACCTTGGAGAGAAACGCATTCATTCACTTGTGGCGATCGTTATGTCCTCCATGTTTGATAAGAACATTAAGACATTAGTGGCTGATGTTTAAAGGTACTCTAGTTGCTATGCTTGACTCGTACCTATACTGATTGGCATCTTTCGAAGAATCTGCTTGCCTTGCTCTTCAAGATTTCTAGAAAATGTGTCCCAAGTGATTGCTACGGGTTAAAAACTACTGGACATCGGCATGGCATCATGAGCTGGCTGCTTTGGTGTCTAGTGTCTTTTTCCATTCAAATAATTAATACAGGACAAGATTATCTGATAATTCTTTCGGCACCACACATTTACATTGTTCATCTTTGATAGACGCGTCCTTCTAGAAGACCATAAATGTTTTAGGTTTAGCTTTTATCATCTTTGATAGGTGCGTCCCTCTGGAAGACTAGAAATATTTTTGTGGCTCAGGAGTGAATGAACCATGGCGGTCTAGTTTTGCAAAAATTTCGATTTGAATGCAGTTATTTGTAAGGTTATGCTGTAGTTAATTGTAATTATATATGTAGTTACTAGATATAAACTATCAGCGACTGTCAATTTTCAGTACAAACAAAAACAGAAAAACATATACGAAATTAAATAGGTTAACATCGAAATTTGATAATATAATTTGGCGTACCTTACCTACATTTGCGGGATCCTCACCTAGCTTAATTTTTACTAACGACAATAGTTTTATTCAAGGCTTTACTGAGTCGACACTACTAAACCTTTGACATTATCCCTCACCCTCAATACCCGTGAAAGAATTTCACACCTAATAATACGACCGTCTCGTATTAACCTCAATAAAGGATTCTTCTCAACAATCTTTTGAAACAAGAACAGTAAATAAATCAGTCAAGTGATTAAATAAACAACTCAACACTCTAAAAAACACTTAACAAAAAGATAAAAAATAATTTATTGCACAATCACAAAATCAAGAGCAACTAAATAGTCACGCAGAAATACCCAACAAGAACTTCACCAAGTTATCCACGATTCAGGTGCAGGAGTTGAGTCACGCATTCATCAACAATACCTTTGGATGACTTCAATTTTCTTCACAGTTAGTAATGTTACAGACAAACCACCCTTGAAGCAATAAAAACATTCATATCAAACAACACATCTTTTGCTCTTTTATTCACTGCGAATACTCACAAGAAAAACCTCATCACCCAGTGACCCATACAATAAGACTAATATCACAGAACAGCACTCTGTGAGTCACGCAAAAAAACCAACACCCAAAAATTCACACCAATATCCAGGTAGAAGAAAAATCACCCAACAACTCATTGTAGCCTTCATTCAATAGCGTAACACTACAACAAAAATTCAAGTCCATAAAACCTACACGCAGCTCTCACATACATCACGTTGCTTAATCTATATCTCCAGAAGAAACGTAATCCATTTGAATCTTCATTTAAGATAGAGTTCAATTTGCACAACAACTATATCTAAGAAGCCAATTCAAGTAAGACTTCTTAATATATACTTTTAATCATTATATGAATATCTAATAATTAAAAATGTCAAAACTAAACAAAAAGATATATAATAAATATCTTAACAATTTCTCCCTTTTTGACATTTTTGTCACAAATAAAAAACTCCCCTTAATCAAAAAGCTCTAAAGAATATCCAGGGGCGGATCTACAATGGGGGCAAGTCGGGCACTTGCCCCCACTACCTCCAACAAATTCTCTATTAAAAAAAATATTATTTTAAGTTTTGTCCCCATTAAAAAAATAAAATTTTACTTCTATTAAAATTTTTCCCCCACTAAAAATAAAATTTTGTCCTTAATAAATTTTTTCCCCCACTTAAAAAAATTTCTGGATTCGCCCCTGGTTCTGGCAGCAGTAGTGCAAAAGGGGTTGGTAGAGGTTTTTCCAAGAAACAAATAAATAAGGTGGATATGTTTTGTGATTTTTGTAAAATGAAAAGACATACAAGAGATACCTATTTCAGGATTCATGGGTATCCAAATTGGTATAAGGGTTCTAAAGATAAAAAAGGAGGGGATATGAATAACTAGATTGTGAATAAGAGTGATTCACCTTTGGATTACTCAGTAAAGAAGGGTATAAAGGAACCAGTTTGGAAACAAGACATGGCAGTAATGATTCAATAGGGAATTGTGAATTTTATGCAAAGCCAAGGGAAGCAGATTCAGATGAAGGACAAAGGAGGAGATGTCATTAACTTTGCACACTACAATGACTTTGCAGGTAGCATTCTCAATCATTCTTTTAGTTCAGTTAGTTCAATTGAATGTGGTTCTTGGATAATAGACACAGGTGCTTCAAATCATATGTGCCATAATCTTAATTTGTTTGCTAAACCTAAACCTGTTGCTAAATATAACCCTGTTCACCTATCGGATGGCACAATTAAGACATTAGATTTCACATGGGATATTATCCTTTGTGATAATCTTAGTCTGTCATCCTCTTTGCATATGCCTTCATTCAAATATAACCTACTTTCTATAAACAAACTTTCTTGTCAATCTCCTATCAAATTTACATTTTATGCAACCTTTTGTATTCTGCAGGACCTTGTGACTGATGAGGTCTTAGTAGTTGGAAAGGTAATTGCAAGACTCTATGTTCTTGACCAATATTCTTTTCACAAAAATAACATTTTGTCTTACACCACACATTTAGATGATAGTATCCATAAGCCAATACATTGTCATAATACTATTGTTGATGGTTTTTGGCACCAAAGATTAGGCCATCCATCCCTCATTGTAATGAAACAGTTGCAAGATTTTTTTTCAATAATATGACTTTTTTTTAACAACCGTGTGATATATACAATTTCTCAAAACAAACTAAACTTCCTTTTCCTAAAGCAGTATTAGTACAGTTGCATGTTTTGAATTGTTGCATATGGATTTTTGGGGTCCTTATAAGCAGGGCTCAATTAGTGGAGCTCACTACATTTTCACCATAGTAGATGATTTTTCTAGAACAACCTGGACCTATTTACTCAATCATAAAAGTCAAACTTCTACCTTTTTAGACAAATTCCTTAAACATGTTAGAAATCAATTTCTTGCTACAATCAAAGTCATTGGAACAGACAATATGACAGACTTCTTTAGTCATAGTTGTCAGGAAATATTTGTCAGCTATGAATTATACATCAGAAAACTTCTCCTTACACTACACAACAAAATGAAGTTGTTGAACGAAAACATAGGCATTTGTTACAAAATGTTAAAGCTCTTATGTTTTAGTCCCATTTACCAAAATAGTTTTGGGGAGATTCTATTTTAACAGGTACATATATCATAAATACGCTTCCAACTCATGTTCTTAACTAGAAGTCTCCTTATTATGTTGTTGTCCAAATGGAACCCGATTGGCTTTTTTTGAAGACTTTTGGTTGCCTATGTTATGCTTCTAACACCTTTCCTCATAAAGATAAATTTGCTCCTAGGGCTT
>JAOTIZ010000003.1:2661159-2673354 GCA_027123425.1 Erythroxylum panamense
ACTAGATTTTTGCACAACGCTATTGTGGACTTATTATCACATAATAATTTTGTTGGAACATCTTGTCTTTGATAAAGCACTTCAAGCATTCTTCTTAGCCATACTACCTATGTAGCACAATTAGTTGCTGCAATGTATTCTGCTTTAGCTATAGATAATGCAACCACCGGTTGTTTCCTTGAAGACCATGATATTGCACTAGTGCCAAGATGAAAAACATACCCTGATGTGTATTTTCTTGTTTCTATATCTCCACCCCAATCATTATCTGTGTAATCTACAAAATTCACATAATTGATATTTGCATTAAAAAAATTCCTTCATTCAAAATACCTTTGATATATCAAAAAATTCTCTTTGTTCCTTCTAAATGACAAGTACGAGGCTCCTCCATGAATTTACTATGTAATTCAACTCCAAAAACTATATCTGGTCTAGTTGCAATTAAATAACTCAGACTTTTAACTAAACCCTTGTAGTAAGTTGAACTTACTCCCTTTATCTTCTTTTACTTGTTTCAATTTATCTTCAATTGGGGTAGGAGCCGATCTTGAATTTTCCATCTTAAATTTCTTCAAAAATATCATTCGTATACTTCCTATAAGAAATAAAATTTTCGTCATCCTATTGAATTACCTTTATTCCAAAAAA
The DNA here is from genome assembly GCA_027123425.1 of Erythroxylum panamense. Taxonomy (NCBI): domain Eukaryota; kingdom Viridiplantae; phylum Streptophyta; class Magnoliopsida; order Malpighiales; family Erythroxylaceae; genus Erythroxylum; species Erythroxylum panamense. The sequence continues at coordinate 2,661,811 of JAOTIZ010000003.1, forward strand.
AAAAACATTAGATCTAAGTCTGTCATGTCAAATGATTTTACCATAGCCTTCTTAAATTCTTCAATCATCTTTGAGTTGTTTCCAGTAAAAATTAAATCATCAACATAAAGACACACAATTAGAATATCACCAGATTCAACAAATTTAACATATAAAATATGCTCAAAGGAATATCTTTCAAAATCATGCTTTATGAAGTATGAATAAATTCTTTTGCACCATGCTCTTGGTGTCTGTTTCAATCCATATAATGATTTCTTCAAATTGCAAATTTTATTTTCTTTACCTCTAATTTCATACCTTGCAGGTTGCTCAATATATACTTCCTCTTCCAAAATTCCATTTAAAAAAGCATATTTTACATCCATTTGATAAATCTTTCAATTATTTTGAGTTGAGAGGGAGATAATTATACAACTCGATCTTTAAAAAGTAATAATAAAAAGACCAAACTATCAATTTTTTTCAATTCTAACCCAACGTTAGTCTCATCGTCATCTTCACTGACATGACACTACCACTTGACAATGAACCCTCATTATTCATTCACGTCAGCGTAATTAGCAGAAGTCAGTCTAATTAGTGAAACGACGTTGTTTCATGATAAAACTAAGATGACGTCATTTCAACAAAATTTAGACAATTACAACCCATCATTCCTAAATCCCTAAATTTTCTCTCACTCACCCCACCATCGTTGTCCATGTGCTTTAGTAACGTCTTTCATCTAAACAATTTTTTTTCTAATGGATAAGAGCTTTCAAAAAAATGGCTACTTGGACCAAATCGTGGACTTCATTCTAGGAATGATAAATATGCGTTTAAAGGATTTTGCAACTAGCGAAACTTGAGCAAAAAGTACTGATGAAATTAGGTTTCAGTTAGCAGTAAAGATAACTAAGAAATCATGAGAAGTTCCAATACTCATTTTGCACACTTTTAATGCTTTATAACCTGAACTTTTGGATCCAATGTACTCTATGTTTCGTACTATCTATTTTATTGGCCCTCTGTAACTACATCTCAATCAAATGCAGCAAAGTGGTATGAGATCAATTGGATGTAATCTATGGAAAGAAGAACCCGAGTGTCTTCAATGGCTTGATTCCAAGGAACCTTACTCAGTGCTTTATGTAAATTTTGGAAGCATAACGTGGTTGACAAACGAACAATTCATTGAATTCGGGATGGGACTGGCCAAAAGCAACCACCCTTTTCTGTGGATAATAAGACCTGATATGGTAGTTGGTTCTGCAGTGTTACCTCCAGAGTTTAGTGAAGAAACAAGAGAGAGAGGGTTCATAGCTAGTTGGTGTCCACAAGAGGAAGTCCTCAATCACCCTTCAGTTGGAGGTTTCCTTACTCACTGCGGGTGGGGATCAACAATTGAGAGCATTTCCGCAGGGATGCCTATGCTTTGTTGGCCGTTCCTGGGCGACCAACCTACCAACTGTAGATATGCTTGCGCTGAATGGGGAATTGGTATGGAGATGGATAATGATGTGAAGAGGGATGATTTGGCTAAGCTTGTAAGTGAGTTGATGGAAGGAGAGAAAGGGAAGGAAATGAAAAACAAAGTGATGGAGTGGAAAAGATTGGCGGAAGAAGCTACTGGTCCCAAGGGATCATCATCCTTGAATTTAGAGAAGCTCATAACTGACGTTCTCTTATCAGGAAAATGCATAGTTGAGAAGACTTGATTAATATCAAGAACAACTGTACACTTTTCGTTTCTTTGGAGTGAAATGTGTAGTGTGAGATATCTTTTCTATTCGAATTACATACCTGAGTATCTGCTCCTCCGTTATTATGGAGTTCAGATTTTTTGTCTAATTTTATGGTGTTTTATTGTATCCAGTAAATCTCAGTCATTTATTTATATAGATCTTGTGTGGATCCCGCATAAATAAATGCAGACCTCGTAGAAATAAATAACTGATATTTACTGGACATAATAAGACATCATAAAATTAGACAGATGATCTTATCTCGTTATTATGATTGATAGGTTAATTTTGAGGAGTACGAATCACCTGTTTAATTTTATATTATTTTATTATGTTTCATGAATCTTAATCATTTATTTATGTAGGTTATGTATAAATTCTGTATAAATAAATGCGAAATCCGTATAATTAAATGGCTAAAATTTACGAAACATAATAAAAAACCATAATACTAAACAGAAAATCCTTTATCAATTTTTATGATGGCAAAAAGAAGTACAGTTACGTTTAATCTGATTGACACTTAAAGTCAACAAGTTAATCATTGATGACTAAATTTTGTGGGAATTAATTTTTTAAAAAATTTCACATAAAATAATATTATTTTAAATTTTTTAAAAATTTTAAAAAATTAATTAAGCTCAACCAGACTTACAGGATTAGTCTTTGGTCCAAAAACTAAAATTTAGGCCAGATCCAAGCATAAACGGGCTCAATCTAACCTATTATCATGCATATGAAAGTGCTTAACTTCATGAGAGAATTTGAGAGACTTCAGACGAAAGAAGGTGAGTCTATCAAGGTTTATGCGGAGAAGTTGTGTCAGTTAGCTGATCATATAAGACTTCTTGACATCAAATTCAAGGATGAAAGAATTGTCCAGAAGTTGCTAATCTCTGTTCCAGAAAAATATGAAGCAACTATTGCTTCACTGGAAAACTCGAAAGACATGTCTAGTATAAAGCTAGCTAAAGTTGTTAGTGCATTGCAGGCACAGGAGTAGAGACATTTGATGAGGAAGGGTGATATTTCAGAAGGTGCTTATAAAGCATCCACAAAAAATGCTGATAAAGAGAAGTCCAAGAAAAAGTGGTCGAAGGGAGATTTCAAGACATAGAAGAACCAGAATCATCAGAAGGGTTAATTCAAGACGCAATCTGGTGATAAAAATGCGAAGTATAACCTATGCCCTCACTGTGGTAAGTCAAATCATTTGGCTTACAGATGTTGGAAGAGACCCGATGTAATATGTAGAAAATGTAATCAAAAGGATCATATGGAGGCAATCTGTAAACAACAGACTGGTCATTCTTCGACTGAGGCTCAAGTTGTTAAAGAAGAGGAGCAACTTTTTGTGATTACTTGTGATTTGGTGGAGACCCCCTCAATCGAATGGATCATAGACAGTGGTTGTACAAGTCACATGTCTTCAAATCTAAGCATGTTTAAGCAGTTGGATAGATCGTTCAATGCAAATGTCAAGCTTGGTGATGGACAGTGCATTTCAGTGGAAGGGAAAGGAGTGGTTGAAGTTTGTACTGGGGAAGGACTTAGCATAATTTCTAATGTTTTGTTTTTGCCTAAGATACACCATAACCTTCTCAGTGTTGCACAACTCATTGAGAAAGGTTTTAGAGTGTTCTTCGAAAATGATGAATGCAGAATGATAAATCCAGGTAGAAAGGAGATTCACATAGTGAAAGTAAAAAATAAGTGCTTTTCTCTGAAAATGGAAGAAGTTCAACAGGTTGCCTTGGTGAGTAATGCTCAATTAACAGATCTTTGGCACAGACGATTGGGGCATTTTCATATGAGAGGACTTGATGAAATGGCGAAAAAGAAAATGGCAATAGACCTTCCTGTAGAGCTGGGTGATGAACTTCAGTGTACAACATGTCTTAAAGGAAAGCAAATTCGACGGCCATTTCCTAGATCTTCATGGAGAGCTGCTGAACCACTGCAATTGATACACATGGATGTGTGTGGACCAATGCGTGAAGAATCATTGAGTGGCAGCAGGTATTTCTTGCTAATGATTGATGACTACTCTAGATTCTCTTGGCTTTATTGTCTTAAAAGCAAAGGTGAGGTAGATGACACTTTCGATGACTTTAAGAACTTTATGGAAAATCAATGCAGCAAAAAAATCAAGTCAGTAAGAACTGACAATGGAGGTGAATTCACTTCAGATAAATTTGAGATGGTGTGTTGGAAAGCAGGGATTAAACATCAGCTAACAACATCCTATACCCCTCAACAAAATGGGCTGGTGGAAAGAAGGAATAGGATTGTCGTGGAGATGGTGAGATGTATGTTAGAAGAGAAGAAACTTCCCAAGAGGTTCTGGGCTGAAGCTGCACATACTGCTTGTTTCTTGCTAAATAGACTCTACTCCAGGGTCCTTGATGGGAGGGTCCTTGATGGGAAGACACCATATGAAATGTGGTGTGGGATGAAGCCTAGGCTCAAGAATCTCAAGGTGTTTGGATGTCTTTGCTACTCTCATGTTCCAAAAATCAGAAGGGGAAAGTTGGACAGCAAGAGTGAGGCTACCATCTTTGCTGGATATTCAGAAGTCACCAAAGGGTATAGACTCTACTTTCCTGATCTAAACAAAGATAAGGTGTGTAGGGATGTTCATTTCCTTGAAGACAAGCAATAGAATTGGCACAAATAAATCAAGAAACAACTACAGAAGATAGTGAGCAAGTTGTCAAATACTATACAGGTATGAATTTCACTAATCCTTCTATGACAGATGATGAGGTATCAGATGTTGAGGAAGAAAATGAGGACCAAGAAGATGACATTGATCACGTTTCTGTGAGAGGAACAAGGAGCTTGACATACATCTATGAAAGAAGTAATACAGCTATATGTGAACCGACTCATGTGCAAGAGGCTTTGAAGAATGCCAAATGGAAATGTGCAATGCAGGAGGAGTTGGACATGATCCAAAAAAATCAGACTTGGACACTTGTTGATAGACCAACTAACAGAAAGGTAATTGATCTTAGATGGGTGTTTAAGCTCAAGATGAATCCAGATGGCTCTATAAGCAAGTATAAAGCATGTCTAGTTGTGAAAGGGTATGCACAGGTTGAAGGGGTGGATTTCAGTGAGACCTTTGTGCCTGTTGCGAAGTTAGAGACAATAAGGTTGATTTTGGCAGTAGCAGCAGAAAAGGAATGGGAGGTGCATCAGATGGACTTGAAATCAGCCTTCTTGAATGGGGAATTGCATGAGGAAATTTTTGTTGAACAACTAGAATGGTTCATCATTAAGGGAGAAGAAGAAAAAGTATACAAGTTGAATAAAGCACTATACGGGCTGAAGCAAGCTCCAAGATGTTGGTATTCGAAGATAGACAATTTCCTCTTGAAAATCAATTTTCAGAGGAGCATTAGTGAACCTACACTCTATGTAAGAGTTGAAGGAGGCCAGGTGGTTATTGTTTCAATTTATGTAGATGATTTACTCTTAACTAGAAGCTCAAGTGTTCAAATTAGTAGCTTGAAATTTCAGTTTAAGAGCACATTCGAAATGACAGATCTTGGATTGATGAAGTACTTTATGGGAATGGACTTGAATCAAAGGAAAGGACAGATTTTTGTGAACCAGAAGAAGTATATTTGTGATGTACTTAAAAAGTTCAAATGGATCAATGTAAGGTTGTCTCAACTCCAATATGTCCAAAACAAAGTCTGATGCAGAGTGAAGAACATGAAGAGATTGATAGCAGGCTATATCGAAGTATTATTGGGTTTCTCATGTACATCACAACCACCCGACCAGATGTACATTTCGCGGTGAGCGTACTGTCCAGATACATGAGCAATCCAAGGAAGTTGCATTTAGTCGCTGCTAAAAGGATCTTGATGTATCTTAAAGGTACCTTGCATTATGGAATGAGTTATAAGAAGACTGGAAATTGTGATTTAAAAGGTTATGCGGACAGTGATTGGGGAGATTCTTCAGAAGATATGAAGAGCACTTCAGGTTTTTGCTTCACTCTCGGATTAGCTTGTTTCTCTTGGAGTACCAAGAAGCAGGAAGTTGTGGCATTATCTACAACTGAAGCTGAGCTAGTTGCAGCCACTTCAACAACAAAGCAGGCGATCTAGATTAGAAAGCTTCTGTCGGATTTGCAAATGCCTGTGCAAAGTCCCACGATGGTATATGTTGATAATCAAGCAGCTATTGCCATCTCAGTGAATCTGGTGTTTCATGGAAGGACTAAGCATTTTAAGCTTAGATACTATTATCTGAGAGATGTGCAGAAAGATGGAGAAGTAGAGCTGAAGTATATAACGACAGAAGAACAACTACGTTTACAAAAGTTTTTCATGTCTCTCGATTTGAACAATTGAGGAGTTTAGTGGGAGTTCAAAAGCTGAATTTCTGATCCTAGGAGGAGTATGTTGAAGATGTTTCAGAAATCCAGATGTAAAGGAAGTACATGCAAGCCATGCAATGACATAAAGAATCGTTTTAAAGAAATCAAGAAGATTCAGTTGAGTTAGTTGTTAGATGACAGTTAATAGCTGTTATAAATATTGTGAATTTACAAGAGATGTACACACATTGTTTTTCAATATTAATAAAATCAGAAGAAGCCTCAACCAGTTGTTGAGCCTTTGAAAAACCATATACTCTGTTCACCCCTGTTTCTGTAAATTTTCTCACTCTAAACTTCATCTCTCTAAAATTCCAGTAGCGTAGCCTTTTAGTTTTGTACATGATAGATAGATAACGACTACAAAACGACCCTCTTAAAAGTCACTGGTGAAAAAGATGGTGAGGGATAAGAAGCCTTGCTTAATAGGTCTTCTCGAAACTAAAATAAAAGACCCCCTCTCCTCACCGATTTCAAGTTTTTAGGTGCAAATTGAGAGATCATCTCCAACCATAATTCGCACTATAATGATATAATTATCTGTCTAATTTACAAGAAAATGATTGGAGTTTAGGGTATGGAAAATACTGATCATTTTATTCATCTTCAATGTGAGCTAAGAGGTACAAGTTCAGTCTTTGAGTTGTCTCTTGTTTATGCTTCAAATTTTAACTTTCAAAGAAATAAACTCTAGATGGACTTAGAAATATTCAAGTCAAATTTCTAACCCTTAGCTTGTGGTGGGAGATTATAAGTGCTCTCTTAATTCAACTGAAATGGAGGGAGGAAGGCAGTTCAGTCTGACCAAAGAATTGTCTAATTTTTTTTAACAAGGATGGACTTAGTGGATCTCAAATATACTAAAAGAATGCTTACGTGGACTAATAATCAACATGGTAGCCTACTTATTTGGAAGAATCTGGATCATTCTCTATTTAATTCAGTATGGCTGACACGATTTCCAAACTCTTCTGCTCATTTTGCTGAAAACCTCTTGCACAAGTAAATGAGAGTAAAAACCAGCTATTCTTTGAGTGAGGATATAGCAAATCAATGTGTAGTAGAATTTTGCACATGATTAGACTTCCAAGGTTCTCTTTTAATTGGAATGAAACATTGAACTCTATCATTCGATATTCTAACTCAGGTCAGAGGGATGGAATTATCATCAAGAGTTCTTTCCTGGTGGTAATCAATTATTTATGGAGGGAGAGAAATAAGAGAATTTACAAACATGAACTTACCAAGGCAATTGTCAATTTGATTAGAAAAACTATGATAGCCGAAGGGAAGCAAGACAACATTAGCCAAGAACTCAGATCGTTATGGGGATAATATCCTTCTTCAAGAACTGTTGAAGGAATACAATTCATGTAAGAATCTCAAAAGTTATTTAATTAAAGTTAATTTTTTCAAAGCTTTTGACATTGTTAGTTATAGATTTATTCGAGTTTGTCTTGAAGCTTTACAACTGCCATCTAGATTTATTAATTGGATCATGACATACATTCAAACTCCATCTTTGAGTATTATGGTGAATGGTGTTTCTACCAAGCCTTTTAAAATTGCTAAAGGCATTCGTCAAGGAGATCCATTGTCTCCTTATTTTTCACTCTTGTGATGGAAGGATTTTCTCGATTGACAAGTAAGTTGATTTCTTGTAATAGGAACTTTCAATTTCACTACAAATGTAATGCTCTCAATCTCACTCACCTTATGCATGCTGATGATCTTCTAATCCTCTGTGGAACTGATCCTTACTCTATTATCATTATGATGCATCCTTTGGAATTATTTACTGAATGGTTAGGTTTAAAACGTAACTATGAGAAAAGTTGTCTTTATCTCTATTGATACGAGAAATATTATTGAAGTGTAAAGAATAGTTTGGCTAAATGTTCATTATGATCCTTTTTGTTATTTGGTAGTCCTAATCATTTCTTCCAAACCAAAGTTAAATGGTTGACTACCTCTTATAGAAAGAATAAAGGCAAGAGTGAATGCTCGACAAAACAGGTTTCTTTCATATGCTACTCGGATGACCCTTATTATCTCTGTATTAGGCAGCTCACATATATACTGGACTACTCACATTGCCTTGCCTAGTAAAGTTCTTAAAGAGGTTGACAGAATCTTAAAAGGATTCCTATCGTCTGGCACATTTGAAAATTCAAGGAATGTAAAGATAAAATAAGGATCATTTATATTTATACTATGCAAAAATTCCTAATGTGCAAACGGCTCCAAGAGTTATAATGCACTCTATGGGAAGTGGATACATGAGTTTTACCTAAAAAATGTGATTTTTTTGGCAAGATTCTAGTACTAGGGATTTCTCATGGATTCTTTTTAAGAAGATGAAGCTTCGTGACTTTGTTTATCCTTATATTAAACACATGCTTAGTAATGAAAACAAAACTTGGCATTGGTATGATAACTAGACTTGACTCCTCTTATTCTCAATCCTAAGGTTCAAGACTATAAATGTTTTTGTATATCACGAGTTTTAGGAAAATAAAATATAAAAAAGTAGACTCCATCACAGAGTTATGATTATCTCATATCGGCTAGTATGTACCGTATGGGCCAAAAAATGGAAAGGTAATCATAACATCGGTACCGGTCGTAAATGCTAGTTAGTACCGGTGTTTTTTGTTCAGTACCGGCTGGTACGCAAAATACTGAGACATATCAACTGATACGTAACTTTCTGAAATGACAAGGACCAAATAGCAATTTTCAAAATTTTACCCTAAAATCACCCTCGGACTCTGCACCTCTCACTCTCGACTCTTGCCTCTCACTCACTCTCGTCGTCTCGTACTCTCACTGTCGCCATCTCGATGTCTCGCGCTCTCCCTGTCCCTAGTCTCTATCTCACTCTCTCCTCCTTCCCTCATCCTCCTCGGATCTTGGCTCCTCCCCTGGCGTCAGTTGAAGACACCACTGTCTTGAACCTTCCTCGGTTCCTCCACAAGGACCCAAATACGTCATTGCCCGCTACACTGCAGCATGTCATTGCCGTTGCAGCTTAAGCATACCGCTACACTGCCCCATCTTACCACCCGTTACCTGAACCAACAACCTGAAGAGGCGAAGACTCGAAGCAACTCATTTTTTTAAGGTGTGTTTTTTTTCTTTTTTCAAAATTTTCATGCTTAATTGCAATTTTTATTATAATGGAATTGTTTGGATTGGAATTGTTTATTGGATGATGGATTATGATATTGGTTGGATGATGAATCTATGGTGTTGGTTTTGTGATGAATGTTTTGCGCGTGGGTGAATGACAGTACGAGTGTATTTGAATTGGTTGGAATGTTGGAATTGAATTGTTGTGCTTTATGACTTTTGTCATTTGTGATTTTAATTTCCAGGAAATTGTTGTATATCACGGTGATGAATAATGAATGAGTTGTTTAGTTTAGTTGTTCATGGTTTGGTCGAGAGGAAGTTGCAATTTATCATAGAAATGAATGAGATTGATAGTCTTTAAGTTTAAGCAATTTAAGGACATAAATTAGAACATAATGAAACCTGTTTACGTTAGAAGTTGAATGGATTGGTCAAGAAAAAGTTGCAATTTAAGGCACAAAATTAAAATATAATGAAAACCCTTTTTATATGGTAAGTTGAATGGTTTGTTGTCTGAAATTTGAAATTGAATTATGAATTTGAGGTTGTTCTTATTTGAAATTTGAGATTCGGATACATTAAAATTTGAATGAAAAGTTAACTTTTATTATAAATTGGATTATATATTATAAATTGAATTTTTTTAATATCAAATAGATTAATTAATTTATAGTTGAATTATATGATTAGTAATTATACAAATTGAATTATGGTTGTGAGTTTATATCTATGATTGGATTATTTAATAAACTAATCAATAGTCATATAGATTAAATTACATTTAAGAGTTTATAGTTGTATGATTGTATCACATAATTATACAAAATAAGTTATACAATCCATAGGTAAGAAAAGAAGATGAAATTTGTTATGACGTGAGTTTATATTTAAATTACGTAATTACACAAAATAAGTTATATGTGTAATTTTATAATTGAATTATGTGATTATACAAATCAAATTATAAATATGATTTTATAGTTGAATTATATAATAACACAAAATGAATTATACTTCTGACTTGTTAATTTATGACTAAATTATATAATTATACAAAATAAGATATACTTGTGAGTTAATTTTTGAATTATATAATTACACAAAATGGTTTATAGTTATGGTTTTATGTTTAAGCATGAATTATTGAGAAACTAGCATTGATCTATTTCTTTATGTTTTTTTACTTAACTTTATTTTAATATAAATTATTAAGTTAATTTTGATATTGGAAATTGTTAGAAATGGAAATAAAATTATGAATGTATTATGATTGTTGGGATTGAAAATTGTTAGAAACAAAAATAAGATTATGAATGTTTTGTGATTGTTGATTTGGAAATTATTAGAAATGAAAATGGAATTATGAATGTTTTGTGATTATTGGAATTAGAAATTGTTGGAAATTGTTAGAAATGGAAATGAAATTTTGAATATTTTGTGATTGTTGAAATAGGAAATTGTTAGAAATGGTAGCAAAATTATGAATGTTTTGTGATTGTTGGAATTGGAAATTGCTAAAAATAGAAATAGAATTATTAATATTTTGTGATTGTTGGTATTAGAAATTGTTGGAAACGGAAATAGAATTATGAATGTTTTGTGATTGTTGGAATTGGAAATTGTTGAAAATTGTTAGAAATAGAAATGAAATTATGAATGTTTTGTGATTGTTGGAATTGGAAATTGTTGGAAATAGAAATGAAAATGGAATTATAAATGTTTTGTGATTATTGGAAATGAAAATTGAATTATGAATATTTGTGATTCTTAGAATTGAAAATTGTTGGAAATAAAAATAGAATTATGAATGTTTTGTGATTGTTGGAGTTGAAAATAAAATTATGAATATTTTGAGATTGTTGGAATTGAAAATTATTAGAAATTGTTGGAAGTAGAAATAGAATTATGAATGTTATATGAATGTTGGAATTAGAAATTGTTAGAAATGAAAATTGTTGATGTATGTTTTGTGATTGTCGAAATTGGAAATTGTTAGAAATGGAAATGAAATTATAAATGTTTTGTAATTGTTGGAATTGGAAATTGTTGGAAATCAAAATTGAATTATGAATGTTTTATGATTGTTGAAAATGGAAATTGTTAGAAATGGAAATTGTTGATGTATGTTTTGTGTTATTATATATGTTGAATGTTTTGAATTGTTAGGTTTTGACTTATAGTGAATTGTGTTCCTTGAAATTAAATGTAGCATCCCGTTACTGTTTACAAGGGTAATTTCGTAATTGGGACGGACTGATAGGATTGCACTGCATCCATTGACTGAGC
>JAOTIZ010000003.1:2690589-2703661 GCA_027123425.1 Erythroxylum panamense
ACAATTCATATACAAAACACTCATTGAATTTTTATTTCATATCTCTAAATTGCCACTTAAGGATCGGGGTCCAACAAGTATGGTTATATAAGCTATTCCAATAACACAAGGAAGCTATAAAATCATCACTAGCTGAAGAGTGACAAGATTGCCACCTGGAATTTAATCTTGTAACTGTCTGAACATCTACATTTCAAGACTGGAGACATCATGATGTAGCAATTTTGTTGTACTTTTGATTATTTTGTTGCTTTAGTGGCATAATAAAATTCATCTTAAAAAACCAATTTTATCTTGAAAAACCCTCCCTTAATCCAATTTTTGTAAAAATTCAATTTAAAATCTTGATTATTTTGAGCATGCAAACATCTAATGACATTCTGAACTTCATGAATAACTCCATCTTAAGGGCTTTGATGAATATACCAATGATATGATCATCACTTCGACAATAAATCAAATTAATAATTGTATCATTTTGAAGATATATTAATAAATAAAATTTCACATCAATATGTTTACTCTTTCTTGCAGTACTAGATTTTTGAAGTGTTTGATTACTGAGTTGTAGAAAAATTTTAGTAACTCTTGATTGTGTTGAGTTTCAGCTATTCAAGTATCTTTTAAACTAAATATCTTGACAAGTACAAGCTATTATTGCAATAAATTAAGTTTTTGATCTTAACAAAGTGATAATTAATTGCTTTTTAGAGGACCATGAAATGGTACTTGTTCTAAATATAAAAGAATAACCCAAAGTGCTCCTTTTTATCATCTTAATCTCTTGCATAATCGATATCAGTAAATCCCAGCAAATTAGATTTTTTTTCCCTTCTTGTAAAAGAGTTCAAATTCTCTAGTTTCTTACAAGTAACAAAGGATTCTCTTAATAACTAACAAAAGCATTTTTGTAGGATTCTCTGTATATCTATTGATTAAACTCACAAAATACACTATGTTTAGTCATGCTATAGCTTGATACATTAAACTATTCACAATTTATTTATAAAGTGTGTTGCGAACCTTCTTTCATTCACGATCTTTATTGAAAATCGAAAGAGGTGTAGTTTCGCCAAAATTCTGGTTCAACTAGAGTAGTTATAAATTTTTTGACAAATAATAAACAAAAAAATCAAATATGTAATAACAAATCAACACTTGAGACTTGGTAACATAGTGCGGCATACCTTGCCGATGTCTGCGAAGCCCTCACTTGCTTAATTACTTTCACCTGTGACAATAATACTTTTACTTAAGGTATTACAGAGCCGACTCACCTAATCCTTAATACTATCTCTCATTCTCACTACCAGTGAAAGTAAATCACACCCAATAGTATGACCATCTCATACTAACCTCAACAGAGGCTTTTCTCAATAGTATTTGATAATAAATGATGAAAATAAAATAATTAAGTGATTGAAATAACAACGAAGATAAACAAAGACATTTGAGAAAGAAAAACAACTTCCTTAATAATTCCAGCTTTTTTAATAACAAATCTAAAAGTTGTTTGCCAATAATATTGTCATATTTAGCTGCTGGATTTTCAGAACACCACTTCCACTATCAACAGCCACACAATCAACATCAAAACTGTTAATGTATATAATCTGGTTGTTAATAATATACTTATGGCTTTATTTTAAGCTTAGCTTTAGGCTTAATCCAAGCTTCTTTCCTAAATAGAATGTTATTCTTGTGTATAAGTAGGCCTTCTTGTATTCAATATTAGATGTAATAATACATACAATTTCTCTCAACTTTCTCAATTCTCTCGACATGGTATCAAAGCATTAAATTTTTTTTATGAGCGTTTATTCTTCCTTACTGCAAATAATTTTCTTTGGGTCTACTCTATTTCTTTTGCGTTCTCTATCTCTGTGCTGTGCCATCAGTCTTTATCGAAATTTTATTCCGGTCATATTTTCAGATTCTTCTCTTCCAGACGAGTTCAACGCAGGCAACCACACCTCGAACAGAGCCTCCACATGCTCTCACGTATCGCTCAAAGTTTCTACCCATCAACCATGCGACTCGTTGACTAGACCAGCTCAACTCTTTGACCACCACATTCAACCATATAACGCTTGGTTTGCTCTTTTTCTCTCCTGTGAAGACTAAATTTTTTTTAATGATGACTACTTCTGATGTTTCCTAGTCAATATCTCATCCTATTACTGTTATTTCTGATGGATCAAACTATGATTTATGGTCTTAAGAGACGTGTAGTTTCTTGAAGGGCTGTCTTCTTTGGCAATATGTCACTAGTGATATTCCTAAACTAATAAAAGTGACCAATGAGGATGACAACAACTTCACAGATCGCATAAATCAATGGGAAAGAAAGAATCATCAGATTCTCACCTGGTTTCGAAATGGGTGCATCTCTGGGATTAAATTAGAATTTTGCAGATTCGACACTCTAAAAGAGGTATGGGATTTCTTGCATACCAGATATTTTGTTTTTGATGACGTTCACCAGTTTCAGCTCTATCGTTGCCTTCATCAGATGCATCAACAAGTAGATCAGACTATTCATAGTTATGTTTCTGAATTACAAACTCTTTGGGATCAATTGGCTACTTGTGATCCAGTATGGCCTGACTCTGTCTCTGCTTCTCTCTATATTGGTCTTTGTGATCGCCAACGTGTCTGGTATCTTCTTATGAAACTCAGATCTAATTTTGAATTAGTCAGTGGTGCCTTATTACATCGCAGTCCTTTGCCCACACTTTACACAGTCATCAGGGAGTTACTTTCTGAAGAAACTCATCTCAACATTCTCCGAGCAGAGAGAACTTTACCCTCCACTGATGTTGTCATAGCTGCCTCCTCTCCTTCTGTCACATCACCATCTGATGGCTACTCTCACAAAACTCAATGTAGATACTGTAAGAAAGCTTCTTGCCAAAGATGCATCTACTTCTGTCAATTCTTCTCGGCCTTCTTATTGTCCCACTTTCACTTCTGCTACTACTGTTATTGTCACTGAAGGACCCTGTAACAATCCCACTTCTCCAAAATTATCAATGCAAGACATTAAAGCCATTCTTCAACAACTTCACTCAGAAAATGGTATTTCTTCATCTTCTGTCCTTTCTGTCACACCAGGTACTTCTTCTATGTGGTTTTTTGATTTTGCCTATTGCAACCATATGACACCTGACTCAACTACATTTATATCACAATCTATTCCATCTGCTTCACCAATTGTTCACACTGTTGGCAACTTTGTCTGACATGTTCATAGTATAGGCACTATCTATAGGCACTATCTCTAAATCTTCCTTATCTTTGCCTCATACGTTTGATGTTCCTAAACTATCGTTAAATCTTATTTTTGTTGGTCAATTATGTGAACTTGGTCTAGACTTACATTTTTTGAGTCATGGTTGTACTGCGCAGGACTCACAGACGGGAAAGATTCTTGGGATCGGCCATAAGGTTGGACAATTTTTTCAGCTTACTTCTATTCATCTTCTTACACTAACTCTCACCGCAGTTGCTATTTCCATTATATAGCACTCGCATCTAAGACACATCTCTCGTCCTAGAGTAGGTCCTTAATCTCTAGTGGTTGTTTAGGATCTATTAAACAAACAATTTCGGATTGTGTTAAACATCATGCTTTACCTTTTCCAGTCAATAATTCTGTTACTTTTGCATTTTTTTTGACTTGGTTCATTATGATATTTGGGGTCCTGCCCCAACTGCTACTATGGGTGGATCATGTTATTTTGTTATTATTGTTGATGATTTTTCTAGATATATTTGGATTTATCTTATGCGTAATCGATATGAGTTATTCTCTATTTATTCTCAATTCGCATCCATAGTCAAAACTCAGTTTTCTTGCAATATTAAGATTTTTCGTACTGATAGTGCTATGGAGTACAAGGATCAATCCTTGTCTACTTTATTCTCCCAGTATGACACTCTTGTTCAATGCACTTGTCCGGGTACTTCTCAACAAAATGGTTATGCAGAACATAAGCACCGAGACATTTTAGATACTGTTTGGGCTCTTCTTATTGCCTCATCCTATCCTGAAAACTTCTAGGGGGAAGCCGCTCTTACAGTTATGTACACCATAAACAGAATTCCTTCCTCTATTATAGGTAATATCACTCCATATGAGCGTTTACATGGTTAAGCCCCAAACTATCAATCTCTTTGTGTTTTTGGATGTGCTTGCTTTGTTCTTCTTCAGTCTCATGAACACACTAAATTAGAACCTAAAGCCCGATTATGTTGTTTCTTGGGGTATGGCATTGAACACAAAGATTATCGATGTTGGGATCCTATCTCCAAATACCTTCGAGTGTCTCGTCATGTTACTTTTTGGGAACACAAAATGTTTTCTACCTTATCCAAATTCCAAATCAATTCTCCTTCGTCTCCTTTCTTTATCGACCCACTATCACTTTGTTTCTAGATGATTTTTATGCATGTTTATCCACTGCTAAAGAAAATCTTCAACCTTTGGCATCGGCACCAAAATCTGCTCCGTCTGTGGAACCTGAATCTATTCCATCTATTCCTTCCACTCCTATGTCACCCACACTTCCACTTCGTCGTTCCACTCGGGTAAGTCATCCTAGTGTTGCTCTCCGTGATTACTATTGTTATTCTACTCTTATTTCTCTCTACAAACCTCGCACCTATCACAAGGCAAGTACTAATCCTCTTGGGTAGAAAGCAATGGCAGAAGAACTTCAAGCTCTCATTAGCACTAAT
Source organism: Erythroxylum panamense (assembly GCA_027123425.1). Lineage (NCBI taxonomy): Eukaryota > Viridiplantae > Streptophyta > Magnoliopsida > Malpighiales > Erythroxylaceae > Erythroxylum > Erythroxylum panamense. The sequence goes on from JAOTIZ010000003.1 coordinate 2,695,330, forward strand.
ACATGGGAAGTGGTTGACTTACTTTTAAAGAAATCTATAGTTGGTAAATGGGTCTATAAAATCAAGACTCGGGCCGATGGTTCTATAGAATGGTATAAAGCCAGACTTATTGCCAAAGGTTTCACACAGGAATATGGAATTGATTATGAAGAAAGTTTTGCTCCTGTTGCTCGCCTCACATCTGTACACAGCCTCATAGCTATTGCTTCCGCTAAGACTTGCTAGTTGTATCAATTGGATGTCAAAAATGCCTTTCTCAATGGTGATCTCTCAGAAGAAGTGTATATGCAACCTCCACCTGGCTATGATTGTCTAACGGGAAAGGTTTGTCATCTCCGTAAGGCCTTATATGGATTAAAATAGGCAACTTGAGCTTGGTTTTCCAAGTTCAGGTCTACAGTGTCTCAGTTTGGTTTTAAATCCAGCTTTTACGATCATGCCTTATTCGTTCGCAACACTTCTAAGGGTCACATTCTTCTTCTCCTTTATGTGAATGACATGATCATTATAGGAGATGATATACAAGGCATTCATGATCTTAAATCCTACCTAAGTCGTCAGTTTAAGATGAAAGACTTAGGTGTTTTAATCTATTTTCTAGGACTTGAAGTCTCCTCCGATTCCCTTGGATATTATTTATCTCAAGCCAAATATGATGCTGATCTTATTTCTCATGCAGGTCTCACAGATGACAAAATCTCTAGTACTCCCCTAGAGACAAATGCCCATTTCACTATAACTGATGGCACACCTCTTTATGATGCAACTCTCTATTGACAACTTGTAGGCAGCCTTGTCTACCTTACTGTCACTTGCCCTAATATAGCATATGCAGTTCATATTGTCAGCCAGTTTATGTCTGCTCCTCACACAACTCATTTTGCAGCAATTCTTCCTATCCTTCATTGTGTCAAGAGTACCTTGTTTCATGGCCTTCATTTCTCCAATAATTCATCCCTTGAATTGCATGCCTATTCTAATGCGGATTGGGCAGGTGACCCAACAAATAGACGCTCTACTACTGGTTATTGTTTCTTCCTTGACAATTCTCTTATTTCATGGCATAGTAAAAAGTAAACCGTTGTTTCTTGCTCAAGCACTAAAGCAGAATACTGAGCACTTGCTAACACTACATCTGAGCTTCTTTGGCTTTTACAGGATATAGGGGTCTCTCATTCATCCGCTACTACACTCCATTGTGATAACCGAAGTGCCATCCAGATAGCACACAATGATTTTTTTCATGAACGCACTAAGCATATAGAAAATGATTGTCATTTTATTCGTCATCATATGCTCTAAGGAACCCTCACGCTTATTTCGGTCACCTCTCAACAACAAACGGCAGATATGTTCACCAAAGCTTATGCACCATATAGATTTCGTGAACTTGTTTGCAAACTCCAGATGACAGATTCTCTACCATCTTGAGTTTGAGGGGGGATGTTAATGTATATAATCCAGCTGTTAATAATATAATTATGGCTTTATTTTAGGTTTAATTATAGGCTTAGCTTTATGCTTAAGCCAAGCTTCTTTCCTAAATAGAATGCTATTCTTGTGTATAAATAAGCCTCGTATTCAATATTAGATGCAATAATAGATACAATTTCTCTTAACTTTCTCAATTATGTCGACAAAAACATTTCACTAAAAGCTATACGAAGGATGAAGAATAGCAGCGCATAGAGAGTATATAGAGCAGAAAATAAATCACCTGCAAATCTCTGAAAGAATCGTTGAATAATAGAAAGATACCCCTTTAAAAATCAAACACAATGTCAACCAAAACATAACATATATGCCCAGATTGCCAGCCAAGTATCATGTAAACTAGAAGAAAAATCTTAGCAGCAAAAATACCCACTCAATGACACATATACAAGAGATGCAGTTCACGCCCTTCGGCTTAGGTTCATGATACACATTGAAATTAACTAGCCAAGACAAAGCAGTAGGAAAAAAACTACCCAATCAAAAAGAAGACTTGAGAAAGACGCAGCTACCAAAGATACCAACCATTCACCGATTAGTAGTCACATAAGTCACGTTATTCTTAACAAAAAAATCAGCAACATACAAATCAATATCTTGACCCATTCAACTATCATACATTATCAAAAGTTAACTTAAAATCCAGTTGCTAAGTCATCCAAAAATGACGCCATTTAGCCCCGAAACCATGTGATCCCATCATCCGAAAATTCAGCACCACACAAGATAATATCTACTCCAAATTTGCTATAAAAAATTATCAAAAAACCTTATCAAACTTATCTAAGAAGAATTTCACATAAACACAAATCAGTCCAATTATTAAATAATGTTCAAAATTAAATAAAAAGATATCATCACCTATATCTTAACATTATGTAGTTTAAAACTAAACTATAAGTATTTACATCACAATCCTTCATCTAAAACCTATCTAGAATTTCTCCAACATTTCTTTTGATAAACAAAGATCTCATCACCTGATTGTACCGCTTCTATACGAAGAAAGTGATTCATCATACTAAGATCAGATATATCAAAATCATTTATCATAAACTTCTTGAAGTTTTCAAATTTGGCATCACAATTTTCAATTAATATAAGGTCATTGATATACAAGTAGATGATGAGAAATTTTCCTTTATTTCTAATCTTAAAAAAAGATTATAATCATAGGGACATCTCAAAATACTGAATTTAAGAAAATAGTTCTTAATGTTATTATATCAAAATCGTTGGACTTGTTTTAATCCATAAAGAGCTTTTTTTAATCTATAAACTTGATGCTTATTCAATTTTGACACACCTAGAGAGTTAGTTCAACAAGTATCTATTCGTTTAGACAATACAATATTTGTTTGACATTTAGTTGAAAAATAGGTCAAAAATTTTATTTCGCTGATACGAATAACAATTTAATTATATCATATCTTGTAACTTAAGAGAAAAATTTTGTACATTCAATCTCGTATTACTTTTGTATTCCTTAGCCACGAGGCATGCCTTGTACTTATCAATTTTTCCATATTTTTAGCTATATTTTGAAAATCCATTTTATACCAATGGATTTGTACCAATTTAAAAGGTCGGACAACTCTTAGGTATCATTTCTTTCAATTGCATCAATTATATCATCCATCGACTTTCTCCTTTTTTTGTAAATATTACTATCAAAAGTTATAAGGTCACAATATGAAAGTAAAGCAAAGTGAATAATTGGATCTTCAATTATAGTTATATAATCTTCCATCTAAGCTAGCCTTTGAGGAGATTGGACTTGTTCTTCATTGACCTTGGCAATTTTTGGTAAATTTTCAATATTTATCATAGCTGTATTTGATGAATTTTCAAGCACACAGGGTGGTGAAATTTACTCTTGTTTAACATCCTTGTCATAAGGTGCTACCTATTCTAATCTCAAGTATTCTCTTCATTAAAACAACATACGTGCTAGTCACAATTTTCTTTTTATAGTGGATTAGTTAATTTTATATGTTTTAGATACTTCAGTTACACCAAGAACTACGCAATTTTCTGACTAATGTCATTAAGTTTCTTATTTTTCTCATATAAGACGTTGGTATATATGCAGTGCATCCAAATGTTCTAAAGTGATATATAGCTGGCTTTCTTCCACTCCAAGCATCTTACATTACCGTATATTAAATAACAAAGGTTGGACTTCCATCTAAAAGACTAATAAGCTACTAGTAAGTTTCCAAGTTAGGATTAATTGCCATCTGCCAGGCTCTCTATAAAACCTTCTCCCTAACATCAACAATTGGATGTCTTAATATAGCTCGGAAATGGTTTGGACCTTGTACGGCTACACTCATCCTAATCTAAAGTCAATAAGTTAAACCTAAGTTAATCAAGATTTAAATTGGGCTAAAACTTAAGGGGTCAACCTGAGTATTGATCCGAGTCATCTGAACTCTCATCCTAAAATAATATCACTTTAGATGATTAGATTGGACTCAACTCACGCTACCCAAATTCTATATGGCTTTAGATCAGGCTTGAAGCAGATGAAGCCTCAAAATGGGATTAGTTTTACTATCCTTTAGTCTTGGTAAGATTTTGATATCAACCTACCAACTGTAGATATGCTCGCGCTGAATGGGGAATTAGTACGGAGATTGGCAATGATGTGAAAAGAGATGATTTGGATAAGCTTATAATAGAGCTCTTGGAAGTAGAGAAAGGGATGGAAATGAAAAACAAAGTGATGGAGTGGAACAGATCGGCAGAAGAAGCCGCCGGTCCCAAAGGGTTATAATCTTTGAATTTAAATAAGCTCATAAATTAATTGCTTTTATGAGGAAAATGCATGTTTAAGAAATGATTATTATCAGGAACAGATGTACACTTTTCGTTGCTTTAGACTTAAATGTGCGGTGTAAATGTTGTTTTCTATTTGAATAACATATGTATTGCGTTATTATCGGATGAAGGGGTAAAGCTGCGTACTATCGGACCTCCCCAGACTCTGCTTTATTGTGGAATTTCGAACTGGATGATGATGATGATGATGATGATGATGTATTGCGTTAAATCTTTTTTAATTTAAGACTTTTAGAAATACCATGAAGATATATAAATCCAGAAGGAAAAGTTAAAAACCAGCCAGCTAAGAGACATCGATTAGATTATACCAAAAACATGTATATGAAAACGTTGTTGTTTAGGATTCTTCTTTCATTTATTTTAGCTTCATCATCCTGAACCCACCTTGTACTTGTACATTGGTTGTGCTTAAGAACAAAAGTTGTTCGTCAAAAAATTATTTGATAAAACAAACACACAAAAAATGGGGATAAATTGTATGTGATTTAAAATTTTTTACAAGTTATTATCAATTCGAGTAAACAATCAAAACTTGCTAAATTTTAACAAAAAAAGTCTATAAATAAAATGAGCCTATTAAAGTTTAAAACGAAATGAGTATGTTAAAGTTTAAAATAGAAGGAGTCTGTAAAAGTTTAAAATGAAATGAGCCTCTTGCAATATTAAAATAGAATGAGCTTATTCTAAAAGTAAAGGAGTCTCTTACAAATTAAACACAAATACTATAATTCGGAAATTTAAAAGTTAAGAGAGAAAGAGTGATACAATCGATTTATACTAGCTCGGCCTATAACGAAGTTTATGTCCAGTTCCCAAGCATTTAACTTGAGTATTTCACTATAAAACTATAAGTAGTAAAATTTGGCGAGCTTCTCCAAGCTCACAAGTATATATTTTCTAAAATTCTTCATCATTTCACACTCGTAGTGTTTAACAAGTTTCTACAAGCTTTTAACAAAAATTAATATAGGGTTTGCTCAATATAAACTTCAAGGAATAACAATCTATCTTAATAGAGTATTTTCACTTTCTAAAGCATAAAGAGTTTGATAAAGATATGATTTTCGAGAATATTGATCTAAGTTGACTTTGAATCAAAAGAATCTTCGATATCATCTTTGTTGGAATCTTCCAGCATTTAAACGTTAAGAATTTTTTTTGACAATTTCTGATTGGCAAAAGCTTTTTGGATATTGTGGAATCATTTCTAATAAATAAGGTAAGTTCATTAAAAAGGATCCGATAAGGAAGGAAATATTCTTTTAAAAAATTATATCCTTACTTATTCAAACAAAACAATTTTGAATTTTAAAATATTATATAGTTTCCATCAAAATCATTAATAACAAACCTTAACCTAAGATTATTATTAAAAAAAACAATTATGTTGATTTAGGAATTTATGAAATAATGGTGTTTATATTGCTGATTTTTTAATTCCGTTTTTTAAAAAATCAGCGTATGAGAAGATAAGTATATTGGACTACAAATGTCCAAATACACTAGCTCCAGAATATCTTTTGCTCATTTAATGTTGTTTGCTAGTAACAAATTCTTTACAACTTAAAAAGGAGTATTAAGTTGAGGAAGACCTATCACCATGTTCTTCTGCTGAAGAGTCTTCAATCCATGACCATAATAAAATGCCACAACATGATTGAATATTTTCAATCTTTAATGAAAGCAATATGTTTGAATTCATAAATAAATTAATGAAAATCGCATGCAAGCCACAAACCAGAAGAACCCTCCTTTAGTTGCCTGATATCTTGTAAAAAGTGTTATATAATGATGGGTCGATGATCCTTAAATTTTGATCTTGTTTTTTTGATAGAAGTTTGTTCTTGTTGATAAAAGATTCTAAGATTGCACAAATTGACCATTGATACTCTCCAAACCTATTGTTCTTAATAAGAAGCCTCTATGAAGAAGGGAATAGCCTAGAAGATTCAATGGGTTGCTCTCTTCTTCCGCACTTCAAGTTTTGTTCCTTCCAAAGGTCTTCTGCACTTCAAAGTTATGGCCCGCCCTATGGGCAAGTTATACTTCAGTGGCCACTGACCTTTTGGTTAAGGATGGTAACGGATTGATTATGAGCTTAAATTTATATATTTTTAATGAGTGAGGTCTAATTCTTTTAAATAAAACATCGTTTTATTTAGAAGAGTTGGGCTTTGCACAGGCCTGATTAGTCTAAGTCTAAATTTAATTAAAAAAGATGTTATTTTATATTTTTAATTTTAAAAAATTATTTATAAGTTTGACGGGACCGGCCCATGGACTAGCTCATTGCCATCGATGAAACTAATGAAGATGGCATAAGGTTGCTCTTGAGAGTTTTAATATAAAATAGTTGTTCAATTATTAAAATTTTAAAAATTAATTTTAATATTTGTTTAAATATCAATTTTCCAAATATACTCGTGCAAATAAAGCAGAACCCAAATGTCTACAATGACTTGATTAAGGAGACCGGAAAGAGTGCTTCATTTAAAAATCTATAGCATCAAGACTTTAGTTAGAATTCTAAATTGAACATGGGTTTAATTTAAAAACTTCAAACTTCAAATTTCACCTTTCATCTTGTTGGAACAAAGCGAACAATAAATATAGACTCGTAAGTAATGAGAAGTTGAAAAAGACACAAACAAGCCAAAGTTTTGGATATATAATACAAATTTGACCCAATAAATTACAATAACTTAGAGGACCACAACATTTTGGATAAGTTGAATTAAGAAGCTTCCTATCTCCTTCCTCTGCGTAACTCTGCAATGGTATCGAAATTCAAGTTAACAAAATGACTTCTAATCCCCAGGTAGCGAGTAACAAAAGAAAAGAATAAAAGGGTGGTAGTTTCGTTATAAATGGATCAATATAAAACGAGTCAGCAGAACCTCAGGGCGCAGTGAGTTGATAAGGGGCTCTTCTGGCTTAAGTGAGGTCGTGGGTTCAAACCCCCCTCATTTATGCAGCCGTTTAAAACTTGAGATCAGAGCTTTGTCTCTCGTAAGGGACCTACCCGGCTCGAGCGGGGATTAATCTAGGTGTGGATGACTTAAATGTGCCTTCCTATAGTTGGAACCCTCCTAAAACACCTCGTGGATAACCAAAAAAATAAAATAAATAAAACGAGTCAGCAAACCTAGATAATGAATGGACCAAGAGTCAACGACTAACTTATACACACGTAAAAGTGTGGACGTAGCTACATGGGGCTCAGTGGTGCACTGGCCCCTCAAAATTTTAAAAAATTAAATATTATATATATACATATACGATGATGTAGTTATTTGAGGGGTTAGTAGTATATTGAACCCCTTAAAATTTAAAAAATTAAATATTTAGACTCTCCAATTATACATTTCTGACTCCGTCACTGCATAAAAGAGTCAAAAACGTACATTCTTAGAGTTTTGAATAAAAAAAGTAATGATTTCTAGTTCATGTATAAACTCAATAAGGATTTGTCAAGTGATATGGAATATACAGAGAGTACATCCCATGCATTGCACGACCATTCGCCTGCCGTCTAGGGGATTTGAAAGACAGCTCATTGGCTCTAGTATCCACTTTTCCATGACGTCTTGACAAGACAATCATGTTAATATAACGACATGAAGAATGCTTGGAAAAGGCCAGAGCGGAATACATAAATCCAGAAGGAAAAATTACAAACCAGCTGGCTAACTCTAAGAAACATCAACCAAAAAATTTAGAAAAACTTGACCTCTTTTGTTTTGGGTTCTTTGTCTTGAATTTTCCGATCTTTGGTTTCATCTATGGAGATATATCCAGAAAAGTTAACCAAAGAGAAAACTTCAGAAATAATAATCTCCTTATCGTTAATCCTTTGTTTTCTACTTTTTATTTTCATTTTTTAACTTAATACAAAATTATTTAAAATTTTGGTTTTTATTCTTTATTTTTTAAAATATTTTATAATTTATTTTAATTATAAAAATCATAAAATTAGTTTTTATTTATCTCT
>JAOTIZ010000003.1:2719325-2732941 GCA_027123425.1 Erythroxylum panamense
ATGATTAATTAAAATTAATTAAATACGTAATATTAAATAAATTATTCATAATTTTTATTATGAAAAATAAAAAAAAAACTATTGTTTGTAGTTTTATAAATTTTGAAAACTGGAAGACATCAAAATAAAAAAAAACTAAAACTAAAAACTTAAACATGTTTTTTAACTAAATTTAAACACATAAACAAAAAATAAAAAATAGAAACATAAACATAAACAAAAACGTTGTTTCTCTGCCCCTATGTTGTTATATGTTATTACATTATGTTTGTTATGTTGTGTGTATTGCAGTATTATGTGAATCCAAATGACGTGCAATTATCAAACTTTGAAGACAAGAATGAGGATCTTTATTTATGTAATTTCAACTACAATTGGCATCAAGACTAAAATTTTAACTCTATGTTTGACGTTATAACTGTAATTTTATTAAAATTGTAATTTATGAAATAACTAATCAAATTTCAATTTTGAGCTCTAATTTTGAAAATTTTAAAAATAACTTTTTTGTAAGTAATAGAGTAGTTGAATTGATTCGTGAATACTATGAATAATATCTTTCTATTAGTTTGGGGTAAAATTATTATAGCAAAATCATCGATGTTATATTATATGATGAATATTTATGGTTGTACCAAAAAAAAAAGTCTCAAAACTTGTGGCGATTAGAACCTTTTGTTGAGATATGGAGCTTGGTAATATATTTTTGACTATACACAAGATCCACGATCGCGGATAAATATATTTTATTCTCTTAGTGTACCGAAGTCAAAAACAATTTATAGTGAAATAAAAATTCTAACCGTTTGTAGACGTAGCCAAATCTTGATGAACTGTGTGTATTTGTGATTTTCGTACTTGTTCTTTGATTATTGTGATTGAGCATTCGTAACACCTTTATTTTTCAAATTTCACATTTCTATACATTTATATTATACTATAATACACTCATTAACTATTTATCTCCTATAATATGTTTTGACAAGAGTTCAAGTCTACTTCAGACGTAGCAGCGGTAGTAGAGATAAAGAGTCTTTAATATTAACCACAAGTATATTGAATAATCCAGAAATATCGACCACATAAATGAACATTATCACATAAACCACTCGAACAATATCACAGAAGAAGTAAATGTTGGAGAGAATCAGATTTTGTTCAATGAGAGGGAATACTACAAGTGTCATGACCTTCTTGAAACTCTGTGTTTCAAAGCTGATCGAAGAACCCACACGAACTCTTCTTCGTATGGGATTCTTCAATGCTCGCTCACTTCTTTATAAATCAGTTGAGTTCTATTGTTTCAGTAACCACAGTCTCAGAAGGTGAAACGTGATATATCTAGCTTGGTGCAATACGTGAACTTTTTTTTCATTTTTTTGGTTTTTATTCTTTATTTATTTTCTTTTTTCATATTTTATAAATTTTTTTAACTTAAAAAAATCATAAAATTTGTTTCTCTTTGACTCTTTATCTGATTTCAGTATTAATTAATATATAATTTATAATTATCTAATGTTAATTCCTAATAAGAGCCATGACTAAAATATTTTTATTAGTTAATTGATTATTTATTTATTTTAATTTTAAAAGAAAATTATTTTGGAAAATAAAATAATTGTAAAATGATAATTATTTAATAAACATATTTAAAATTTAAATATCTTAAAATTCATAAATTTTAAATAATAACATTTTTAATAATTAAAAGATATTAACAAATATTTTATAAGTTATTAAAATAAAAATAAATATTTAATTAACTCTTAAATTTTGATTTATGTATTACTTTTACTTAATATTTGATTATTATCAATAATAAAATATAATTATATTAATATCAGTAAGCAAACAAATTAAAATCAAATGGTTCCACGTCAAACTTTGACTCAAACTCAGCGGTGGTTTTCTAACGTACCTTAACGGCTGCACGAGAACATGGGTTGGATTTGGACTCGGAGAACGATGTCTTTTTCTCTTTTGGAAAGTGGCCGGCACTATTTTGGAAAGTGGCCGAACGGCCGGGAGTAATTTTTAGTCTTACAATTTAACTTTTATTTTTCGCTTATAATTTTTAATTAAAAATTTGTTTTACTGTTAATAACAATATATTCATATTTTTTTTACTTATGATAATTATATATTAGATAAAATTTTTAAAATAAATTAATTTTATAGTTAAATTTATTTGATCTCTTATATAATATTTATTAAATTATCAATAAAATTATTTTATTTTTAAAATAAGCGATTTAGAAATTAATATTTATTTTAAATATAGCTAGATATTAAATCAAAATTTTATATATTTAGTTGATAGTAAATGAAATTATAAAAAACAGAAACAAAAAATAAAAATAACTTTTTTGTGGTTTTTCATAAATTTTGAAAAAAAAAACTAAAAACTCATACAAACAAAATTTCTTAATTAAATTTAAAAGTGAAAATAAGAAACAAATTGACAAGCTCTTGATTTCATAAATTTAACAAAATTTATAAATTTAACTTGAAAATTATTGAGAAATTTATTATGAGGAATTTTATAATCTTTATATCTTCTCTTTTTATTCGCTTTGGAATTTTTTTTATCAAAAGGAAATGAAGATACGTAAAGTCATGTCTTTTCTCTTTAGTCATAGAGCCTATGAGGGTATCAACAAAATCTAAATTGTGATCGAAGTTATCTTCCTAGCAAACTACATGTGCACGGCTGGCTCACTATCTGAAAATGGCAGCTTATGCTACTCCTATAAATGAAAAGCCGTATCTGTAGAATTGCCATGAGAGCAGAGATACAGATCGTAAGAGATGGGAACTAAAGCTATATCTCTTAAACCTCATGCAGTTCTCATACCATATCCACCTCAGAGCCACATTAAAACTATGCTTAAACTAGCAAAGCTACTTCACCACAGAGGCTTTTACATAACATTCGTGAACCTTGAGATTAACCACAGACGTTTACTTGAATCCGGAGGTCCTAAGTCCATGGATGGCTTGCCGGATTTTCGGTTTGAATTCATACCAGATGGTCTTCCGCCTTCTGATACTAACGTCCTCCAACATGTGGATCAACTCGCCACGGCCATCTTGGAGGGTCACTACTTGGCATCATTTAATGGCCTGATTTCCAAGTCCAATGATGAAGTGTATTCCAATGTTCCACCAGTGACTTGCATAGTCTCTGATGGATTCATGTCACCACTCGCCGTTACAGCAGCACAAGAGCTGGGTCTTCCTGTTGCAGTTTTCTTCACTCTCTCTGCCAGTGGCTTCATGGGCTTTGATTCGGGTCGTGTACTCAAGGAAAGTGGTCTGATACCCCTAAAAGGTATAAGCAAGAAGAACTTGAGATAATTAATCATTAATTTTCTTAGTACTAAATGTGAACATTTTCTACCCATATGAAAATTATATAACTCATGATTAAAGCTATCTTATGATTTCTTTTCTTATATGATTTTTTTTTCAATATTGCAATATTGGAAATAGTTCAAATTTTGATACAAAGTTATATGTTTTGAGAATTGGCTAAAAGAGTGTGTGCTAACGACTAATTTTGTTGTAAATTTTAATAAAAATTTTGCTTGATTAAGGGTGCTTTTTTTGTTCGCAGATGAAACTTTTCTGACAAATGGCTATTTGGACCAAGCCATAGACATCATTCCAGGAATGAAAAATATACGTTTACGAGATCTTTCAACATTCATTCGCACAACAGATTGTGATACTGTCGGCTTTCGATTCCTCGTGGAATCAATTAAGAGATCGTTTGACGCTCCTGCCGCCATTTTCCATACATTTGAAGCGTTAGAGCCAGAACTACTGGATACTCTTTCGACTATATATGACTCTGTCCACTTCATTGGTCCTCTTGAATTACTTCTCAATCAAATACAGGAAAATTATTTGAGTTCAATTGGATATAGTCTATGGAAAGAAGAACCAGAATGTCTTCAATGGCTCGATTATAGAGAACCCAATTCGGTGCTCTACGTAAATTTTGGAAGCCTAACAGTGTTGACAAAAGAACAACTCATTGAATTCGGAATGGGACTGGCTAAAAGCAACTACCCTTTTGTGTGGATAATAAGACCTGATATGGTAGCTGGTGATTCTGCAATATTGCCGCCAGAGTTTAGTGAAGAAACAAGAGAGAGGAGCTTCATAGCTAGTTGGTGTCCACAAGAGGAAGTCCTCAACCACCCTTCAGTAGGAGGTTTCCTTACACACTGCGGGTGGGGCTCAACTATTGAGAGCATTTCTGCAGGCATGCCCATGCTTTGTTGGCCGTTCATCGGCGAGCAACCTACCAACTGTAGATATGCTTGTGCTGAATGGGGAATTGGAATGGAGATTGACAATGATGTGAAGAGAGATGCTTGGGTTAAGCTTATAATAGAACTCATGGAAGGAGAAAAAGGGAAGGAAATGAAAAACAAAGTGATGGAGTGGAAAAGATTGGCAGAAGAGGCTGCTGGTCCCAAAGGTTCATCATCTTTGAATTTAGAGAAGCTCATAAATTACTTGCTTTTATGAGGAAAATGCATGTTTAAGAAGAAATGATTATTATCAAGAAAAGATGTACACTTTTCGTTGCTTTAGCCTTAAATGTGCAGTGTAAATGTTGTTTTCTATTTATGTAACATATTGCGTTTCTGTTAAGCCTAACGTAAAGTACAACCTTGGAAAATTGAGTTAGATTCCTTTGTCTAGTTCTAAATTCACGAAGGAAAAAGGTTAGATTTTCTAGAGATGACGCAGAAATAGTTAATACCAAATTCTAAGAATATCTGACTCATGCTACTCCTATAAATAGAGAGCTGTAAATGTAGAATTGCTCAGGTATCTGTCAACCTATTTTCTGACATGATAATTGGCATAAGGTCAATTGTCAACATATTCCAGTAAACAAAGTTTCTGAGTTGAGATAGTTATAAAGTTTTTGATAAAATAGAATGAAATTGAATAGTAAAGTTTTTAATAGAATAGAATGAAATTGAATAGTTTATAATGAAATAGAATGTGAATGAATTTAATATTAGAAATTATTGTTTGGAAGGGATGGAAGTATTCATAATGTAATATAGTGAAATGTTATTTGAATGAAAGGTTTATAATGTAATATGATATAAAGTTATTTATCATTTTATATTTCATCCTAAATCTTCCAAATCAAAAGTTTTTTTATTTTTACTGATCAGGATGGTTTCATTTTTACTGATCAGGATGAAATGAGATGTAAAATGAAACATTCCTTTTCCATATCATTCCATTCTATTATAAACCTTCCTCTCAAACAATAGAATAATATTACATTTCATTCTATTCTATTAATAAACTCTTAATTAAACATAATCTAAAGGAAAAGGGTGATCAATATAGGCAGCTTTTTTTTGTAATTTTTATAAAATAGCTTTTCCGTAATTCAAATATATAACTTTATGATTACAGAAGACCAATTTTTATCAAATGACAAAAATGTAACGTGAAAATAATAAATGATTTATTTTAACTATCTTTAATCTTGTCTCCAATAGATGCGCACTCTGCAACTCTCGTCCTCAGAGTCCCGAACCCTTGTTCTTCCGTTGTTCCTACACCCAAGTAACCCGGAGTTGAATGCTAGGCTGAATAGCAACTTTGTGAAACTTTAGCTTAAATTCAGCTTCCCCTGTTCTGTTTTCTCCCCTGTTTTGTTTAATGGCTTGTCTGGGGTGTTCTTTGCCTAGAGAGCAGAGACTTACCTGGGATGTTCTGATATCTACTTTGGATAAACTATGAAGCTGTTACTGGTGTTATCACGTATATACGAAGTTAAGTTGTCAAATTTCATATTTAAAAAGAAAGGATAAATAAAAATCTTTATAAAATTATAAAAAATATTAAACTAAATTTATTGCAATAATAGCTTGTACTCGCTAAGCTGTTTAGTTAAAAAGAATACTTGGGAGTGAAATTCAAACAATCAGGACTCATCAACTCTTCTGAAGCACGAATTTTCCAGATAAGAGAATCTCATTTATGAGCTTCTCTAAATTCAAGGATGATGATCCTTTGGGACCAGTAGCCTTTTCTGCCAATCTTTTCCACTCCATCGCTTTGTTTTTCATTTCCTTCCCTTTCTCTCCTTCCATGAGCTCGATTATTAGCTTAGCCAAATCATCTCTCTTCACATCATTGTCAATCTCCATACCAATTCCCCATTCAGCGCAAGCATATCTGCAGTTGGTAGGTTGATCGCCAAGGAAAGGCCAACAAAGCATAGGCATCCCAGCAGAAATGCTCTCAATTGTTGAGCCCCAACCGCAGTGTGTAAGGAAACCTCCGACTGAAGGGTGGTTGAGGACTTCCTCTTGTGGACACCAGCTAGCTATGAACCCCCTCTCTCTTGTTTCTTCGCTGAACTCTGGAGGTAATATTGCAGAACCACCAACTACCATATCATGCCTTATTATCCACAGAAAAGGGTGGTTGCTTTTGGCCAGTCCCATCCCGAATTCGAAGAGTTGTTCGGTTGTCAACACTGTTATGCTGCCAAAATTTACATAAAGTACTGAGTAAGGTTCCTTGGAATCAAGCCATTGAAGACACTCGGGTTCTTCTTTCCATAGATTACATCCAATCGATCTCAGACCACTTTGCTGCATTTGATTGAGATGTAGTTGCAGAGGGCCAATGAAATAAACGGTACGAAACATAGAGGATATTGGATCCAAAAGTTCAGGTTCTAAAGCATCAAAAGTGTGTAAAATGAGTGCTGGAGCTTCTCGTGACTTCTTAGTTGTCTCTACTGCTAACCGAAACCTGACGTCATCAGTACTTTTCGCTCGAATTCCGCCAGCTGCAAAATCCTTTAAACGCATATTTTTCATTCCTGGAATGAAGTCCACGATTTGGTCCAAGTAGCCATTTTTCTGAAAGCTCTCATCTACTAGAAGAAAAAAGTTGTTTAGATGAAAGACGCTAGTGAAGCACATGGACAACGAAAATTTTATGCCCCATGAGAACCTAATACAATTAAAAATGAGAATGAGTCTTTTCTTGCATATACCTTTCAAGGGTAGTAGACCTCTTTCTGCGAGTACTCGGATCTGATCCAAGCCCATGAAGCCAGATGCAGAGAGAGTGAAGAATATTGCAATAGGAAGTCCATGTTCTTTCGCTGCTGCAATAGTGAAATTTGACAAGAATCCATCTGAAACAATGCAAGTCACTGGTGGAACATTGGAAGAACTGCTGTCATTGAGTTTTCCAATGAGGTCACTAAATGGTGCAAGGTAGTCACTCTCCAATATGGTCTTCGAGAGATGCCTCAGATGCGGCATAACATTAGTGTCTGTGGAAGGAAGGCCATCTGGAATGCATTCAAAGCGGAAATCCGGCACGCCATCCATGGAGTCTGGACCTCTTGATTCAAATAAGCATCTATAATTAATCTCAAAATGCACAAATGTTATGTGAATTCCTTTGTGATGAAGTACCTTTGCTAGTTTAAGCATCGCTTTTATGTGGCTCTGAGCTGGAACTGGGATGAAAACTGCATGAGGTTTATGTTGAGGTGCCATAAATTCAGTACCCATCTCTGAATCTAGATCCTCACCTGTGTTTCAGAAGTGCGCAGCTCTGCTTTTTAGCTTTTAGAATTTGGTTGTGCACGGAAGTTCTCGCTCAGGGTGGCATGTTATTTTTGTTTGTATGCATCTATGTATAGCTAAGGATGGCAGATATGCTATCCACTCTCCTGTGAAGACTGTCAACAATTGTGGGTAGCCTACGTAAGGGCAAAATGGCGCTATTCACTCTCCGGTCAAGGCTGTCAGGTAGCCTGCCATGTCTATTAAGGACAAAAGGGCTAGATATAGTAGGGAGCCATTTTGTCCTTACTGGACATGATAGGCTACCGGCCAATTGTATTTTGACAGCCATTTATATAAGGCACTTCTGCTTGTAAAAAGGAAGGAATAACACCAAGAACACACAAGTGAAAACAAAGAGACGTGATGTAAGAAAGAAAAAAAAGAGGTACAAATATTTTGTTTAATTTTTTCTTGTAATTTTTAAAATTTTCAGAAATAAAATCTTTTAATCTTTATTTGTAATTTTTACACTAATTTAAGAATTTTTATGTAAAATCTGTCTATTTTTTTCTTACCGTCCTATTTAACTACAAATATGCTCTAACCTGGTCAATTTTTATAACAAAGACTACCTCCAACAGGGGTGGATCTACAATGGGGGCAAGTGGGGGCACTTGCCTCCACTACTTCCAACAAAATGTCTATAAAAAATTATTATTTTAAATTTTGCCCCATTAAAAAAAATAAAATTTTACTCCTATTAAAATTTTGTCTCCATTAAAAATAAAATTTTGTTCTTAATAAAATTTTGCCTCCACTTAAAAAATTTCTGGATCAGTGACCTCCAATTATCTTTTAATATTCATTTCCTATGGAATCATAAGGTATTGAGCAAACGTATGCAAATACGCAATAATTCTAACATTATGTGCAAGATACAACGCAAATGACGTGTTGGAGTTGGCCAGCACATGATTACTACAAGGTTCGCAACTTTATATAAAATAACGAGTTTGAACCTTAGCTGAAGGTGGAGAAACCGTAGTGTAATTGACCTTTGCAAGATTCCTATCAAACCATCAATTAAAGGGACAAAATATGCTTTCATTTTCATTCAAAACCTCTAAAGGGACAAAATAAGCAAAAGAACAACAGAACTCAAACAGAAAGGACAATCTTTTCATTTTTTTCAATTAATGTCGGCTAAATTATAATTAGACTTCCTGCGTGTACTTTGACTTGAAAAAACATTTTGTTTGAATTTATTTAAAAATGAAAAAATAATATCATTTTATGCGAACTATACAGTGGTTCGATTTGAAAGGTAAGTTTCAACTTAGTTCGAAATCTGAAATTAAAAATATAATTTAAATCAACTCTAAATTTGAATCAAATCAAATTAAATTTGTTGGCTTAGATGAGATTAAATTGAATTCAAATAAAAATGCTAAATTTAATAAAGTAAAGCCATTAAATTTTGGGATTAATGATAGATTAATATTAATTATTAAAAGTTCAAATATATTATTATTATTTAGTGTTGATTAATAATATAAACATGAATAAAGTATGAGATTTTTATAATTTTCCAATGTACAAAGAGCTGGAACTGGAAAGGGATCCTATGCCGTATAGAAATATAACAACTGGCAAATGCCAACTACACGACAAAGGCCCTGCATGGAATATATGTTTATTTAAAATTAAAATTTAATATTAATATTAACTTCTTGGATTTGCTAATTGCTGCCTGTTTTATGATGCCAATGCTTATTCTATTGTCTCCAAATTTTCTTTCTCTTTCAGTTGAGTAGCTGGCATTTATAATTGAAATAATAAATTTAGAATTATTTATTTTAAAATTTTTAATTTAATATTAAAATTTTAATTCATTAATGAATATTTTAAAATTCATAAAATTAGATTAAATTATTGTTTTTAATGATGTGATTAATATATGAACACTCATATCATATTTAGTAAATATGTCATGTTCCTAAAAACAATATTTTAACTTCATGTATACAAATTTTAAAAAATTAATCATTAAAATTGAAATTTTATTGAATCATTTTGGAAAATTTTAAACATATTTTTTTGTGTAAAATGCTTGATAAGTTAAATATAACTTTTTTTTCATTACATCTACTACTATTATTTATCGTATTATTTAGTTTATTACTTATTTTATACTTTAGTTATTAAGTATTTATTTATTTATTTATTTTTATTTCTTTATGTGAGTCATTTGAACACAATTTCGCTATTAGTTAGGAGTAAGATTATGTACTATTAAATCTATTGAAATTTTGCCTCTCCGCAAAATTTTTACTAGGTTTGTTGTTGTCTTTATTAAAGCATAATGCATATAGGTTATATTAAGATACGTGATTTGTGGTAGTCAAAGTGAGACCCATATTCAACTTCAAAGTATGAAAGATACCATTGGATTGATTCAGATCCAGAAAGCATATAAAGTATATCTAATGTTAATATATTGAAGTTGCAATGAATAATTGTTGTATATTTTTATAAGTATATACATCATGATTTCCTTGTCATTTTTTCTAGAATAATTGGTAGAACTATAAACGTATAATATGAATGTTTGTTACATATAGATTAAAAAAAGATCGACAGATCTTCTATACCCTTACCTAGTGCCCTCTGTCTACTTTTGATCTCAACTATCTAATTTATCCAATTTATTATATTGGATGGTTGAGATCAAAAAGATACAGAATAAGAAGTTCATAAAATCTGTACCCTACAAAAGTAGCTTGGAAATTAGTTACAAAAGTCTAAAACTTAATTGATCAGTCATAATATGAAGGGAATAAGTGTTCGATATGTACTTCAAATAGATAACTAAACTTAAATTGCATATTCAAGTCTAAAGCACAGAAAATTGTACGTCTGTTCTTGATCATAATCAAGTTTTTTGAAAAATGCATTTTCCAGACAAGAGAATCTCATTTATGAGCTTCTCTAAATTCAAGGATGATGACCCTTTGGGACCAGTAGCCTCTTCTGCCATTTTTTTCCACTCCATCGCTGTGTTTTTCAGTTCCTTACCTTTCTCTCCTTCCATCAAATCTTTTACAAGCTTAGCCAAATCATCACTCTTCACATCATTGTCAATCTCCATACCAATTCCCCATTCGGCGCATGCATATCTACAGTTGATAGGTTGATCGCCAATGAAAGGCCAACAAAGCATAGGCATCCCTGCAGAAATGCTCTCAATTGTTGAGCCCCACCCGCAGTGCGTAAGGAAACCTCCGACTGATGGGTGATTCAGGACTTCCTCTTGTGGACACCAACTAGCAATGAACCCCCTCTCTCGTGTTTCTTCAGTAAACTCTGGAGGTAATATTGCAGAACCACCAACTACCATATCAGGCCTTATTATCCACAGAAAAGGGTTGTTGCTTTTGGCAAGTCCCGTCCCGAATTCTATGAATTGTTCGGTTGTCAACCATGTTATGCTTCCAAAATTTACATAAAGCACAGAATTAGGTGTCCTGTAATCAAGCCACTGAAGACACTCGGGTTCTTCTTTCCATAGATTGCATCCAATTGATCTCAGACCACTTTGCTGCATTTGATTGAGATGTAGTTGCAGAGGGCCAATGAAATACACAGCACGAAACATAGAGGATAATGTATCCAAAAGTTCAGGTTCTAAAGCATCGAAAGTGTGCAAAATGAGTGCTGGAGCTTCTCGTGATTTCTTAGTTGGCTCTGCTGCCATCCGAAACCCGATTTCATCAATATTTTTTGCTTTAATTGCGTTAGTTGAAAAATCCCTTAAACGCATATTTTTCATTCCTGGAATGAAGTCTACGGCTTGGTCCAAGTAGCCATTTTTTTGAAAGCTTTCGTCTACTAAAAAAAATAGTTGTTTAGATGAAAGACGTTAGTGAAGCACATGGACAACGAAAACTCTATGCCCCTCTAAGCAACTATGTAATTAAAGAGAAAATGACTCTTTTCTTGCATATACCTTTCAGGGGTATTAGACCTTTTTCTGCAAGTACCCGGATCTGATCGAAGCCCATGAAACCAGAGGCAGAGAGAGTAAAGAATATAGCAATAGGAAGTCCGTGTTCTTCCGCTGCTGCAATAGTGAACTTTGACAAGAATCCATCTGAAACTATGCAAGTCACTGGTGGAACATTGGAAGAACTGCTGTCATTGAGTTTTGAGATGAGATTGCTAAACGGTGCAAGGTAGTCCCCCTCCAGTATGGACTTACAGAGTAGCCCCAGATGCGGGCCGACAAGAGTATCTGTCGGAGGAAGGCCATCTGGAATGAATTCAAAGCGGAAATCCGGCAAGCCATCCATGGAGTTTGGACCTCTTGATTCAGTTAAGCATCTATAGTTAATCTCAAAATGCACAAATGTTATGTGAAAACCTTTGTGGTGAAGTACCTTTGCTAGCTTAAGCATTGCTTTTATGTGGCTCTGAGCCGGTAGTGGGATGAAAACTGCATGAGGTTTATGCTGAGATGCAATAAATTCAGTACCCATCTCTGGACATAGATCTTCACTTTTGTGTTTCACAATGTATAAATACTAAATAGCTCTGCTTTATAGCTGTTAGAATTTGGTTTCTGCACGGGAGTTTTCGCTGAGGTTGGCATCTTATCTTTGTTTGTATGCATCTAATGTGTGTTTGTACAAGGCAGATATGCTATCCAATTCCCTATCAAGACAACCTTCAATACTTTCGAGTAGTTATTTTCTATGGTAAGGTGACAAATCATAAGATAGAATCGGAATATAAGGTCAGCATAGTAGTGTTGTTATCACTATTCTTCTGTTGTGTATTGAGCAATCGTATTCTAACATTGTGTGCATTAAGTTATTTGGAATGCCAAGGGGCATCTCTATCGACTATCGAGGAGTCTTAATTCCTGACAGCATTGCAAATAATGGTCATCATATAATTATTACAAGGCTCCCAATATTCTAAGAAATAATGTGATGATAGCAACATTTGAGCTCTTTTTTTTTCTGCTATGAAAAGGACTGATTCTAGAGCTGAAGAGATTAGCAAAGGTTTCAAATCATGTCATAGCGTTGAAGTCTTGGCAATAACTTAATTATTGAGGTTGATTTGGGTCCATAACAGTTACTGAAGCTGCAATACACGTAAACGTAACTCACATTTCACAATGTCTCCAGAATAATAATATATATACAAAGAGCTGGAAGGGATCCTATGCCGTATAAAAACATACCAACTGGCAATGCATGAACATGGGGTTCTTCGATAGTCGTGCAAAAAGGGGCTGTTATGGAATATGCTCTCTTTACGGTTAATATTCTTCATAGTCAAACAAAGCTCTGATGATGACTAATTTCTTGCAGCTTAAAATTTATTAACAATAAAAGAGAATCACTAATTATTTTAATTTTGGTATGGAATCTTTAAATTCGGCATTTAATTGAAAACAATGTTTAGAATATTCTTCTTAATATTTTCTCAATGCTCCTTAAATAACGTAATTTACTGTAATTTTTAATTCTATAGATACAAATTTTCAGCAACAAATTTTGTACTCTTTTTTAAAATTTAAATATAATTAAAGTAATTGATGACTCTCTTTCTTAATTACTTTATTGCCATTGACCTTTAAAATTAATTTTCTCTAATTTCTTCCTCCATCAACATGCAAAATTGCTAGTCCTGGGTTAGTATATTTCTTCGATTATCATCTTCCATGAGAATGATGGAGCAAAGTTGCAAATGCCATATTGGATTTAATATCTTATTACGTTTTAGTACGGTATTGTACAGGTACCGGTCAATACCGGATAATATTTTGGGTAGTATTTTAAATTTATAAAATAGTCTCTAAAATTTTTAAAATTTGCAAAATAGTTCGTTGTTATATTGTACAGTTGCAACATATATTTTATTAGTTTATTGTTTACATCAACCATGTTTTTAAAAATCATAATAATAAATAATAATCACAATTAATATAAAATAACAATAATTTTTAAATATTTCACATATAAATAA
>JAOTIZ010000003.1:2736827-2751017 GCA_027123425.1 Erythroxylum panamense
ATGGCTATAAACGTGTTAGCCACTGAGCCGTGTTTTGCTCACCCCATTCTCCCTCCTCAGGTGCAAATTCTAGTTGACCGCGGAACCTTGCAAGGCATCGGGCATAACTCCAAGAACTCTAGAAACTTTTGTATTAAGTTAGTAACTAGCATTTTGTAATGGCTTTATAAGCATATCGATCATTGAGCATCTCATATTTTGTAATTTATACTGGACTCTTGATGAATATGTTGATATGTAACTAAAGCTGTGCATGAACTTTTGTTATGATTTGAAAAGAGAATGAGAGCTCTAGTACTCTCTTCATCATGTGTTGTGTTGTTTTGTGATCTATGGGTGAAGTATGTGTATGAGTCTTTATTATTGAGTTCGCTGTTGAGTTTTGCCTTGAGAGGGCTCGCTGGAAATTTGCATAGGTTTAGGAACTATTGAAGTTCTGCAAATTTCTGGGCTGATGTGTTCCTTGAGTTAGATTTGGGTGTTTGTGTGTTTTCAGCCAAATTATGGACTGAATAGATCAGATGGAATCTTTTGTTTTATGGGGAGCTGTAGGCGAGCTGTAGAGCTCTTCCTTGATGTGTTATGAACTATTTTAGGGTGTGTTAATTGGTAGATATGAGTTGTTAGATTCAGATGTAGGTGCTGTCTAAATGACAGATTTCAGGCAGAAGCTTTGAGTCCACTTTTGACCATCATAGAGTTAGAATTGGGATCGGTGATCTTCATGAAAGTTGTAGAGAATTCTTTTACCTTTCTGTAGACACCAAGCTTGTTAAATTTGGAGTTCTGAGTAGAAAGTTATGATCTTTCCAAGTGGATACATTCAGGAGCTAAAGTAAGACAAAGTTACTGTTCACCGTCATCTTCGTCTGTGCTGACGTCATCTTTGTCTATGATGATGTCATCTTCGTATGTGCTGACGTCATCTTCGTCTATGATGACGTCATCTTCTTCTGTGCTAACATCATCTTCGTCTATGATGACGTCATCTTCGTCTTAGTTTCGCTGACGTCATCTTCGTCTGTGCTGATGTCATCTTCGTCTATGATGACGTCATCTTCGTCTTAGTTTTGCTGACATCATCGTCTGCTTTCGTTTTGACCCTTCTCCTTTCTTTTGGCTATAACTTTTTACATAAACCTCCGATTTAGCTGATTTTTGAAGCGTTGGATTCCTAAGAAAATTTTCTATCTTTTTATACCTGATTTACCAGTATTACTTTTAAATTGAAAAAGGTGGTTTGAAACAAAGTATGATGATCGGTTGATAAAGTCTGAATATACTTTACTTATTTTCAAATATCTTGAGCTATGGAGCTCCGATTGAGACGATTCTTGTTTTAAATTAAACTAGAGTTATAAATCTACAAGTTTTATGAAGAAACCATTCGACATTTTTTTAAGCCTCTAAGGTTTTTTTTATAATTATGACATGAAGTCAGTAGAGTGTCAATTTTGACTGTTTTCTTTAGATAGTATTTTGAGCGTGACTTCTTCATTTCTAATCCAAATTGAGCGTTTTCAGTGGCGTTAGAATCGTTAGAATATGAGGAGAAAATGTCCTTAAGAAGTCGATCCGATTTTCCTTTGGAGGTTTTCCCAAATTGTGGTCAGTGTGTGGTCAGTTTTGGGTCTGCTATGCTTGTGTGATTCCGAATGTTGGGCCTCGGAGACGGGGTCCAACATTTTAGTTCAAGTAGGGAATATGCTTTTTCTGGCTGATTTTTATATTTTGCAGATGGGCACCGATGATACATCTTCTTCCACTCTGATTTTATTCGGAAGGTCGTTTTTAAAAAACCACTAGAACGAAAATTGATGTTCATGATGGATCTTTAACAATGGAATTTGATGGTGAATTAATTAAGTTCAATATATACAATAACATAAAAATTCCAAATGATGAACAACCTATTGTTTTTGTGGATTTCATTAACTTATGGATGCAGGAAAATTTGATTTTGAAGGACAAAGATGAGGTTAAAATGATCTTGGAAGTGGAAAATATATCACGTTGGCAAGGAAGTAAGGAATCGGTATTATCCAGTGAATAAATGGAGACGTCATTGTGTGTGGAGACCATCGAACCAATATTCCAGTAGCTACCATACGTGGAAATGTCCAAAAGTGTGGACAAGTTACTACCGTCGTTAGTTAAGCCACCAAAGTTGGAGTTGAAAAGCTTGCCTAGTCATTTGAAGTACATCTTTTTAGGTGAGTAAGATGCATTGCCTCTTATTATTTCTAATCAACTTAAGGTTTTGCAGGAAAGCCAACTGATTAATGTGTTGAAGGATAATAAAGAAGCTTTCGGTTGGGTAGTGGCTGATTTGAAGGGCATTAGTCCCACTATTTGCATGCACCGAATTTTGATGGAAGATGAAGCGAAGGAGGTGAGGCCCCCCAACGTCGTCTAAATCCACCCATGATGGAAGTGGTGAAGAAAGAAATTTTGAAACTTCTTGACGCTAGCATTATTTATCAAATTTCGGATAGCAATTGGGTAAGTCCGATCTAGGTAATTCCGAAGAGAACTGGTGTAACTGTGATTGAAAATAGTGATGATGAGTTAATACCAACTCATGTTCAAAATGGTTGGAGAGTATGCATAGATTATATGAAGCTTAATTCAGTTACTAGAAAAGATCATTTTCTGCTTCCATTTATTGATCAAATGCTTGAAAAACTTGCAAGTAAATCTCACTATTGTTGTTTAGATGGATATTCAGGATACCACCAGATTTTGGTAGCACCCAAGGATCAAGAGAAAACAACCTTCACACGTCCATTCGGCACCTTTGCTTACCAAAGAATACCATTTGGATTATGTAACGCACCTGTGACATTTCAAAGGTGCACGGTAAGTATTTTCTATAATCTTGTGGAAAATTGCATGGAAATTTTTATGGATGATTTCATAGTCTATGGAGAGTCTTTTGAAACATGCATTGTCAACCTTGAAAAAGTGCTAAAATGTTGCATTGAAACTAATTTAGTTTTAAATTATGAAAAGTGTCATTTCATGGTTGATCAAGGCATAATTTTGGGTTATAATAACTGCTAAGGGAATTGAAGTCGATAGGACTAAGATAGATGATATTCGTTCTTTATCTTACCCCGCGACTATGCGGGAAGTTTGTTCTTTTCTTAGTCACGAAGGATTTTATAGGCAATTTATTAAGGACTTCTCCAAAATTCCGCAACCCATTTGTAAACTACTCCAAAAGACATGAAGTTTGATTTCGATGAGTTATGCAAAAGTGCATTTGATGAACTCAAGGAGCGACTCACTACAGCACCGATTATTTAGTCACCGCAATGGGATACACCATTTGAGTTGATGTGCGATGCTTCGGATTATGTAGTTGGCACTGTGTTGGGCCAAAAAGTGGACAAGATACCTCAAGTTATTTATTAGGTGTCCATGACACTTAATGATGCCCAAAAATATTATTCTACGACGAAGAAGGAGTTTTTAGCGGTAGTCTTTGGATTGGAAAAGTTTTGGTCATACCTATTGGGGACGAAGGTGATAATCTATTTAGACCATGCAGCTCTAAAATATTTGGTGAATAAGAAAGAAGCCAAACCAAGATTGATTCGATGGATTTTACTGCTCCAAGAATTTGATTTGGAAATCTGCGACAAGAAAGGAGCTGGAAATTTGGTGGCCGATCACCTAAGCAGGATCACTCCAAGTACTGCATCAGATGTTCTTCGCGACAAATTTTCGGATGCAATTCAACAGGTAATTCCATGGTATACAGACATAGTAAACTTTTTGGTGACTAAGTCTTTACCTAGTGATTTATCTAGAACTGAAAGAGATAAAATTAAGCGAGAGGCTAAATATTACATTTGGGACGAGCCTTACCTCTAGAAATTTTGTTCTGATTAGATTGTTAGGAGATGTGTCATGGATGATGAAATTCCTTCTATTTAACATTTTTGTCATTCATCACTTTGGTCCCAAAAGAACCGCCTGAATTTTTTTTGAATGTGGACTGTTTTGGCCTAAGTTATTTTATGACTCTTACATGTTTTGCAAGTCTTGCGATCGTTGTCAAAGAATAGGTAACTTGGGATTGAGGAATCAAATGCCATTTATGAACATTCTAGTATGTGAGATTTTTTATGTTTGGGGAATAGACTTTATGAGTTCTTTTCCTTCCTTCTTTGGTAAGAACTACATTTTGTTAGTTGTAGATTATGTTTCGAAATGGGTTGAAGCTAAGGTTACTATATCTTACGATGCTAAAACTATTATAGATTTTGTTAAATCTAATATCTTTATCAGGTTCGGAATGCCTAAAGCTATCATTAATAACCAAGGAACCCATTTCTACAATAAGACTTTTAAAGCTTTGATGAAAAGAAGTGGTATCACATACCGAGTCTCTACTGCCTACCATCCCAGACAAATGGACAAGCTGAGTTATTCAATAGAGAGATCAAATCTATACTAGAGAAAGTGGTGAATCCGAACCAAAAGGATTGGAGTTTACAACTGGACGATGCTTTGTGGGTATACCGAACTGCGTACAAAACTCCTATAGGTATGTCGCCTTACAGATTAGTTTTCAGTAAAACTTGTCATTTACATGTGGAAATAGAGCATAAAGCTTATTAAGCTATGAAGCAATTGAATATGGATCAAGTGGAGGTTAGTAATAATAGGAAATTGCAATTGTAAGAATTAGAGGAGATTTGTAATAAGGCGTATGAAAATGCGAAAATTTATAAGGAAAATACTAAAGATTTTCATGATAAAATGATTTATAGGAAACATTTTTCAATCGGACAAAAAGTTCTTCTTTATCATTCGAAGCTTAAGTTATTTCTAGGAACTTAAGCTTAGAACGTTTATTGTTACTAACATTTTTTCTCAAAGTGTGGTAGAAATTCAGAGTTTAGATACCTCTAAGGTATTTAAAGTTAATGGACATCGCTTGAAGCTATATTATGAAAACTTTTCGATCGAGCAAGTGGAAGAAATAGAGTTGGTACTCCCAGCCTATTTCTGATCAGGTAAGTAAAGAAATATGTCTAGCTAAAGACTTTAAAGAAACGTAATCGGGGGAACCCGTAAATTTTTCAAGTTTGTTTATGATATTTATTTTCAGCAGTTTTTTCATTTCATATTGTGTTTATTTCAATTAGTAAGGAATTTAAATTCACATTTTCATTTTTGTCATTTTTTTTCATCTTTTCATTTTAAAAATGAAAAAAATGAAAATTAAAAATGAAAAAAATGAAAAAATGAAAAGTTTGGCTCTTCCTGCCATCCCCTATTTCCCCTCTCTTTTCCCCCTTCTTCTTTCGTCAAGTTTCTCTCTTATTGTTCCCAATTGTAGCTACTGCATATCAACACTCACCTCTTGGACTTTTAATCACACTTGCCAACCACTCAATTCCATTCTATCCTAGTCTTCATTGACAACCCACCCACCAACCCTAACTTGTAATTTTGTTGATTGCATTGTTGTCTTGTGCCATTGCAGGTTGTTTTTCACAAAATTAACACAATACCAAGGAATTCTCGTGGACTAACCCCTCCAATTTGTTTTGCTGCTGATTTTCCTCCACCACAACCCACTTCAAAAATCACCGAACCACCTCCTACACTAGCCCAAGTGCAAATACTTGCTACTCCAGCACCACGAACACGCCAAAGGACAGGGAGAGGAAAAGAAGTCAAAACCAATAGCAAATGGACCACTAGAGTTGGGGGCTGCACATCTTTTCAACTTCTCGAAGATACAACATGATTCCAACAGCTAAGTGAAAGAAAAATTTATCCTTGTAAGTCTATTATTTCTGACACGCTTGAAGCATTGAATGTTTATGATTCTTTCACGCAATTGATGGGTCCAATTGGCTAGAGTGTGTTTACTAGAATTAATTGCCCTGCATTTGTTGAATTAACTAGGGAATTTTATAGTACATTCCAATTTAATTGTACTGACGAGTTTAACGTGTTCACGAAAGAGGTTGTTGAATTTTGATTGATTGGAAAAGAATTTGCATTATCGATTGCTGAATTCAATGTTGCTATGGGTTTTGTTTCAACTGCTAAAATTGAGACTGAGTTGTTTATCAATGATAAATGCGACTATCATGAAGATTTTAATGCATTGGAATTATGGAGTCAATGGTCTGTTGATACAAATCCTTATAATGCTAGTATTTCAAAGAGTTCCTTTCTTAGAAATCCTGTTTTTAAAATCATCCATAGACAGTTGGCATACAATTTTTCTGGTCGTAAAGATGCTGTGGAAACATTGTCGAAAGTAGAATTTTATTTCCTGTGGTGTATGGATAGGCACATTCCTGTAAATTTAGGTTATTGGTTTATAACTCAATTTCAGTCAGTGCTACATAAGAAATCCAGACCTTTGATCCTCGGTTCATATATTACATAATTGGCTATTAATTTGGAACTATTGGATCTTGATCATACTACATGAATGTGGCTTGTGGTATAGAACCATTGGATTTAGATTGTTTGAGCAAGATGGGAGTTGTGGATTTTAGTCGTGGCCACATCGTTTTCACCATTCCCTGCCCAACCACTCTTCCCACTATGAGATCATTAGCAGCACAAAGTCGCGCTCCACCAGCTGAAACCAGTAGCCACCAACAACATGACACCGATTTGGAGGATCGTCTTAGTAGGATCGAACGAAAAATGCACCGTTTGGAGCACAATTGGATGGCCTATTGGGAGGATGAGGCATTCCAGCCGCCACATCTACCAACACCTTGATTTCAGCACTTCCATAATAAATAAGCTTTCTTTTACCTTTTCCTTTATATTTATGCTTCTTTAACATTGAGGACAATGTTGGTCTAGTTGTGGAAAAAAATTGGATTTTTGGTGTGTGAATATTTTCAGTTTTTGTGTGATTTTTATTGATTTTTGCATGCAGATATGCATGTTAAGCCATGAAGCTTGTCATATTAGTTTGGATAAGATTGAGTATATGCATGAAATTAAATTGGGTAAGTATGTTTTAAGGTGAGTCATGTTGATTGATTGCAATAATTGATCTTATAGACTTAGTCAAAAATTTTGACATTTGAGTGATGAGGAATGTGTGGAATTGAAGGGAATTCTTAACTTAAACCTATGAGTGAAATTTAAGCCTAAATGACATCATCTTTATGTCATGCTATTTCGTTGAATTGTGTGATGCTCCTCTATTCATGTTGCCTTCAGAAATTGCACGGAACCGGTTTGAATTTATTTGATTACATGAGATATAAACATTATTAAGGCCTTCTTTGTTTAAAAACCCTTTAGCTTAAAAATGACCCACCTAATTATTTTCCCTTTACAAAAATTTTTGAGCCTTTATCCTTGTTTTTCAATCAATCACCTTATTTAAAAACCTAAAAACCCCACTAGCCTTACCCTATCACAAGTTGAATGAAGCAATGAGTAATTTGGGACTTTTGTTTTGTATTTTATTCTGAGATACTTTTATAGATACTTCTACTCATGTGTTTATTAAATTTTACTGCTAGTAATTTCTCTTGTTTTTTTATCATTTTCCCTTGTGTTTAGCATTATTCAAAAAGATGAAAAAAAGAGGAAAAAAAGAAGAAAAATAGAAAAAGAAAAGAAAAGAAAAAGAAAAAGAAAAAAGAAAAAGAAGAAGAAAAGGGAAAAAATAAAGCATAGCAGCATGAGTTAGTATGAGTAGTTGTAGCCTTTTATGTCATGTGTTTATCTTAGAATTTTAATTTGAGTATCACTTTTACTTGATACTTTGTGAATGCTTGTGATTAACCTTTTGCCATTTTTGCCTCACCTATGAATCTAACCCCATTATAACCCTGAATAAAGTCTTTATGATCTATTAGCTCATGTGATCTGAATGAATGATAACTGGTAAAATTGCAATCTTATGATAGTGCAATATGTTAGAGAGAGAATTGAGAGAAACACTTTGCCCTCAATCACTTGAGTGTAAGAGCGAAATCCATGAGAAGAATTTAGTTTGATTTCATATTTACTTTTGAATCAAGATGTCTTATTTTGACTTTGTTTATTTTACTGGCCCAAGTTAATGGATTGTGTGTACTTAATCTTATGAAGGATGAATTGATGGATTGTAGTGGTTTAACATGTTTGTTCAAAGGCGAGCAAAGGTTTGGTGTGGGGGAATTTGTTAAGTTATCAATTTGTGCTTATTTTGTATTTAATTCTCTTTAATGTGTTGAAATTATTATTCAACATTTATGGAATTGACTTATAATTGTTCTCAGATGATTTTCAACACCTTATAAATGAAATTGAATCAAAAAGATGAAAAAGAAACGAAGAAAATCTGAAATTCCAAGTTTGGCAGCAATTCAGTGATTAAGCGTGGGCATGTGCAAGGATGAAATTAATTTTCAAATCTACTTTCAAAATCTAAATATGATTCTTTTGAGATTTTCATAATCTTTTAAGATCAGATTGATGGAGATTCACAATATGAACATGTGAGAAACGTGATCTGTAAGAGAGGATAGAAAAGGAAGGGATCGGGAGGCTTTAAAAGTCGAAAACATTACTGTTCACGTCACATTCCTTTAGAGTTAGAATAGTTTAGTTTTCTGCAGTTTTTCTCATTGATTGTTCTTACGTCTCTGCACTTTTTCTTCTATTATTTTTGTTTTCTTAAAGAAAGACTAGGGATGGAGACTTGTTGTGTTGTTATTTCTTTGATTTCTACTTTCGTTATGAATAGCTAAAGTTGAGGGGAGCCTTGTTATCACCTATTATATATGAGATGTTTCAATAAAGTTTTTTCATTGATGAATATTGAATATCTTCTGCATTAATTTTTCTAATTGAATTGATTAATTTCTAAGTGCGCAACTAGGGATTAATTCGTTCAATAGCTATATTAATGAAATATGATGTTCAGTTTCGTTAATCACAAGTAGCAATTAAGATTACCATCTTTATGTTAGAGTCATAAATTTTAAGAAGATATTCACTTGATTAATTGCATGTCGTACATGTATTATCTTGCTCGTTGGTTTATTGATTATTAAAGCTATTATTCAATTGAATCTACGATCATATCTAGGTTGTTGTTTAATAAAAATTCTAGGATACATGTTTATAGTCATTTACACTTAAGAGAAAATATTATCCAATGAATGTTTATTAATGATTGAAATTTTATATTGAGGATCCATTTTAGCGTGATAACTTCGGTGGCCCAAATACCAAGGTTTTTCCTATTAAAGTTTTAGATCCAATTATTTCTTTTGATTTGCGATTTTTCTTATATTTTTCCTTAATGTTCAGTCCAATTTTGTTACTTTGTTTTCGTTTTGAATTCGTAACTCCTTTACCGTTAAGTTTCCTCGTAGGAATGATATCCACTTACCACTACTACATTAATTTGTGTTAACAAAAGTGGTTTCTTTTTTAATTTGGTTGCAAGCAACAGCAGTACCAATTTGATCTAAATATCCCTTATCATTGTAATCTCCTTTATCCAACTTACTGTATTTTGAGACAAACTTGTAAATTATGTTTAGTATTTTTGACCATTCTAACATTTCTCTCCTCCCAAATTATATTTATTAAGTAGTAAAATGCAATATTTAAAAATTATATAGTTAAATCTACTTAAGAATTATGATTTCTCTAAATATTGAATGGTGAGGAACATGTTAGTAGAAATGACACAACGAATAACCCCTCATCCCTTGGACAACTGGAGGATTTCAAAGTATCAAGTAGAAGAAAATCTAACAAAAAGAGGAAGACATTTTTTTTTCTAGGAATATGACTATCATTGCCTGAAATGTTGGGGGAATTAATTTCCTTTAGTAACTTTATTTTAAAGAATAAGCCTTACTTATGGGAATTTTTGGGATCAAAGATTAAGAGAATAGTTGTAACCTTTTTGAAATCCTCCCAAAGCAGTGGAGATTGATCTTTAACTACTCTTATCACCATAACAATAGAGTATTAATGCTACTAGATGTGGATAAAGTTAAAATTCTAAGCTCCCTTATCACTGATTAAATGATATCATAACAATCAAGCTTAAGAAAGAAATCATATTGTCAACGTCTCAATTATATATGCATACACTTGTGATTTCCAAAGAACCTCTATATAGTTCAATCTTCTAGAATTATCTTCAACCTTAAAAGCCTCCTAGATTATTCTTTGAGATTTTAGCTCCACGTTACATCCTAATGAAGTTGATGGAAATAGTTATATTAAGAGTTATTATAAGGACTTGAGAAACTGTGCGAATGATATTCAGGTAACAAACCCTTTGGAGGCAACTTTTACACTCATCTAAGAAAGAATTTAGACATAATTCTTGCCAATTTGGAATGGTTTCAAGCTTTTCCTCTTTGTGAAACCATATTCCCTAACCTAATCTTTTTGGATCAATCCTTAACCATTGTGCAGCTTCTAATGTAAGTAAACCAATCAAGTTCCTTTTCATATTTAATAATTTTCTTGCTAAGTTAGATGGCTTCAATGAAGCTATCTTGAGGGGTCTTAACTCTAATGTTCAAGGTACTAAGCTATTCATTTATGCAAAAAAAGGCTTCGAAAGCATGAAAGAGGAACTTGAAATCCTCAATAAAAATTTTGTGGGAAACACTTACCATCTCTTAAACACAACAAAAACAGCTCTTAACAAAGTTGAATCTTACCTTTATCTTAATCCTTCTTACACTCTTCTTTAAAATGTTAAGAAATAAGCTCTTCAAAATTACATAAAAGCTCTTAAACACAATGAAAGTAACTCTTAACAATTATAAATCTTACCTTTATCTCAATCCTTCTTACACTCTTCTTTAAAGTTTTGAGAAATAAGCTTTTTAAAAGTACACAAAAGCTTTTAAATTCGATTACTCTATCATGCAAGAAAGTTTTAGAATTTGTTGGCTGAAAGAGGATGATAAAAACTCCACATTCTTCCACAAATATATCATAATAGAAAGGTTTTTAGTAAAGCATTCATTTTACAAAACGACACTACCCATTTAAATATATAAGAAGAGTTTCTAAAAGAAAGCACCAACTCCTTTGGTACACCTTCCCCTACTTGATTCTCAATTTCTTTAATCAAAGAAATCATCCAGGATTAGTTGTCCCTATATGAAATTGAATTCCTATCAAACCTTTCACTATAACTAAAATTGAGAATTCTTTGAAGTCACTCAACTCCTTCAAAACATGAGGACCAGACAGTTTTAATGCCAATTTTTTTTCAAAAATATTATACACTAAAAGCTTTTTAGTTTTGGATGCAATTCTTGAATTTTTCAAGGAAGGAAGATGCTAAAGGAGATAAATAGAACATTCATCAACTTTATTATTAAAGGAAATGAACAAAACTCTATGAAGGACTTTCTCCCGTTAGCTTGTTACAACTCAATTTACAAAATTATCTCAATCTAGTACCTGATAGACCAAAACATATGCTTTAGGCTCATATTGACCACTCATAGGGTGCTTACTTACCATACAAAAAAATTGACAACATAATTCTTACTTAAAAATTATTCAAACACTACCTTAAGAAAAGAAATAGTAGAAATTGTGCTCTAAAGATTGATTTCCAAACAACTTTTGAATCAGTGGATTGAACTTTTATACTAAACTCTATAAGAGCCTATACGTTCTTAGATATGTTCATTAAATTGACTGAGCAATGCCCAACAAGTCCAATTTTTCACATTATGGTGATAAAGAGCCTTCAAGCATATTTAAAGGGGCTAAAGCATATAATAGTTCCAAAAGCATATCCTAGTTCCATCTCATCTCTCACTACAACCTTGAACTTACTTAGTAAGCTCTTAAGATTATCTACTAATAAAGGAAAAAGTGGGATGTTTCTATATGCTAGTTTTGCTCATCAAGCTACTGTTTTTCCTTACTTGCAAGTTTTAAACAACTCTAACTCTCCTTGACTTATCTTGGCATTATGGTCTCCTCTACTAAACCCTCTTTCATTGATTTTAAGCCACTAATAGAAAATTTTCAAAATAGAATTAGTAGCTGGAGCTTTAAAACCTTGTCATTAGAAGGCAAAGCCCAGTTGGTAAATTGTGTTTTGAACTTACTCAAAGTGTATTTGGTTTCAAATGTTGTTTTTCCTTATGCCATCATCAAATCCATTGATAAATTACTTATAAGATTTCTATGGTCTTTACAAGGAAAATAAAATCAAGGAAAAAAATAAATAGTTTGAAATAGGCCAGCCAAAGCATACAGTTGGCTCATACGAAGTCACAAATTTGGTTATGTTAATTAAAAGAGTCTAGAGATTATTCAAGGATAAGCAAGCCTTTTAGGTTAGATGGGTACATGTGAACTACATTAAAAGCTTCAACTTCTAGTGTCTTAACATGCCTCTAATTGCCTCCTCAATTATGAAATTTTGAATCAATATTAGGGACAAGAATAAACAAACTTTCTTTTGTAAGATTGGCAATGGAAACAACTAATTCTTTTGGTTTGATAATTGGTCACATTATGGCCCATTGGAAAGTTTTATTGAATTGTCACCTCTAAAATCTTACTTCCAACCCAATGCCACTGTATCTCAAGTCCTTTCTTATCAATCACTCATCTCAAACACCCTATACTTCTAACCCAATGCCACTGTATCTCAAGTCCTCTCTCATCAATCACTCATCTCAAACACCTTACCAACTTCTGAATTTTCAACATTTATAATTAACTTCATAATGATCCATGATAAGGAAGATGAAATCACCTAGAATGGCACCTCATAAGGAGCTTTATCAATGCTTCTTACTGGAAATTCTTTAGTAGTGCTCTCCTTTGAGCCTCCCATACACTATAGTTAGTAATGGAAAGAAGACTTTCAACTCTAAACAAGTTATCCCAATTCCTAAACATTCCAAATTGGTGCACTGTATGCAAATCAGCTCAAGAATTGTTGGATCATCTCCTATTTAAATGTGACGTTACTAATATGGCTTGAAAAAAAATTCTTAAGAAGTGAAGCTTAGGAAATCCACCTAAAGACTGGAATGACATCATTAATTAAAGCGTCCAAATCAAACATAGAAAGGTAGGAGACATATAGATCTTTTGTATTACATTATCCTATTTGGTTGTTAAGAAAGTTTTATATCTAATAATAAAACTATCAATACTCGTAAGTATTTGGTTTGTATTTTATAGTATAAGAGGTTATCATTCCCATGAAGATTATACAATAGTAATAATTTGAACTTACCTTTGTATAAGGTATTCAAAAATTGGGTTGAATTAAATTTACATAACAAAAATTGAAATAAATAAAGCAAGTAATCAAATAACAAGTGAGTTACTAATTAAAACTAGGGTTTGATCAATATTGAATACTTAGGAACTATTCTTTCCTTATTTTATTTCCTTTACTATTGTTAATTTAATTTATGTGTTTGATCCTAGATTCCCTAAAGTATTGATTACTCTCTCTCAAGATCTAATCAATTAACCCTAATTGACTTTGAAATTTCCAGATTTGCAATCTCTTTATTCACAAAACTATCCCTAAAGTCTTCAATTAGATATGAAGTTAGATAATAGATAATTAATTTCTCAACTAAGATCTCTCTTTGATTGATTGTTAGCCTGATAATTATGGGTCTATTAAACTGTCAACTCTTATTGTACAATCTAACATTAATTACTTTTGACTCACTCTCTTGATTTGTTGTAAAGTTTATGCATGAAAAATTGTCACAAAAATTTGGAATATATTGAACTCAATAATGAATAAAGTCAAAAAATAATTTCATAAATATTCCTAATCTGAATTTAGAACTCCATGAACTTGTTTAACATCAACATTACACATCAAGGATAATGAAACGAGTAAAGGAAAAGAATAGAAACTCTATTTAGGCTTTGATTTGTAATGTTGGAAATTTCAAATGCACTTCTTGATCTCTGTTGAGTCAAAATGACTTTACATATATATGATTTTGATGAATAACAAAGAGGAAAAGAAAAGCAGACGCATAAGTTAGAAAAACAGACGCAGACGTAGAAGTTAAATAAACAGACGCAGACGCAGAAATAGAAAAGCAGACGCAGACGGAAAAGAAAAAGCAGACGCAGAAAGCAGACGAAGAATAAAAAGCAGACGCAAGAGTCAGTTCGAGTTAGTTACAGAACTCAACTGATTAACCGTTT
>JAOTIZ010000003.1:2751117-2762091 GCA_027123425.1 Erythroxylum panamense
TTTCAATAAAGTTTGTTCATTGATGAATATTGAATATCTTCTGCATTACTCTTTCTAATTGAATTGATTGATTTCTAAGTGCGCAATTAGGGATTAATTCGTTCAATAGCTAGATTAATGAAATATGACGTTTAGTTTCGTTAATTACAAGTAGAAATTAGGATTATCTTTTTTACGTTAGAGTTGAAAATTCTAAGAAGATATTCACTTGATTAATTGCATGTCGTATATGTATTATCTTGCTCATTAGTTTCTTGATTCTTAAAACTATTATTCAATTGAACCTACGATCGTATCTAGGTTATTGCTTAATAAGAATGCTAGGTTACATGTTTCTAGTCATTTACACTTAAGAGAAAATATCCCCCAATGAATGTTTATTAATGTTTGAAATTTTATATCGATGATCCATTTTAGCATGATAACATCGATGACCCGAAAACCAAGGTTTTTTCCATTAAATTTTCAGACCCAATTATTTCTTTTGATTTGCAATTTTTCTTATCTTTTTCCTTAAATTGCTATAAATTAACCCTGCCCCCCCCTATTTCGTTACTTTGTTTTCGTTTTAAATTCGTAACCCCTTTACTATTAAGATTACTCGTGGGAACGATATCCACTTATCACAACTACATTAATTTGTATTAACGGAAGTTGGTTTCCTTTTGAATTTGGTTGCAGGTGACAGCAGTACCAGTCCCTGTGCCCCTCGAAGAATCTCAAACCTGGGCTTATTCCTCGTCACATTATCTCGGTCATCGATTTCTTCTTCAGAAGTAACTGATTTGTCCTCTGTTTGACCAGTTACTTCACAAACAGTAACTAACTGTGAATCTGTACATTTTGTTATTTTTCCTTCACTACGTGTTTGTGCTTGTACTTGACCCTTTCTAATCTAAGCTTACTTCGATACCATGGGATGCTGCTAGAAATTTAATGGAGAGTGTCTAGATTTTCTGTTTTGATCCCTTTGAAACATCATTTGTAGTAAATGATAACATCTTGGCCTTATATGTCCAATGACTCCACAAAAATGACAAGTGGATATAAATCTTCGATTCTTTCTCAATGTTTCTTCTTCTTGGATAGATTTGGATATGTCATCTTTCTTCTCATTCACTTTAGAGCAATCACCCTTATAGCCAATGCCTTGAAGATCCTCTTTAACTTTACCAATTTCCAACAACTTTTCTAGCTTTTCGGTAACTCTATTTAACATTCTCAATCCCTTTTCGGTACTTAATAATTTCATTCTAGCTTCACCAAGCTCATTTGATGTCAACATCAAATTCTTTTCTAACTCTTGGATGATGTTCTTCATGGAGAGATTCTCTTCCTTCAATCTTTCATTCTTTCTATATATTTTCACCTATTTTTCGTACATTAATTCTTAAGCCTCGTAAATGTTCTCCATTTTATCACTTGACCCACTTTCATCACAGTCATAATCTAAGATCGAGTTTTGAGCTGAATTGTTTGCATTTTTCTAGAAATTTCCAGATTTACTCACTTTTTTGTCTTCAATTACTTCCTTCTCAGTTACTGTTAAGCAAGTAACTGGACTTTTGCTGTACAAAGTAACTAACGCATCATTATTCACAACTTCTCTTCACTTCTGGATTCAGTATCACTCCAAGTGCTCATATAAGATTTTCCTTTTCACTTCTTCATAGTATTAATACACTCCTCTTAAACATGTCCGAAGCCTTAACACTCATGGCATTGAATTCTCTTTACCTTTCTTTCTTCCTTTTGAGTTTTGGCTTGTTGATTAAAGTTGTTGTTCAATGAGCTCCCGTCTTTTTTCCTAAACTCGGGTCTGTCCTTTTTCACTCTCTTCAACCACTTACTGAACTCTCATGTTAATAGCTCTATCTCCTCCTTCTTGTCGAATTCACCTTCTAAGTCATGCACAACTTTACCAATCTCGGCTTGCAATGCTAATCCTTTCTTCTTCTCTTACTTACCGTTTAAAAGATTCATCTCTAAGTTTGTAAAGATTCTAATAGCTTTTTCCAATGATAGACTATCAATGTCGTGGGCCTCCTCTATTGCTACAATTCTTAGAATAAATCTTGGAGGTAGCAATCTTAGTATTTTGTTGACTAATTTCACGTTGGAGTATTTCTTTCCCAATTGATGAGCCTGATTTGCTATATCTCGCAATTTTTCATGAAAGTCTCCAATAGTCTCATTCTCATCCATCTTCATCTCTTCAAACTGCACAGCTAACATCTATAGTTATAATGTTATCACAGATTTTGACCCTTCATGAATAGTTTGTAAAGTGTCCCATGCTTCTTTTGCTGATTCACAAGCTGAAGTCATCGAGAAGCGTCTCTTATCAACAACACTGAATATCGCATGCATTACTTATGAATTTCCTAGTTCACTTTCTTCTTCGACTCTTGTCTATTCAGATGGATCTTTCTGAACTGCCTCTCCTTTATCATTAGTGATCATCAGATGTGTCCAACCGTGTAATACCGAATGCCAAGCTTTCGTTCCCTGAGCTTGGATGAAGACTTTCATCCGTGATTTTCATGCAGGATAATTAGATCCATCCAATAGTGGTGGTCTGGTGATTGATGCACCCTCTCTTGTAGCCATGTTTGCGAAACTAGGATCTGAGCTAACTTGCTACTAAGT
This sequence comes from Erythroxylum panamense, assembly GCA_027123425.1. Taxonomy (NCBI): domain Eukaryota; kingdom Viridiplantae; phylum Streptophyta; class Magnoliopsida; order Malpighiales; family Erythroxylaceae; genus Erythroxylum; species Erythroxylum panamense. The sequence goes on from JAOTIZ010000003.1 coordinate 2,753,767, forward strand.
TCTGAATCGGTGACCTTGCTCTGATACCTTGTGAGTTAGAAGACCCAAGAAATTTAGGAGGCAAAAATTGAAATTTTGGAACTTAAGAAACTCTAGGAAAAACTTAAGTAAGGGGATTACTAAGTGACGTCTAGAGTGGATAAATTAATTCATCTTTAGAAAAAGGGGATTAATTACTCTTAAAATTCACCTACAAAGGTAGAATATTTCAGTTGTGGAAAATAGCTAATTTAATATTAAGGTTGACAAAAATATCATTCCCTAAGAGAAAGTCATTCCCTTTGCTGTTAACGCTTTTAATTGGTAATTGTTAAAATCTTTTCTTAATTAGTTACTGCGCCAATTTGTCATTTTCAGAGTTATTTTAGTCGCATTAAATTTGGTAGTTGTTAAGAAATTTATTTAAGTAAATTTTGATTTAAAAAAAGAAAAAAATTTCTTTACATTAATTTTAATTTTCTAAAATTTCATCCAACCAAATTTCAAATATCGTTAGCTAGCGTAGAATTAAATTTTCACATAATCCCTGTGGACACGACTCGGTTCTTACCGATTTATTACTCACTTCGACAACCATGCACTTGCGGTTCACGAACATGGCTAAATCACATATGCATAATCAGTGGAAAAATGTTACAACTAACATTTTTCTAGCACCCTTTAAACACCATTTACTCAATTAATCCAACATTATATCATTCCATAATCTATTACCCATCAAAATACAAAAGCAAGACATGAATCTACCTATATTTCTCATTCACATTTTTTCTTGAACCCATCCTCATTTTATGATCATTTAACTCTTAACTATCATCAAAACATGTTTCATTCATCAAATCAAGAAGAGTGATGGGTTAGGTCTTCATCACCAAAGTGAAGACAAGTAATTATTTGGAGTGGCTATATGAAGGGTGTTAACAAAGTTTAGCGTTGATGGTTTGGTTGGGAGAATATCGTGAGTAAGAAGAAGAGAAGAAGAAAGCAAGCAACAGGGAAAATGAAAGATGGTCTTTCATATGAAAATGACGTGGGTGAGTTTAAAAAGCAATGTAACAATTGCCTGGTGGGTGTCATATGTCATGACACTCACCACATAAAATCAAATTAACACCTTGTAATACCATTTAATCTTTAGTCTATTTGTCACCCAAGTTCTCCCAATTTTTAATGACATTTTTCATTAAATCTTAATGTAATATATTAAAATTTCTATTGCCATTTGACATTTGTTTCTACCACTATTCATCAATTGTTCTGTCACTTGAAATTTTTTTTAAATCCAAAAGTACCCTTAATTTCAGAAAATTCTCAAATTTTCACCAAAAATTTTAAGTCAATAGATAAACTCTCCAAATAAAATTTTAACACATATAATTCACATTTTCAAATATAATCACATTTATAGATAAATTATACCTAAAAATGTTAAATGAGTGCATGAACAATTTATTGTAAGGTGTACAATAATCAAATTCAAATGTGTGTGTGCTAACATTATGTATGAGCACGAAATGCATTTTTCCTAATCTCTCATTGCTATTTTCTCAATTTTAGAAACCTAGGGTTCTAACCCGTAGTATGAAAATAGGATGTTACATTAAACATCAATTTTCAAAAGAGTTTCTTCATCTTATTGAAGAGTACTGCATACCTAGCTAATGAAATTTCTCTTATCACTGAAACTGGTAATCAAAAGCTTCCTATCACTTACTTAGGCATCCCTATCAACCAAGATGAAGAAGATAGGAATCATCTTTCTTTAACTGTGAGTTTTCTAATAGAGTTTGGAGATAAATCGCATCCCTATGTACACTCAGTAGAAATCACACTAATTTGAATGACGTTATCCTAGAGATACTATGGAACCATACACCCAAACAAGATAAGGAAGTTTATATGGTAGCTTTTTTACAACATGTATTTAGGAGATATGGCGGGAGAGGAATAACAGAAGATTTGTGGAAAAGGAAAATGGTTACTTGCCCTCTTGGAAACCATCTTTAATAATATTAGAGAACAACTAGTCATTATCCAATTGGAAAAGAAATGTAGCAAGAGCCTAGCCACTTTTTGAAGACTCTAACTAGAATCTAATATTACTTAGTACAAAGAGAAAAAAAAATTTCTACTCCCTAATCTAGCTAGATACCACACACACAATATTAATGAAGAAGTCTAAAATCAAAGTCTTACCTTATGGAGTACCTCCTCTATGAGATCCTTATGTTAGATACCTCGTGGGTGCTGAAGATGTGCAGTCGGGAGAAGCGAGTTTGTAGCCAAAGGCCAAACATGTAGGAAGACCTTTTGAGTGTTCATAAGAAGGTAAAATGAGTGAAGACAAAAAAAGAAGACGTAGTTACTAAGATCGAGCCAAAAAGACCTTACCTCCATAACCATTTGGAGACACTGATGAAGGAGACTTAGAGCCGTAATTTGGAAACGTCTATTGAAACCTCAAAAGAGGAATTTTACTTTCTCATTTTTGGAACATCCAAGAATACTTGAGAAAGTTTTGTACACGGTGATGTGTATTGAGTTTACGATGCAGTATTATGTATGTTATGATATCCTTTTAGAAGGATAATGGCTATACTAAACCTCTTTCTTTTTTATTCAATTTAATTTTTCAAAAAAAACTTGTTTATTAGTCCTAATTTTTGCTCTCCTCTTACTAGTAGTAATTTGTAATTGTCTGGACTTACCCTTAAATCTAAGACCTCTTAGTTTAAATGACAATTTAAAAGATCATAGATTGACTTGTCCATATTTCCTTTAGCTAGCTCGTGAAACTAACTTTTGAACCAATATGTTATTAAACATTCATATGAGTTTAAAATTTATCAACTTGCTAATGAATACGTATGAGGTTAAAATTAGTACAACTTTTATTGTTGCTTTGTTGAGTAGGAAGACATTCATCAGTAGCCAACATGCAACTTTGAATCTAGGTTTCCTAAACATAAATTAGATTAAATGAGTAGCAGTGTAATTTGGAAGATATAAGAATCATTATATTAGCATTATACAGTTACCTATGACAATCCTCTAACACAAGATCCTTCAGCTAAACCTATTCCAACCTACAAAATAATATATGTAACATTAACATTGATAATTAAATTAAAATAAAAATATATTTAAAAATTATTAATCACTTACATTGGCATGTTGTTTATTGGGTCTTGATACATTATATGTTCTACTGTTGTGTTTAACTACATTACATTTTTTCAGTTGTGCTTTTTGTGAAACCTTACTTGTTCTTGGTACTTTTCTTAGCTCATTTTTATCTTTCCTCCTTGTCATTTTTGGCCTTCATAGCATCATCCTTTTAGCTAGTGAAAGTATTTCCTTCAAATCATTCAATGATGAAATGATTACTCCTTTAATAGGCTACAACACTTGATCATACACTCTTAAAAATGTACTCTTTTTTATAGAATTTAGACATAAATGCCTCCGATTTTTGTTTAAAGATTGATAACACTGATGGTATATTTGCATAGGTAACCATATAGGTCTCATTCTCTGTAAATACAACGATTGTCCATTCCTAGTCTTACAATATGCTTTCCCTCTCCTTCATTCACCTCACATGTTTCATCACCGTTCCATACAAGTTTGATTGGATTACCGAAGCCCTTAAAATAATTTTAATTGTTCAAATTCTGTAGTAGCTATAGAACCAAGTCAAATCCTAAGAGAACTAAACCTTAGTTTCTTAATTTCAATTAATAAAATAAAATGGGAGGTTTTTGAATAAATAAATAAATAATTAAAATTAATAAGATATCAAATTAAATCATCTGAATATAAAAGTGAGAAATTCAAGATTACTAAAATTTGATTCTAGGGAAAGATCTCATGTAATTGTAACATTAATAATTAGTCTACAAAGAATATTTTCACAATTCAAGCAATTAGTCCAAAACATATTAAGATAGTCATAATAAGTCTCAAAATTTTCTAAATTAAACCTAACATCCAAACCAAAACTTACCATCTATTGACTGGGTGTGATAGAATTCTATATCAAATAAATGATAACAATAAGCTTAGTGAAAAAAAACTAAACCCTAAATTAAATAATCGAGATAGTTGTAACTATTTAACTTGGCTTTCTTATTTATCGTAAGTTAAATATAAAATTTCATAAATAAGCTATTTTGCTACTTATACCAATCCTTTATGACAATTATATTAAATTCATGGATAATGATAAAATAATTGACGTTAAATTAATTTTTTAGATTAATCAATATTAATCATTCATGAAATATAAGAACTCAAAATAAGAAATACTTGAATTAAAATATGAATAAAATTTTAGAAGAAAATGTCACAAGGTTAAAACTAGAGCCTCGAATTCCCTTGAATTAGAATAATTGAGTTTAGTCACACATGACTTTTGCTCCAATTCCAAAAATAGAAGAAAGATGAAATAATGAGAGAAAAGTAAGAAGAAATGATTGATTCATTGGAGAGGTGGGGAACGTCCCTTTTATAGTAGTTTCCTACTCTAAACCTAATCCTATCCTATCTTGCAAATACTTATCTAAAACAAATGTCAATCCCTTCATGGCAGGGATAGAAAGAAGTCTCCTACTCAAACTTCAACTCTTCAAGTAAATCTAGCATTAGGCTTTATCTTCTCTTATCCATGCAGTGATCTTTTCACTTCATCCAAAATTCGTGATTATCACCAAAAGTGTCCCAATTTGATGCAATCTTCTCTTTTCATCTCAAAAAATGAAAAAACTTTAATTTTCCTATTTAAGCACCAAAATAAATCCAAAATAAAGGAGATAATATCAATTAATATATCATGATAACATCTTATCAAATTCCCCCACACCGGACGCTTGCTTATCCTCAAGCATATATAAATTCAATACAACAATCATTTTCATAACAACCTCTCATCTCCTTTCATGTTATCTAAAAATATCCAAAAGCTAATTCAAATTAAAAGTTTAGGATAAAATAACATTGAGAGAATAAGCACTCATAGGAAACATTGTTAGAATTTAAACATAGTTTCTCATCAATTCCATCAAAATAAAATGAAACAAGACTTGACACTCTCTGAAGGATTTCACTCTATACTCTTAAAGTGTTTAGGGTTCATTAAGCTCTCAAATCAAAACATAGCAAGTTATTTGCATAAGCTTGCTCAAGAATCATATCTCCACCACCAAACATAAATAACTTAATGTAGAAATCAAATGGACTTTATAAGGGTTCCAACTTGGCTTAGGTAAGTTATGACAAAAGGAAGCTTTTTGGCTAAATACATTGAAGGAAAGCATTCAAACTTATTCACGCAAGTCTCAACTTAAATAAATCCAAAATTCATTCGATTCAAATAGCATCCCTTTTTAATCACTTTTTTTCACTTCTTTTTTTCTATATCAAGAACATCAAATAGGAGATTTCTTTTTTCTTTATTTCTCTCCCTTATTCTATAAAATGAAAAATCAAAATGATGCAACTTGAATTAACTAATGGACCTGGTTTATAAGTTTGTTAGCTTCAGACTTAGAGTTGGGTAGGGGTGACGGACTAACAATAATATCAAATATGTAAAATATATTTTTTTATTCATTGATTAATGAGCCTTTATATTGTATCAACTATATATTAACTTAATATATTCTATTGTCATAGGGATTGATTAGAGCAGTGGAAGAGACAATGTGAGATCCCACATTAGTTGGAGAGGATAACGAAGTATGTCTTATAAGGGTACAAATACTTTTTCCCATAGACATGTTTTTTGGTGTGCGAGAAGAGCAAAACCATAGGAGTTTTAGCTTGATGGGTAACCCAAAGTAGATAATATCTGTGAGCGGGTAGTCTGGGTCGTTACTGTTGGACCCCGAACTTTTCTTAGAAATTAGAAATTATAAAATGAAATTAAATGAGGAAATATAGTATGATTCTTTGAAATGAATGAAAAGTATAAATGAATTTATGAGCTTTTGTTGAAATGAAAGACATTTGAGCTTCCTTGTGTTTTGCATATGGTTGATAAAAAGATGAGGTATTGTGTTTTGTGTTTGGATGTGGTAATTGAAAGATGTGGATAAGTGAAGTGTTTTGCAGGTTGAAGATTTTGGCTAGTGAAAATTTAGGGGAAATACTGTCAAAATTTTACTTATGGGCAGAAACTTTGATTGAGTTTTTGACCCTCTTAGAGATAGAATTTGACTAAAAAAGTCTTGTTGAAGATTGTAACTTAGGTTTTGATCTTTTCATTGATGTATAATATGTTATTTTTTATTGTGAGAATTAGAAAATATGAAATTGTGAAGTTTGGATGTGGTATAGGATGACAAATTATCTGGCAGAAGCTTTGACTAAAAAATTGACCTAGTTAAAGGTTGCATTTGCCTTTAAGTGCTTCATGAAAGTTTTAGCTTGTGTTTTGATCTTTAAGTTGATATAAAGTATAGAATTTTTGGACAATGGGATGAGAGGTTATGAATTTTAGAAATTTGTGTTACTGTTTAGGATGATAGTAATTGGACAGTAATTTTGATTGAATTTTTGATCCATATAGAGGCTGAATTTGCTCTTAAAGTCTTCATGAAAATTTTAGATTATGTTTTGATCTTTCCATTGATGTAAAGTATGGAAATTTTGGGCTATGAAATAGGAAGTTATGATGTTTACTAGTTGCTGTTACTATTTGGGAAGAGTATAAGTGGACAAAATTTTGATTGGAAATTTGACTCCCTTATAGGCCAAATTGATTTTTCAGTCCTTCATGAAAGTTGTAGGTTGCTTTCTGATCTTTGCATTGATATAAAGTATGACATTTTTGGACTTGGGAGTTGAAAGATAGAAATTTGAGAAGTTATGTGATTGTTTGGGAAGACATTAAAAGGGACAGAAATTTTGATTGGGTTTTTGACACCTTTAGAGATGGAATTGGTTTTTCTGTTCTTCATGGAAGTTGTAGAGCTTCCTTTCAGCTTTCTTTTGATTCTAAGATTCTAAATTTTGGACTCTTGAGTCAAAAGATATGAAGCGTGGAAGTTTCGGATTTGTTTTAGATTGTTAAAAAAAGAAAAAAGAAAAAAGTCAGGGCGAGCGAGCGTTTTCCTTCTGTGCGACGTCGTTTCGTTTTGCTTCCTCCCTCCGTGCGACGCCGTTTTGGAGCCCCTCTATTTGTGTTAATTCCTTCCTAATCCAACCCTCTTCCGATCTTTTGATTATATCTTTTCCGTCCGACATCTGATTGACTTGATTTTTGAAGTGTTGGATTCCTAAGACAATTATCTACATCATCAAGAAAACTTTGGGGATTTTTGAGATTAAATTGAGGATGATTGATTTAATCAAATTGAGTTGGATAATTTTTTGAACATGGTTCAGTCTTTTGAGAAATTCTTGATCTTTGGAGATCCGATTGAATTGATTCTTGTTGCAAAATACAATAGAGACATGGAGCTACAAGTCATATGAAGGAATTGAATTTCAATTTAGCCCATAAGACTTTCAATTTCTGAATTGAAGTTGGGTTTAGTGTGTAGTCTTGGATTAATAAGATCTAAAAGTATTTTGGCCATAACTTTTGCTCTAGTCATCCAATTGAGGTGATTCTTGATTTGGATTAAACTAGAGAATAGGGCTACAATTTTTCTGAAGAAAGTGAATTTTAATTCAGCCTCTAGGACTTTCAATTTAGCCCCTAGGACTTTCAATTTCTCAATTAAATTTCAATTTAGCCCCTAAGACAATGAGACATAGGCCTACAAGTCATATGAAGGCATTGAAATTAAATTTTGCCCCTAGGACTTTCAATTTCTCAATTAAATTCGGGTTTAGTGTTCAGTCTTGGATTAATAAGATCTGAAAGTATTTTCGCCATAACTTTTGCTCTACTCATCCAAATAAGGTGATTCTTAATTTGGATTAAACTAGAGAAATAGGGATACAATATGTCTGAAAAAAGTGAATTTTAATTCAGCCTCTAAGATTAACAATTTTTGGATGGAAGTAAAGTGCTGGAAAATGTTTTAGCATATTGATAGTCCTAAATGTTTGGAGTATAACTTTTGGAGTAGTTCACCAAATTAAATGATTTTGGTGGCGTTATGAAATTGAGACAATGAAGAACATTTCTCTAGAAGGAAGTTTTAGCAAATTCCTTCATTTTGATGATTTAAAAAATATCCTAAGCAGAACATGATTTAAATGAATTTTGAGACTTTGTTTTATTTTATGATTTTGAAGATTAATTAGCATGTTAATGTGAATAATTAGCATGTTAAATTGAGTAAGAGCATATGGGATAAATTGATTGGATTAAAT
>JAOTIZ010000003.1:2768541-2780352 GCA_027123425.1 Erythroxylum panamense
AAAATAAATTAACATTGAAAATTTGATAAAGCGGTTCGGTAGATTTTACCTACGTCTGTAGGACCCTCACCTAGCTTAATCACTTTCACTAAGTACAATAGATATACCTAAGGCTTTACTGAGCCGACACCACTCAACCCTTAACATTATCTCTTAACTTCACTTTCCGTGAAAGAATTTCACACCTAATAACACAACTGACTCGTGTTAATCTCAACAAAGGATTTTTTCCACAATATTTGATAATAAAGATACAAAATAAATAATTCAAGTGATTAAACAATAACCAACATAAACAAAGACAATACTTGAAATCAAAAGCAACTTCCTTCGTCAACAAAAAAACGGGAATTTGACCATCAAAAGATTTGCAGTAAGGCTTTAATATCTTCACTAAAAATTCTTGAAGCATAGAATGTTTATACCTGCATAGTTATCATCCCGTCCAAATTCAGCAAAGCCACCACTCATACAAGACGTTCGCCAAGCTGTTGATGTTCTCTTTTTCATAAATCCATTAATAAACAGAGAGGTTGGTGGCCTTAAATACCCATACAGCTGCCCAAACCAGTTCGTCCTCGTAGCCACTAAAATCACAGTAAAAAGAGCACACACATGGTTCTCGCCCACTATACTGTTTATATCTAAAACACCCACGCAAGCCACTGCTCTCTTCATAATACAACCACACCGAAGCCACCTATGCCATTGATAAATAGATCCACTCACTCCCTGATCTTTACCTTCGGCCTAAGCAATCTGAAAGACCAAAAGTTCACTCCTCAACTATAAGCAATTGACGCACAGAGAAGCAGTGCACAGAGAAGCAACTCGCACGCAGAGAAGCACTACACTCACACACCCATGGTTGAGGTCTCTAACACCACAATGTCCACACCACCGCAGTGTTTTGTTTTGTTTTGTTTTGTTGACAATTAACGCAATTCAAGTCCATGCTGTACATGCACATCCCCTCTTTGCCACAACTACGCATAAGAGATTTTATTCTAAAGTAGATAGGAAATGTGTACAAATCTCTCAAACAATGAGAGTCCCACTTTAATTCAAACACGCAACAACCACTTCAATTCAAACATGCAACAATCTCATCTTTTTAATTTTATCAATTCACAAAATTCACAAATCCAACCGTAATTTCCAACATGTCCCGCTGTAGGATAATTCCAATTTCAACATAATAATAGACTCTAAAATAATGTAGAATTCTTTCACAAACACAAATGTGACAACCACAATGCTTGAATCCCACTAAAATTAAGATTTTATATGTTCAATTAAAATGTCAAAACTAAATAAAAAATATATATAATATATCCTATCATTAACAATTTGAATGAAATCTCAATTTGTTGCCCTAGGTGCCTCTTAACATGGCCTAAGTTTACTGCAAGAATTGAGTTTGATTTAAGGTTTTCTTCATCTAAAAACGGCATAGTTTAGTTAAACAACTTAATGAAACGTAATTAGTTATAAGATTGACGTGTATAAATATTTAGGATTTCTGTCTTATATGATAAATCACGTCAACAATGTTAACCGAGATATTAATGTAAGCTAAAATTGGAAAGAAAAATGGAGATTTGAGTATTTAATTGTCGCTTTTTAAGTTCGAGCTATAATTACAAAATTGAGTAAAGCTTAAGATTTTTTGTAATTAACCCTTATTATTATTGGCAGTAGTATTATGATTATGACTACTTTTAGTACTTTTTATTTATTTGTCAATTCCTATTTCTTGAAGGTCATTCGAAAATAGCTCTCTACTAGCTAGGGGTAAGGTTGTGTATACTGACCCTCCCTAGATCTTGTGTTTAGTGAGATTTGTACTTAGTTGTTATTGTTATTCTAGTTCTTGTATTCATTAAAATTTTCAAAATTTTGATTGAGAGATAATAGTATCTATTTTTTCATTTAAAATTTCATTATATAAAAAGAATAATAGATTTAGAAATATTATTTATAGTCTTTTTAAAATTGTTAATTTAACAGTCAAAAAATATTTTTGCTAATATAATATGTCTACCAATTATTATATATATCATGTGGATATTCATCTATTATAGTCTTTTTAAAATTGTTAATTTAATAGTCAAAAAATATTTTTGCTAATATAATATGTCTACCAATTATTATATATATCATGTGGATATTCATCTATTAGTCTACAGAAACAACGATTTGATTTTAAAGATACTAAATTCAAAAATTTCAAAAATTTCATAATAAATTAAAATTTTATACACTTTTAAATATATTATCTCTTTAAAAACAAGGATATTAATCCTCTTTAATTAAAATCATTGTCTTTCTAGAATTAATTTTGACTATGCTGTGTCCATTTTACTTAGAATTTAGGCGCCATCCTGAAAAGAAAATGGAAGCTATATTCTCATTCAGAGTCCAGATCTTCTGTCTAATATTATTCTGTCCAATGAATCTCAGTCATTTATTTATGTAAGTCCCGCGTAGGTCCCGCAAAATAAATGGCTGAGATTCTATGGGACAAAATAAGACAGGGTAATATTGGACAGAGGATCTCATCTCTGTCATGATAGCAATGACCTATATAGATAGTAAGAGAAAAGGTACATACAGGGCGAATTTAAGAGGAGAGAACTGAAGCTGTGCCTCTTAAACCTCATCCAGTTTTCATTCCATTTCCAACTCTGAGCCACATAAAAACTATGCTTAAACTAGCAAAGCTACTTCACCACAAAGGTTTCCACATAACATTCGTGAATCTTGGGAAAGATCATAGGCGTTTATTTGAATCCGGAAATCTCAAGTCCTTTAATGGCTTCCCAGATTTTCGATTTGAATTCATACCAAATGGTTTGCAACATAGATTCGACAACGCTATAAATCGTATCTTTCTACTAATTAAAGGTAAGGTGATCGTAGCAAAATCATCAATATTACATTATATGTTGAATATCTATGGTTGTACCAAAAAAAATCTCAAAACTTGTGGTGATTAGAACCTTTGTTTTTCAAATTTCACATTTCTATACGTTTATATTATACCATAATACAGTCATTAAATATTTATCTCCTATAATATGTTTTGACAAGAGTTTAAGTCTACTTCAGACGTAGCAGCAGTAGAAGATATAAAGAGTCTTTAATATTAACCACAAATATATTGAATAATCCAGAAATATTGACCACATAAATGAAGATGCACAGCCAAAGTAACATAAACCACTCGAACAATATCACAGAAGAAGTAAATGTTGGAGAGAATCAGAAAGCTGTAACGAAGTTGAAAATGGCAACTGCTCTAAAATTGTTTCCTCCATATCTTGTCACTACGAAATCGACAAAGTTCTCTTTTCTTTCAAATTATTACTACACCAACCTTAAACAAAAATATCTACTTATCATCTCTTCTTTACATCAAATTACTAGTTCCAACTCTTTTTGTATCGCATACCGGTATAATCCTAGAATTGATGATGATGATGATGATAATGATAAAGAAAGGAATGCCAGCTTCAATGAAGCAGCCGCTTTGTTCAATGAGAGAGAATACTACAAGTGTCATGACCTTCTTGAAACTATGTGGTTCAAAGCTGAAGAACCCACAAGAACTCTTCTTCATGGGATTCTTCAATGCTCGGTGGGATTCTATCACCTCTTTAACCAGGTGAGTTGTATTGTTTCAGTGATCACTTTCTTAGAAGGTGAAACGTGATATATCTAGTTTGGTGCAATACGTGACCTGTGTGTCTGCAGAACCATAAAGGGGCAATGATGGAGTTAGGAGAAGGTCTGTGCAAGCTTAGGAAGATGAAGTTTGAGAGTGGACCTTTTCTTCAATTTGAACAGGAGATTTCTGATACCCTCAGTTTCATTTACAACACTCAACTGGAACTTGCAGCTTGTGAGTTGCTTGCCCTTGACCCTGATGAGCTTAAATTAACTGTACAAGTTAGTGCAGATGGAGGCGTGGGATATCACGTATAGTTATGGTTTTTCTAATTTGATTTTGTGAGAAACACTTTCAGGTGCCGATGATATGTGCTTGGCAATGGACCAATCTGAGAGATCATACCAGCTTCTTGGAAGCTATGCAACTGGCCAACTTTTGTATAGCTTACAAAACGATAATAGGAACATTCCATATGTCATATTCAATCCACAGAGATCCAGCAGTTCTATGGAACCATCAAGGGTGAAACTTCCAACCTTGACTGCAACAGAAGAGCATCTTAGAGCCTGCGAGTACTTGTAAATTTCTCCTCTATCCTTTTTTAGTACTGTGACTTAAATGATTCATGAGATGTTCATAATCATGAAATTTTAATAAAAGGCTATGCCTTTCAAATGATATCTTCCCTATGTTCAAAATAAAAGAAGTTCGAATGAGTAATGATAATATTTCAATCAGCATAAAGAGACAGAGATGAAGCCTTTCTGTTTTGTTGTCATGTAAAATGGCATTATAGGAACACTTAGCTCTCAGGATTTATTTTCTTTAACTTCTCTTAACTATTTCCAGTTCACCATTGCTGTCATCGCCGTTGGCTTTTATTAGTGCCATTAACATAATTACTGACCAAAACACATCACGAACGTCACTTGCAAACAAAGGAAGTATTTCCAGGTTCCTGCAATTCATCTCTTCAGGTTGATTAAGAAAAAGTTTCATATGAATATTGGTTTTAACATGATGGGAGAAAATGGGTTTTGATCATATCAAAAATGCTGACTAGACTGCAATTCTTAGGAGTCTTAGGAGTGGCATTATTTTCAAGCAACTTGGGAACTATTCAAGGATATCTTCAACTTAAAAGCACTCTGCACAAATTGCTGAAAGGGTAAAATAACTCAGTTCAAGAATCTTTAAATTTCATAATTGAAACTTAAACTGAAGATACACAACAAGAGAGACAAAAAGTTGATGCAAAGTCCTATTCAGCCAACAGATGAGTAATAGCAGCAAAGTAATAAATAACTTGTTAAACTTTAGTTTACACATTGTTATAAGAGAGTCACTCGTGTCCTCGGTGAGTTTTGACACAAGGGAAAGAATTTTACATTTATAACCTAAAAAGTTTGCTAATTTTCTTCCCTCGTGTGTGCCTAGTCAAGAGGTTAAAGCAGCAACAAAGAACTGCAGATCTACTTCATATTAACAAACAATACAAGCAAGGAACTAGGACCAACTAAACTTCACCAGCTCATTATCCATGGATTCGAATTCTCTCAAGTTATTTACTACATTTTGAACTTTCTTGGATAGCTGTCCACTATGCTCTTCAACAATTTTCATGAAGGCCAATAGCTGCTCTTCGTATGTCGCACACAGCCGCTTTTTATTTCGTAGCTCTGAAGTTAATTCCTGAATTTTTTTGTCCTTCTCATCCTACAATGTTAATCACAGAGATAAAACTAAATGGTATCTTGAAAATGTTCTCCTTATTGGTTTAAAGCCTAGAAACAGACCATCATATACCATAACCATATAAGTTGGATAAAAATGAAAACATTTAAAAAATCAGTCGAGCTCCTAACAAATGGAAGTGGTAACCAGTAAAGTGTTAAAAATCTTTCTCAACCGTAACCTTTTACAAGGAACATTCTCAATTTTTGCTGCAAAATAAGTCTTGTCTTGTGATAAAAATTTTGCTTCAAGAAAATCAGAGAGCAATACAAGTACTTCTGAGCAAGGAAGTAAATTGACAATCAGCTTTTGCACTTGAAAACCAATTATGATATTGCTTCAAAGCATTATCATACTAATCTTGTGAAGTATTACAAAATTGAGTTCCCTTCAAAGTCAAATGAGTACAATCATAATCAAACTAATCCTGGAAAACTCTCAAATGAATCATCTAAATGTATTAAAAACAATAGCAAGGACATCATCATAGTAGTTAATAAAAAGAAGAGCAAGTAACTCACCAATGTCTGACGTGCTTCCCGTGGTTCCACAACAAGAGGATGATTGTGGTCCTTTACAAATTTTGTTATCACCCATTTCCCAGATTTATCATATTTGACATGTATCATTGCCTTACACCCTTCTCTCGTACTCATCCTCGGCTTTCGAACATTTCCAAATTTACCTCTGATGCTAACACAATGACCCTCCTTGTTACAGCCAAGTCGACGAGCAAGAATCCTTCCATCTCTTTCAGATCGACGACATGACATCACACGCATGACAAATCCTACCTGCCTAGCGTATTCATCATAGAAAATCTTGGCAGCATCTTCAGATTCAAATTCCATGCCTTCATGTGGTTCTATAATAGGTTCGCCTTCGTGTACAAATGATACTTCTCCAGTAGAGCTCTCTACTGTTTGATCTCCCTCTAAATCCACTGCATCAACCCACACAAACTGCATTCACTTCTAAAATCAAAATTTAACTCGTCTAATCTTTAAAACTGATCTCAAAAGTTCACAAAGATAGATTAAATAAGAAACATGAACGCATAATTCAAGCCTTTTTGTTGGAGCATAGTTCAACTAAACAAATAATGCACCAGGAACATTTTCATTTATACCATCTTTACACACACACCAATCCTCACTTCTGACAACCTTCAAACCCAATCCCCCATCCCAATATAAACAAGAAGTTCTACGCTGAGTTCTGATTCTTTAAGCCTTAAAATGAAGCAAAATCAAGAAAGGAAAAAAAGGAAAAGAAACAATCAGTCTTTCTTTTTCTTCCTACTGGTTTCTTTATGACAACACAAATAGACCATACACAAGTATGCAACACTGAAGTAAGTTCCATCTCCCTTCACCTTGCAACCAATTCATCGAAAGTGTTATTACACAGTAAAAGAGAAGAGAAAAACAAGCAAGTGTACAAATTCATTAAGCCCATAAGCACTACAAAATCTCATGCTCACACTTACGGAGAAAGTAAACAGGAAAACAAAAACCCACAAAGATCAAACATTCAAATACCATAAGAAACGAACCCACATAAAACTTAAAAAGGTGCCTACTTTATTTCAAGTCCAAAATTTTTTCATCAAACTGGCATCGTAGACCAGCAACCAGAAAATGGGTAGTGATAAAATTGTAAGCAGAAACCAAAATAAAGGACAAGATACGAAATAACTCCGACTTACTTGATCCCACCCTAACAAGAAAGCTGAAAGCTTTGAAAGGGAATGAAAGTTTTGGCCGCTAAGAAAGATGATCATGTAAAGCTGAGTTAACCGAGTGCACAAGCTTCGGATCGGAGTTCGGGTTCAGGGTCAAGATCCATGTAGCTGCTAGGTCCGATAAGAGGTTAGTTCTCTAAATCCATCATTAAGAGAATTAATAATACATTTGGTTCTCCCTCATCCAGCAAAATAAAATTCAGTTATTACATATGTTAAATATAATATATAATGAGTTAATGAATGTCATGTTACTTTTAGATAAATTTATCACAAATTTAGTCACCGAAATATGATTAATTTTACCAAACCAAATTGAGAAACGAATTGAAGCCATACTGTCATATTGCAGTAAACTTCAACCATGTTTGATTCAATTTTTGTTTGATTTAGCTTAAATCTTCTACGAACCCACTGCAGAAGAAATTGAAAACATGAACTTGTGTAGTTAAAGCTTCATGAAACCTGTCCAGTTCTTGTATCTCCAAAGAAAATTATTGAAATCTCTGAAACAATAACCCTACGTAGCAAGTAAGGTCCAACAAAAGTACAGATACTAGCAAGAAAAATGACACCCAAGCAATATTTGGAGATAATCAACATCACATAGGAAAATGAGAGTTCTGGATGGTTTTGTAGGACCACAAACTGTACAACCTAAGCCCCTAAGGTTCAGATTCTCTCCCACGTGTTACAACAAAAGAGCAATTAAAATAACGCTCCCCAGAAGTAAATCACTTCCAGTCATCATCGCCAATGAATACTTTTTCCATCACGACGATACACATTTATGCATTGCTATTTCAGCTAGTATTCTCAAAAGGAAAACAACTTAAGACAGAGAGCTCGGCTGTTAAACTCCAATATATAAATGAGGATGCATGTATCTTCCAATTTCTCAACCACCAAGCGTAAAGATCGTATAAAGATCTACCACCCATCACTACATTCTGGTTCTTTCTTCTGTCAACTCCTCACAGATTCTGAATTTATATGATTACCACTCCCTTAATGTGGATTTGTTTAACTAACAGGATTGCGCTGCTGCCCAAAATGTCTCAAGAGCTCCATCTGGCGATCATTAGTATGTGGGAGGCATGCACGTAAAAGCTCTACAGGCATTTCAGATTTTGTTGCTCCACGTATCTCTGAATCATTATCTTCAGTACTAAATGGGGTCTTTGCATAGACTGACTGTAGTATTGTGTCATATTTACGCAGGCAATATTTGGTAAGAAGTTCGAAGAAATCATCAAAGGAAGCCTGCCAAAGAGCAAAATTGGAATTGCAGTTAGCAGCAGCCTGGGGATTGTTTAATAGTGTAGTCGCCTTTTCAAGAAGTGACTTCAAGATAATGGAGGCCCCATCTCCAGTAGAACTACCAAGAGGTCGGAAAGGAGGCTGTTCTGTAGAACAAACAACTGCAACAAGGCAGGCACTTAATGCATGGAGATCCATAACACTGACACAGATAGAAACTGTCTTCACCAGATTCGCTGTTGTCTCAGCTGCTCCTGGATCAGGAGAAATGCCACCAAACAAAAACCTCAAGTGCCGGAATATGGCCATGCAAACAATTCGAGTGAGCTCGCTACCAGGAAATAGAAGCTTAAGGAACTTGGAGGTCAGTTTTTGTCCTTTAGGAAGAGAAACTAGCCTCAAGAAAACAAGGTCATCCTTCGATGCCGGACCAACAGTTTTACCATTTGGGCCTAGGGGATCAACAAGCTGAAGTGATGTAGCAACAGCTTCCAGGAGAACTTGCCGTTTACGCCTGAGATAGCTGCCACCATCTTGGGGTTGATTATACAGCAAGAACCGATCAATATCCTCTACGTCTAGAAGAACAGCCAGGCAATCTTCAATAGTGATCCTAGCTGCAAGTAAAGGTTCCTGCTCCAGAGGCCTCTCAAAGATATGTTCAGAACTTCCATTACCACAACCAGAAGGATCAACTTCAAGGAGAGAGCGAGGACAACGTATGGAAGGAATGGGAATCTTCCCAAGAGCATCGACATGGACATGGGAATGTTGGTCTGAACTATTACGAGATCGAGATGGAAGCTCCTTCAGTTGCAAAGGGCAGAAATGGAGTTTTGATCTTGACCCAGACCTTTTGGCAAGACTTGCCTGATGGTAGTAATCATCAATGTATGGGTCATTGCTGTGTGTTGAAGCATGCTGCATCTTCAGAATGCTCTCTATCTCTTCAGCTGTCATATACTTTGACCTAAACTGAACCCAACCACTATCACTTTTCTGACTACTAGTATCAGAGCCTTGTTGTGAAGAGCGAACACTCTGTCGCCCTCTTTGTGATGATTTATGTTTTGGTTCCCTAATATGTGACGATGAATGATGGGCACCATAAGTCTGCGATTGTATTGCAGCACGATGAGCCAAAGATGGATGAACAGATGGGTGCAACCTCTGTTGTAGCAGCTGCTGCTGCTGCTGTGATAAGAACTGCATGGACATTAGTCCATCTTCAAGAGATAGATGCCGCTGCAACACACTCTGTAACAAACTTGGACGTTCTACATGCAATAATCCTGAATGGTCAACCCAATGTTTTTGCGGCCTGTTACTAAAAGAAAGGCCAGGAGAAGTAACATGGGACACATTTCCCCCATAGTGCAAACCCTGATGTAAACCAGCCAGATGATGATTAGAACTGCATAAAGGAGACAGGTTTGGACCACAGAATGGCATTCCACCAGATAGAGAAGGAATGTTCAGGTTGTATGGTGAAGCCTGTTGACTTCTACCACCTGGAGGATGAAAAGATGTGGACTCTGATTTTGGTACAAGAGGAGGTTCACTTGAAAAGTGATATTGCAACGGCTGCTGAGGATATGAGGAGGTTCTGTACAAAGGTTTTGTTTCAATAGCAAAACGAGCAGATGAAGGTTGTGGCTGCGACCACCATCTCTTTTCTTCCTGATCAATCTCTGCATCAACTATCTGCTGATCTAGCCACCCAGCAAATTCTCCATCCTGTGCCCAGTCCGTGGCAGACGAACCTGAAAAGAATATGACGTTAAGTAGGCTCTAATATAAAATCAATACTAGTCCCAGACACTTTAGCATATTAATGCACAGCCTGCTAACAACAGAAAGAAATTGGGTAGACTATTCAAAATAATCTACTAAACGTTTCAAGAAATGTGTCAATTTTCCTTCATAAACTATAAGCAAACAATTATTACATCTGAAATAAAATTTACAATCAAAGCCATCAATGAACCAGTTAAGGCCTAAGAATATAATTTTGTAGAGTGCATTGAGGTGTCTGAAGCTCTAAGGATCTAATATGGTGAGAAAAAGCAACATGAAAACACAAAAGCCTTGATACAACAAAACAAAAGCAAAGATGCTCTAAGGCTCCAATACATCTTCTGATAAGAGGAGATTCTTGAGATAATATACAAAAAATAGGTTCTGCTGACATATTTCCATTACTGAATTTTATGACAAAAAATGGGTTCACTTGCTGCCATAATTTTAGCATTCTCAGGATTGTTTTTGACCTTCAATTATATTTTAGACAACCAGGCAATTTATAAATAGACAACCATCAAGAATATGTGCACAATGACTTACAAAATTGTATGGTTACTCATCAACAATGTTCAATCTTTGAATAAAATAACTTGTTATCATTAAACCAAAAGAAGATGCCTTTTTGCTTCTATTACAGAAGAAAGATGAAAAACTTGTCAAGACCAACTGGACATGTGCAGCAAAAGTTGATACATATGTGGATGCACAGGAAAGAATTCAAGCAATAAACAATAGAATTAAGAAAGATCTTGTTGATATGACAATAAATAATCAAAGGGGCTTCTGGAAAATAACTTTACAACAATCGGGAAAGGACTTAAAACCTTTTCAGAACATTAAAGCTTATAATATATCATAACAGGATGCAGATAAATTGCTAGTTGTTTGTGCATAAATAGGTTACCCTACACATCAAGAGAGATTAAACCTGTCAAAATACTACCATATTCATATAGATACAAAGAAAGTTAACAGAAAAAGCAAGCTAAGTATATTCTTGACACTTCCCAAACACAATGTGGAAACTATAGGAAACAGTTCAACTCACTTTCCCTTGAAAAGGATCCAGATCCTCTATCACCAATAACTCCTGGATTTCTAGGGCCGGTGACAACTCTGTTCAACTGCACAAGTGACAAAATATTCAAAGTCAAACAATAAAAGCATAAAGAAGAATCCCAAAACTCGAACATAGAACAGAAAGAATCAGTAGAACAAGCAAAAAGGTACAGTCACATGCTAGCATAACCGTTCATTTGTATATCATAAAATAGCAAGTGTGTAAATTGTAACTTCAAATGCACTTGAACACAATGTGGAAATCAATTTGCAAGCAACTTCTCTTGTGGCCAATTTTGAAGCTGTGTAGGGGGAAAGACAAGGGGCTACGCAAGTAAAATGTTGTGGACGCATTCGTAGGACAGAAATATATGCGCAAGTCTCGTGGTGCTGGAAAACCTATTGAGGAGTAGATAATGACTTGATGTGTAGATAGGTTTTATTATTATTATTAATAAGCCACGTGGGCAGTTAAGTAGTATAGTTGTAGTTAGGATATCGTTAAATCCTTGTTAAGAAGTCTTCACACATAAGACTT
>JAOTIZ010000003.1:2780452-2797799 GCA_027123425.1 Erythroxylum panamense
GAGCAAGGATATAACAGAGTGGCAAGATTACTCTGTACATCGTCCTGTGACTCGATCCATGTCTAAGGGACCTAACATAATACAATGGATTTTGACATCTCACTGGTGATATATTTAACTTGATATTAAGAACTCATTCCTACAAACAATCTGACCATCCATAGCCATAAAGGCAATCTGACACAGACTTCCAGACCAAGAATCTTTTCCATGCACTAGAAACTTCAAACCACTTGGTCGAATATTCCTTTTGCACAATAATAAAATAAAATACTACAACCATAGGTAAGAAAAAGTGATAGATTTTCCCACATGCCTTCCAAGAAATGATAACAGCTTCTACTATAAAACCTTGCATTTGATTCTTACAACCAAATTAGCCCAAAGACAGATGAAGTGCTTTCCCTATCTTTTAATGGATGAACTACTGTTACTTTCCTTTTTCTGCTTCATTCAGAGGAACCTTACATAATTTGCAACTTCCAACTTTTAATCGGGTAACCCCAAATTATAGCAGGATGCTCAATTGCTTGTTACACTGTCAATATGCTATAATGATAATAAACCGCCTCAGAACACCGGGACTCTAGCAAACGAGGAAATAAACAGGAATCTCTATAACAACCAAAGGATAAAAGGCTATATCCACAGTTAAAAGCCAATTGTTAAATTTTGACAACTATTACGAAAACATTAAAAAGGAACTTCATAAACATAGGGTAGTACTTAAGCTTGCTTCTAGGACACAGATATTAGTATAGACATCTCACCTTTGCAAAAGTGGTAGCAAGATCATCAATGTCTGATAGAGATCCTAAACCTGCAACCTGGAATAAAATAAAGAAGAGTTCTTATGATGGTTGTCATGGGCCAATAACTTTCATATTAAGATAGACTATAAAAAGAGAATCCTACTGTTAAAGAACAATCAAACAACTCAGCATATTGTGGCCACCAGCAACATGAAAAATAAATAACACGTGCTCAAGTGGTATAAAAGTCAAGCAACATATCTATTGTGGTAAAGATTTGACATGAATACAAGAACAAGTTACATGTTATCATTTACAAGTTACTTCCCAGAATTTAATTGCACAAAATTTAGCTTCCAAGAGATTCTTGTCTCCCTCTTCTCAACCATAAAATTTTATCATATTTCCTTAAATATAAATGCCAATCATCTAAGCCACATGTTAAGGGTAAAAGTACAAAACAAAGGAAAGAAAATTTATCATCAGCAGCTTTAGCCCAGATTTCATCTGACGGCAGGTGACCAACGAACCAAAGTCCTTTCTACCAGAAGTGCAAGGATCTTATTCTCAAACTTCTAAAGATCAGTTGCATCTTCTTTAAGATAACCTTTTTCAGTTCCTTCTAACAATTCCATCAAAGAAAAAGAAATTCTTCCAGAATCTAACATCATTTGGAAACAGGTCCATCTTTATGTACACTTAACCATTGTTTGTATAAGCCTCTATTATTAGTTGGAAATGAATCCCATACACTTCTACATTATCCAATGTTAGAGATCCATCACCAAATCAATTCATCTGAACATCTTACAAGCAAGATTAGCAATAAATTGAAATTTTTGAGGTATCAAGTAAATAGAAAACCATATCGGAAAATCAAACAGTATCTTCAATGGTATTTAGCCTATAATGAACCCATGCACCAGTAAACCTTAAAAGCATAAGCAATCAGTAGAACATAAGAAATGAATGGTGATATTAACACCAAATACTCAATAAAGGGTTCAAAATAACTAAAATCTTACTTCATCTTTCTCAAACAGATGATACTGATCATCAAGCGATCCAAAAACAGGATTTTCATCTTCATCTTCTAAACCACCCAACTCCACTTCTTCCATTGCATTTTGACCAAAAAACGCATATTGGGATGCATCGAAGAATGTGCCTGAAAACAGTAAATCAAAGAAGAATCTTAAAGGAGTTACACGAAAGCATGCAACAAAAGATAACTGCATCCAAGGGGGCATATAATCACAGGATACAAAGTACTAATTCTGATTCATGCTTCAGAACATATTACGAGAAACATAAGCAACACAAATCCCAACGAAGACCAACTACTGAGTACTTCATTCACAATGACAGCATTCATAAGGATTGTCCTCCATAATCATCATCCACTGTCCCAACTCCCAAAATGTCATCACACTCGAAAACCCACTCCTCATTAACTGGTATTACATTTCTAATCAGGAGGACACTCATTTGCACGAAAATTCATGTCAACTACAACTCAAGCCTGTTAAAACACTGAAAGATTAACAAAATATCATGACTTTAGGTGCTCATTCTCCTTATTAACAAAATATCATGACTTTAGGTGCTCATTCTCCTTCAGAAGGTACGAATACAACATTAACTATACTGTGCTCTCCAGCGCGGAATCAAAATCAAGCGACCACTACCCACCAAACTTGTGGAGTGAAGAAAGATATTTTCATCTCCTCCATTAAAAGAAACACATTCAAAACCCCCGAAACCTAAGGTTCTCAAATCTTGTGTTCGTAATTTCAGATTCAATTGCAAAACATTCACCAGAAACAAAAGACACAATATACAACACTAGGAGCAATGAAATTTGAAAAAATAAAATTGAAAATTGAAAACAGTACATGTAAATATGCTGTTATAGAAAGAGAGAGAGAGAGAGCACAAACCAGAGGAAGGAGTATCAAGCGAACCTTTGCAATCTGTACCATCGGATCGGTCCATATTTACAGAAGCTAAAACAATAACCTAGAAATCCATAGAAAAGAACCAAGCTTTTGTAATAGGGGATCTTGGTTAGAGAAAAGCGAGAGAACGGAATGGCATGACCGGTAAATAAGAAGGAATGGTCAAGGTGACTTTGACGGTGGAAGACGCCGACCGAGCGAACCCCTCTCTAGAGAGAGAGAGAGAGGGATCCACGTAGCATTTAGAGAGAGGGGTAGGGGAGAGAGAGAGAGATTACTCTCTTTCTTATTATTATTGTTATTATTAATTTAATCATTAATGTATTAGGTGGGTGAGTGTGTTACGGGGATCTGCTGATAAGCTTCCAATTTTGACTTTTTTGATACATAAATCAACGATTAATGTATTTTAAAATAGGGTAAATTAATAATTTCAGAAATATTTTCAGAGACATTTGATCTTTTAATAACTCCATAGACGAATATATATATTGACTCTAAATTACTTTATGGTCTTCTTTATTTATTATATGAAGTCAAAGACCCTCATTTTTAATTGTCTTATAAATTAATGTATTTATTGTATGTAAATCAAATAATCAATTTTTTAAAAATTGCACCGGAAGTTAAATTATTAATACAAAAAATTTAAAATTTAAAAGGTTCGTAATTAATATAAAATCGATTTAAAAATTAAATAAATTTTTTAAAAAATAAACATATGATTGAAAGAGACAGTTTTAATCTATAAAGTTTAATTAAAAAAGAGATTGTTAAATAAAAATTTATTTATTTATTTATATTTACAAAACTTGATTAATTTACGAAACCAATTGATTAATTAATAAATTTGTTAGTTTTTAACAAAAAGATTATTAATAAAAATTGAATTGAAAATTAAAAAATTAAACTAAAAAGTCATATAGATTCAAGATTTTCATAATTAAATTAGTCGAATCAATTGAATTTTTAATTATATATATTATTAAATACTACTCTCTTAAATTATGCAAGAGATAAGGTTTTGTGTATAAAAATAAATTAAAATTGTTAAATAAATTAACTTGATTTAATTTTAAATTATTAATTTGTTAAATAATTTATTTAAAATATATAATCTATAAATGATTAAGTGCCTTCAATATTTAATGATTTTGAGTTGTACTTATAAAACGTTCAACTCTTTTTTATTTATTAAACTTAATTCAAGATGTATTATAGATGATTTAATAATGATAGTATTTTAGTTTTTTGTTATATAAACCCTACATGTCCTAGATTATAAGAAAAGACTTTCATTCCTTTAATATGAACAAATAGAAAAAGAAGAAGCTAATAAGTCATTAAATATGCCTACAATGGATGATCCTAAGTCTACAATTACTAGGTACATTCATTTACCTTCTTATTAAGTCAAACCATATCATGAAAAGATTTAATTCTTAATTAATTCAGTTGCCAAAAATAAGTTGATCAAGAATTTCTCACCTTAAAACGAGGCTTTTACTTGGTTAGTTGTATAGTTTAATATTACTTTTGAGAGTTTTATCAATAGGACAGTAAAGAGTTCAGGCTGAGCTCTTGCCATTCAAATCAAATCCTGGCCTAACTTCTGATGTTAGGGTTTGAGTTTGAGGCTGCAAGCCTGAGGTAGGGCCAAGCCCCATTTGGTGTCATTTTTCTTAAAATGAATTCATTTTTTTCAAAATGACGTCATTTTATTTATATGTGTCTAACCTCAGGGTTAATCAAATCTAAACAGCTTAAGTTAGAGCCCAAGCTCAATCCTAGCCCGATCAACTTAGACCTAACCTGCTAACCTGGAGCAAGCCGGTTCGGATTAAATGTCATCTCTTTTATTCACATACTTTACTATGTTATAAAAATGAGACTTGTTTTGATTATTAAACAAGATTAGGTACCTAAAAAGCTCTAGGTTAGCTGAACTTGTTAATGAATTAATGTGTTTACTCTCGATTAACTATATCTTTAAGAGTATATTATTTCATATCCTTTGTAACTTAAGATCTCACAAAGTATAGCATAGCATGCTACTCCTAGTTTCTTAATGGCAAAGCTAATTAATGAATTAAGAAGAGTAACTTGAGATCTCACAACTTGATTTTGTATGATTTTACCTTTGAGTTGGCTTCAAATTTTTTAATGAAAAAAAAACATGAAGTAAAGTTTCAATAATAATATTAAATTATATTTCTTAAAATACTCTTCGATCTATGTTATTATAATCTCACATATTTTTAGAAACTATAAAATTTAGTTACCTATAAAAAAGAAACATGATTCTCAAATAAAATATTTTACATAATCAAAATAACACAACCAAAGTAGGAAGTAACCCAATACATCAATCTACCTAATTCATTAAATTGGGTGATTGATACATTTAACAAGTAATAATAATCACTACAAAGACATTTTACCTAACCTAAGCTAAACTATAAAGAAGGATTACTCCTAATTCTACTCTTTCTCATCATTTTCTTTCTCACTATTTTTCTTAAAATCACATTAGATCATGATAATGAAAAATAAAAAATCAAGAAAAATCTTATTATTATGTATAAAAAATAGTAATTGATGGATTTAAGTGGTTATTAATATTATAAATAATAAACATATTTTAATTTCATCGCTTAATTCTTCTAAATAATAAATATATATTCTTGAAAATATGTTCTCGTTTGTTCATTAGTTATATAATTAGTTCATATGCAATTTATGATTAGAGAAGGGGAAGATAATATGTGCAAGTTATTGGTTTCATGAATAAATGCATGTACACACCAATCTTACTTTCGATGGGAAAAGAAAACATTTAAACGGTTCGACACAATGTCCATGTCCATGGAAGATGTTGCTTGTGGAGAAGAATGTTAAACAAAGTATAAGCTTTTGATCACAAGTTACACACATCATAGGTGTGCATGGACAGCAACGTGAAAGGCCAGAATTAGAATAGCTTTTGTGAGCAAAAAAACGTGGCTACATTCACATGGTTGAGCTCTCCTCTTTTCCCTTTGGAAACGCTATCTCCTGAAGACCTGTACTGGGTCCAAACCAAAACCGCCATAACTCTTCTCCATGTCCTCGCCATCTCAGTTTAATTATCTTTTCCTATCACTTTCAGGGGTCGGTCTTTCTTTCTTTCACACTCTTGGTCCATCCATCCTATGTTTTCTCTCAACCGAGAGTTTTTCAACCATCTTCTCCACACTACACTTGGACTTTTGGCTTGCTATATTTTATGTTATATTATTATTGATTGTTTCAGTTCCTTCATTTTACAATACGTAACAGCTTTTCTCGTTCGTTCGTTCGTTACCTCGTATCCGTTGACTTCGGTATTTATATATTACAACAGCCACTTGTCATTATACCATTTAATGCAAAGAAATAACTCTCCGTTTCTTCTTCTGGGTTCTCTCAATTCTTTCCGTTGCCCTTGTTTCTGGTCAGTTCTGCGCGTTCTTTTGTCAGTTTTTGTTTCTCTTTGGCTTTGTGTTCTGCTTTGTTTTTCTCTCGTAAGAAAATTCTTAATCCAGTTGTTTTGAAGTTGAAATATTTAATCATGTATCGGTTAAATATCTAGTATCGGAATTGACGATTTGTTCCATGGCTCTTTCGGTTGGCTGTTTTGATATGGATGGCTCATAAATTTTCAACGATACTATTGTATTATATTTATGGACTTTCCATGGGCGGCTTTTGTTTTAGATTTGCTGGTTTAAGTTGACTTTTCATTGGTTTTCTTCAGCTGACGGCTTTCCTGCCGTTTCAGGATGAGATTACATTCATGACAGATTATAGTTTGATCAACGATTTTGTTAGACTGTAAGCATCGTTGCCTGTTCACGTTCATGACCCTCAACAATTGCGTCTGCAGTTGAATTTCTTCAGGAAAAGTTTCCTGTCAAGACCGTAACTTCCATTGTCAACCTTTTTTTTTGCCCCCTCGAGGTGAGTTCTTTTCTTCAACTGTTCTTGCTGGTATAGAATGTTGTCAAAGTTCTTGAATTATCAGTATGGTTTCCGAATTGAAAGCAGGGATTTTCTCTTTCTTTGGTTTCCTAATCAAAATGATCAAGTAGTTTGCGATTTCTAACTGGTGAATGTGTACAAGGAATCTGCCATTTCTACTTTGACCTGAGAAAAACCTGGGGTTGTTACTATTCCCAGATAAGTTTGATGCCGTTCCTAGATAAGGTTGTACGGCTCCTGCATAAGGTTGTTGGACCTACAATTTCGTAACTACTCTTTGTTGGGCAAGTTCTCGCAATCTGATCCTGTTTTTTCTATCAAGAAAATACAACAGTGGAAGAAGAAAACATTAAGAAAATGTAGATGCATTCAAATAAATTTAATCATCAAGTTCTTGTGATGATTCTAAGTTCCTTATGAATACAGTTTTGTCTACAATGATTTTCTAACGTTTCCTGGAAATAATTTTCCTGATGCATCTGTTGCTCATTAAGGCAGTCATCAGGAATTTGAACTTCTTAACATGGAAAGGCATATATATGCATCTGCATGTTTGTAATTTTAATTTAACACCTTCGAATGGACTATTCCAAGAAATGGTAGCAACCAAACTGAATATGAGAATCTAAAGAAGGGCTTGCTTAGATAAATTAATGTTTTACCTCTTAATGAGAGATCCTGTTCTTAAGAAATGTATCTAAATTGACCTTTACACATTGCAAAAGAAATTTCAGACTGATTTCTGATGTGGAACTAATGTTAATAAAAACTTCATATCTTGTCCTGCTTAGGCATGGATTTAACGGATTCCAGAGGGAAACCCCATTTATCTGGGAAGGTCATTGCTGCTGCTGTCATCCTTGTAATTTGTATTCTTGCTCTCTTCCAATCAAGCACTAACAACGCTGCTATGGTGTGCTACTACTACCTTGGTCTTGTAACTATCTTGCAATTCACCCACATCTAACAGCTTTTTTGCTTGATCTCTAGTTTTCTCGTCATGAACTGGGGGTGACACATGTATTAGTTACTGGAGGTGCTGGTTACATAGGCTCTCATGCCGCACTTCGACTGTTGAAGGACTCGTACCGAGTGACAATAGTGGCATGTTCTATACAGAAGAATCCAGTTCTAAGTTTAATTTGAGTCTAAACTAGACTGTTTGCACTTACACGCTACTGTTTTGGTTGACAGGACAACCTTTCTCGAGGGAATCTCGGTGCTGTTAAAGTTCTGCAGAAGCAATATCCTGAGCCTGGAAGACTTCAATTCATATATGCTGACTTGGGAGATGCAAAAGTAGTATCCAGATGACATTTCCTTCATGTACAGTTGTGCTTAATAATGTAGTGTACTGTAGACTTTTTCTTAACAGTAGTTCAGGTAAACAAAATATTTGCTGAAAATGCTTTTGATGCTGTGATGCATTTTGCTGCTGTTGCTTATGTTGGGGAAAGTACCCTTGAGCCTCTTAGGTGAGCTCTACGTTTCTTTTTTTCCAGTCTTCATCTGTTCTTATTCCAGGGTCTGTCCTTTCTGATTACATTTGTAAGCATCATAATTTCAATGTTCATAATCTTTTGCAGATACTATCATAACATTACTTCCAACACCCTGGTTGTTTTGGAGGCAATGGCTGCACACAATGTGAAGACATTGATCTATTCTAGTACTTGTGCAACATACGGAGAGCCTGACAAGATGCCAATTACAGAAGTAACCCCTCAAGTAAGATTCTTTAATTTCTATGCCAATTACTGAGATTAATCATATTGTTTTGAGACTCTGATAAGGCTCAATTTGTTGTTTCCATTGAAAAATTTGTTCCAGGCTCCAATCAATCCATATGGGAAAGCCAAGAAGATGGCTGAAGATATCATAATTGACTTCTCCAAAACCAATGACATGGCTGTCATGATCCTACGGTCAGTTCTACTCTGCTGTCAAGTGTTATCAGTCTCATGTTAACCTTCCAGCCTGAATTTTGGGAAAACAATCAGGATGTGTATGTAGTTGAGGATGACCGATCAAATCTGGACTTTTCAGATACTTTAATGTGATTGGATCAGACCCAGATGGGAGATTGGGGGAAGCTCCTAGGCCTGAACTCCGTGAGCATGGTCGAATATCCGGTGCTTGCTTCGATGCAGCTAGAGGAATCATACCTGGATTGAAGGTAACATCTGATAGACAAAAGAGGGCAGTTCTGCATATCTACAAAAAGTTTAGAAAAGAATCCAAGTTAAAGATGAACTTGATTAATGATTGTAGGTCAGAGGTACGGACTACAAAACAGCAGATGGGACCTGCATACGAGATTATATTGACGTCACAGACCTGGTTGATGCTCACGTAAAAGCTCTTGCCCATGCTAAACGTGGGAAAGTTGGCATCTACAACGTTGGCACTGGAAAAGGTTTGAACTTTGAACACATAATGTACCTCTTATTCATGTTCTAAGCTTATAAGGGGTTACATGGTTCTATTGCATTTACAGGTAGATCAGTGAAGGAATTTGTTGAAGCATGTAAGAAGGCAACAGGCGTTGACATTAAAGTCGAATTTCTTAGCCGTCGACCGGGGGATTACGCTGAAGTTTACAGTGATCCTTCTAAGATATACAGAGAGATGAATTGGTCAGCTCAGTTTACAGATCTTGAAGAGAGTTTAAGGATAGCATGGAGATGGCAGAAGTCACATAAGAATGGTTACAATGGCTAGTAAATTTACTTGAAGTCACATAAGAATGGTTACAATGGCTAGTAAATTTACTTTACCTAAGTATAGAGTTACACAATCTTGGATAACGGGAAGACAATAGAGAATTTTTGGTCTTTTGGGAACACAGCTTCATGTCTGCATATTGTAATGAACAATTTGATAGTTAAGTTTTGCAAGGCCTTATAGTTACTAGTTAAGATGTGCTTGGATTAGAAATGACAATATCCTCAAAGTCCTAAGATAATGTACCAAATTTCTACCTGCACAAGTTAATGTGTAAGTTAGAAAATTGAAATTTGGATTAATATTGAGGAAAAAAGACCATTTGTAATGGGTTATTATTTATAAAAGAAGATCAAGAATTGAAAAAAAGTGAGTATCATAATGATATTTGTGATTTTGTCAGATTCTTAAAATCTCCTGAAGAAAAGAAGATATTGTGGCTGTAACCTATAATCATTTTGTGGACATTGCCTAATATAAGTTACTACAAAAAAGTCCAAAACATTAATTATCAGATCATGAACTGCAAAGAACTAATTCTGCTATTGATCTGCTACTTAAATGTTTCAAGATCTGCAAAGATATTACATAATGCAATTTCCTTTTGTTAAATTTACCTTTCTGATCTTGTTACTGTGTACATCATGTGCTGTTTAATGTATCCAGATTACGTTTCTTGATTGTGATCTTCTTTACATATACATATTAACCCCTCCATGTCAAAAGTCAAAAGATAAGAAAAAAGAGATAATTATTAATAAATAGTTTGGATTGCTGACAATTTCTAATAAAAAGACACAAATCTGAAGCAAGAAAAAAATAAATTTAATCTTCTCATCAAACAATTCAGGAATCCCGCAATTTAAGAGGAAAAATGTGATAATAAGTGTTGAAAATCTCAAAGGAAGAACGAATTTGTGAAGCAGATAGTGAATTATGCATTGTTGCAAGTACCTGCATAACAATTTATGTACATAATTGTTTTGGTATTCCAAATCTAAACTTAGAGGTACTAAATCCAAAGGTCGATTCTTTTTCCATTTTTGTTAAGTTCCAACCAAAATCAGAGGCTAAAATCCGAAGAGTTATGGATTATAGTGCTTCTATCTTCTTCAAGAACTATTTTGGATGAAAGTTTGACATGGTTGCAATTGCATTTGCATTAGGAGAAAGTGAGAGAGATATGATATTCCTTAGATCAGGACTTGGAAGATAACTATATCGTTGATCTTCTATGTTTGTTCTTTGCAAATGCAGAAAAATGACCATGGCATCACAGTTTAAGGATCATGTAATGAAGCACAACTTGCTGATAGCTTCGAGGCCTTTCTTCAGCTTCATTCTTCTGGTGATGAACTCCATGAAAACAAGATCATGCAATATTAATACTTGATCATTATTACTAATAAAGAAAAGCTAAGTTAGAAACAATCAGAACAAATTCTTAAGGTTATGTGTGATTCGAAGAGTGTTTTTTTTCATTTCTCTAACATTTGTTTGGTTTTGTTTCAAAAGGGTTTTATGATTTTCCTATGAAGAAATTTGTTGTGCTCATAGTTTGTCGGAAAAAACTTGAATATGCAGACCATCGGAGTGCTGCTAATCCCCATTATTACAGTTCCATGGTGGTATAGTGTGGTTAAGCAGATGGAGAAGAGCATAGATTCGGACTTCCACCAATTAAGCTCTATGTTACAAACACAACTTGAGACTTCTTCAGTTAAGTTATTGCATCCTGTAAACTCTTCTGCAATTGGTTTAGCTCGACTGGTCGCCTCATCATTGAATGGAAGTGATCTGGTTCCATCTAGTGTCGAATGCAAGGTAAGGATATTTATCCAAAAAAATTGTAAATTTACTTATTTAAGCTTACACAGTTCATGATCTGAAACCATTTGCTTGCAGGTGGCACCCTTATTGTTCAATGCACTTGCAGTAGTTCCTTACGTATCTCATGCCATGTACATAGGAGTTGAAGGTTCATTTTTCTCGTATTACTATGATGGAAATCAAACTTTTGCAATGTACTCTAAAAACAGTACAGGTTTATCCAATCACTTGAACCAAAACTCCATGGAACCCTTCACTTCGTACAAGCAAACTGTCGACCCTAATACAGGAAAACCTGAGGGAGTTCCCATCAAGTCTAATTTTTCCATCAGGTTCGATGCAAGCTTGGTCCCAGAAGCACTGAACAGTACTAATGGCTATGCTTCAACAGGAAGAGGAATGAACGGAGATGAAGATCTTCTTATCCTGAACGCATTTAGTGTAAATGGACGAGGAGTTGTCTCTCTCGGGTTTCCGGCAAAAGCATTAGCTGACTTCCTGCATGGTCTGGCTCTTAATGGCGGGAGCTTGTTCTTAGTAACACAAGATGGGAAAGAACTTGCAGGAGGACTAATGAACACTAGAGTTACGGTGAATGGGACATCAGTGTCCTTGTGGTCACTAGTGAGAGGAAATCTGAATCATGTTGAACAGCTTTCATGCATACCTGGTGATGGAGGGCAAAAGGTTTCTTCTGTTCAGATTGGGGAAACCAAGTATCAAGTTTACTGCTCTACACTTGAAATTTTGGGAGTTCCCTCGGTAATTTTCTGATCCCCTTTTGATGTCTAGAACAAGAGGCAACCAATAACAAGGATGTAATATGTGATATATGAACTAGCAGAAGAGAATGACTAAGTTTATTTGCTATGCATATGGAGATCACAGGAGAATTAGCTAGATCTTTCCTGAAATCTGACATAGGGAAACATAGGCTCATTCATCACTTGAAACAGTTTCCATTATCAATTCCTATAACTTGTTCAAATTCTGCTTATTTTCACATCTAACATTTCAAAATATGATCAGGTCTACGTATTGGCTTTACCCTACAATGGATTATTGCACATTGTTCATAGGAACTCTAGAACTGCTCTCTTTTTACTGGTAGGAATGATGGTTGGAGTGGTAATCTCTATCCACTTTTTTGTGTCGTTGATTGTTACGGCTGCAGTGAATGACACTTGCATACGATCAGCGTTGATAAAACAATGGGAAGCAACTCAACAAGCGGAGAGAAAGAACATGAACAAAAGTAATGCTTTTGCTAGTGCTAGCCATGACATTCTCAATGCACTGGCAGGAATTACTGGTTGGATTGAGATATGCAATGGAGAAGTATCTCCAGGTTCCAAGATGAAGACATACCTGAAACAGATGGATGGCTGTGCAAAAGATTTAGTTGGTAAACTCACAGATTAGTACTTCCAATTCATGTCTTTCTTACCAAATTTCGATGAAGCACCTAATTCTTCTTCTATAATATACATATCTATTTCAGGTCTATTAAATGATGTCCTTGACACAAGAAAAATTGAAGCTGGTAAGATGCAGCTTGAAGAAGAGGAGTTTAATATAGCTTACCTTCTTGAAGAGGTAGTAGATTTCTATTATACCATAGGATTGAGAAAAGGTGTAGATGTGGTGTTGGACTCCTGTGACAGCTCCATTCTTAAATTTTCCATCGTAAAAGGAGATAGGCTATGGCTGAAACGAATCATGTGTAACTTAGTGGGTAATGCTGTAAAGTTTACATCTGAGGGCCATGTTTCGGTTCGAGCTTGGGCTAAAAAACCGAGTTTGCAGAGCATGATAATTGCAGGAAATCAGAACAGTTTCTGGGAACACTTTTCATGCTTATTTTGCAAAGAAAAAGAAGGAAATGACTTGGAAGCCATAAATGGAGTGAAGCAGAATCTTAACTATATGGAATTTTTGTTTGAAGTGGATGACACAGGCAAAGGAATACCCAAAGAGAAGAGAAGTTCAGTCTTTGAAAATTTTGTTCAAGTCAAAGAAACTGCTCTGGGACAAGGGGGCACTGGACTAGGACTAGGAATTGTTCAATCTTTGGTATGTAAACTCTCCCACAAATCAACCATTGTTCTTATCTATTAAACTTCGTATTTCATACCTTACTGTGTTTCCTGCTCACGTGATTGAATCAGCTTAAATGTAAGAAGGATGTAATGTGCTAATGATATTCTATATCAAAAACAGGTAAGACTGATGGGTGGTGAAGTTGAGATAGTTGACAAACCGATCGGAGAAAAAGGAACTTGCTTCAAGTTCAATATTTTTCTCACTACATCTGATACCCGTGAAACGCCAAATCCAGAAAATGATATTAGGACTCGTGTTCCTAGCTTCACTATTCTTGCCAGCAGTCCCCGGTTGTCTATGATTTGTTCTAGTCCCGGAATTGATAGGTCGCGTATTGTTCTGCTAATTCAAGATGAAGAAAGGGGAAGAACTACAAGGAAATTTATAGAGAGCCTGGGGATAAAGGTATCAGTTGTAGAGCAGTGGGAATGTCTTCATCAGGTACTAAGGAAAATAAAGTGCAAAAATGCTTCCCATGTTTATTCCTCTGACAAGTCAGATTTGGGTTCTGGAAGTGACACTTCTGGCACAGGGTACAAGGATTTCCCTTTGAGTGCTCTGGATGGTACAGATGAAAAGGTTCCTGGAAATAGCAGTTCTCCAGGATTTACGTTGCTTGTGATTGATGCCAATGCTGGTCCTTATCAGGAGCTATACAGGGTTGTTTCTGAATTTAAAAGATCCATTCCTAGTGGTTCTTGCAAGGTTGTTTGGTTAGATAAACCAGCTTCACTTAGCATTACAAGAGTTTATCATGACAGGATCGATCCCAAAGATGAAATTCTGTCACAGCCATTTCATGGTTCTCGGCTGTATCGAATTATAGGACTTCTACCGGAGTTCATGGACAGCTTCTCTTCGGGATCAGGAGCTTCCTCTAAAAGGAAAAAGGATAGTACAATGCAATCACAGAACATTTACAAAGATTCAGTCTCTTCCTACTTAAAGCATTTGAATAGAACAGAATCAGCATCTCCGTCTTGTGACGTACAGCCACTGGAAAGGCAAACTGATGGCAAATCTTTGTTACCTGATTCAATTCAGGCTACTGCCACGTCCAACTCAAGCATTTCTCCAGTAGTAACGCTCCCACTTAGAGTGTCAGAGATAGAAGAACATGATACGAGCACAAGAAGCAATGGCAAACCTCTGAGTGGAATGAAATTCTTGGTGGCTGATGACAGCAGAGTGTTACGCAAGATGGCTATGATCATTCTGAAAAAGCTTGGCGCAATTGTTGATGTATGTGAAAATGGAGAAGAAGCTGTAGAGCTGGTTCGGATGTGTTTACCTCACAAAAAGGAACAAACAACTTCCACTGTGGTTCCTTATGATTATATTCTGATGGACTGTGTAGTAAGAACCCTGACCTTTTCCTTTTTTTATTTTTATAACCAAATAATTACAGTATCTAATGTTGAATCCCACTATGTTTTCATCAGATGGAACCAGTGGATGGGTTTGAAGCGACACAACTGATTAGGAAGGAGGAAAGCAGATATGGAGTTCACATTCCCATAATAGCATTATCAGCACATAGCTCAGGTGATGTAGACAAGAAGATGGTTCAGGCAGGGATGGATGCCCATCTGGTCAAACCATTAAAAGCTGAAGATTTACTTGGAATCATTAGAAAGATTCAGAAAATATGAGAACATATTTCTTCCTGGTCATTCTGCACTTAAAACACCATAACCTGCTGAATCTTCTTAGGAAAGACAAAATTTTAGTAGCTTAGCATTATGGGATATTAACATTCCTTTCAGGTCTTAGTCTTGCAACATTTTGGTCCATACCAAAGGATTCAATATGAAAAATATAAGGAGAAACCATGTACTTATGTAAAATATGAAATGTTTGGTACAATCTTTGCCTCAACAAAAAGTCCCTACACAAGTTGGACATTATCAAAACTCCCCAAGAGGCAAATGTTGTGCTCCATTTGGATGGCCCTTCCTTTTTGTGGCCGTACTGCCACAAAGTTTTACAACTAATGAGGACTAATGTATTACTGAAAATGAGTCTTTTAAGAATTGATGATTGACACCCTTTGGCTGTATAACATCGTCAAGTATTGCATCTACTCCTATCTTTTCCTGTCAGTTGCCTCCCTTGGTTTACTTTGAAAGTATGTGCGATTGATCCTATTAAGTAATGACTATCTTGGTTAAAATCATAACTCATCATGAGCCTGAGCCTCTTGATCGACTTTTTCATCAGCTGTTGTATCTGAACCAGCTGTGGGGCTTCCATTTTCAGGAGTCTCACAGGAACCCAAGTTGGAGCCCTCGGTAATCCCTCCATGCTTTCAGTATCAGTTTTTGCGTTTGACTCGTTCTCAAACCTTCTTAGGCTTCTCAACTTTCGGCTTGGGTTTTGGAATTTTGTTGAAGCTAGCAACCTATATAATATGAATCAAGTATCAGTCAGAGTTTTGGTATGCATAGGAGAAACTGCCTTCCTAATCAAGGAAAAGAACTGCAGCATTACCTTATCTTGCAGATTGAACACCTTCAGATATACTTCCTCAGAAGTGAATACTGGTTTGCTGAATCCAGGGGTTCTACAGGAGAAACAGGACAAACAGAATCCACTTGGATCAACTGAATTCAGGAAAATTAAATTCACAATAATTACACAGGAAAATAATTAAAAGCAAAGTCCATTTTCAACAATTTCAATCAAACTGTATGATACCAGAAGGGTTGCCAGCTTAACATCAGGTTAACCACAAGCATGAAAAAGAAGAATCATCAAGAGAAGACTATACAATGGTATATGGGGTCATGAGTCTATATGGGTACAGAATAAATTTATACAACACAAACATACAAAAAAATCTATATGGGAATCGGTGCCTCATAAATACATGTCAAACCAATTAAAATGAACAAGTGCTTACGGAATTTCTATCGAAGAAGACCATTAACAAAGCAGCAACAGCGAAGCCAATGACAATAATGGTGTCTCCTTGCTCCGCCTCCTTCTCATTCAACCAAGTCTTCAACTTGTCAGCATCACTTAGAATCTGGAAATAAAATTGTCATGGACTTTATGTTAAGTACTTCAATTGATTTGAGATGGCATAATGATGAAGCCAAACCGAAACACACCTTATCTATTCTATCCATTGGAAGACAAGGCTTATTTGATTGCAAACCCTGTACAATCTGTAGGCAACCAAAAATGACAATAGCAAACCTTCGAGTTAAGCGACTCCAAAATACTGTTAGGTTAACAGACATATGCATAATATATCCAGTATAGATATACATACATTCATACTTATATTAGTCCGTCAACCTGTAGTTTAATTTCAGGGGAAAAGCCAACTACCCATCAACATTGCTGAGGCTCCGGGAACTCAATTTTAAGGTTTGCTAAGATAGAGTGTAAATGCAGCAAAAGGGGGAAAAAGGAAAGGAAAGACATAATCAGAGTCACAAAATCAAATAACTCTCAGTAATGCATTCTTCAAGTACACGTTCAAAGAAACGTTAATTTATCTCACAATATTTCAGTTTAACTATACTTCAAGGAATCCAAGCGCGGATATATAAATTGAAGAGAAAGAATCCACGCAACTTATGATCAAGATACTCCACAACCCCTCATAAAAACATGAATATTGTATCTGACTGAAATGTATGACATACTTGTTAAGATATTTATTATATATCTCATTCTTTAATTTTGGCATTTTTAATTATTGGGTTTTCAAGATAATGTTTAAAAATTCAAATTAAGATATAGTGTTGAATGAATTGTTGGGGTGTCGTAGTTTCGCAAACTTTTAGATTTTACCGCAATCGTTTTTAGCACAATTAAAAATCAAAAAAATTAAACAATCAAAGGCAAAATAACAAATCAACACCGAAATTTGTTAACACAGTTCTATATATCTTGTCTACGTCTGCGAGACCCTCACTTAGCTTAATTTTTTTACTAACAATAATAGATTTATACAAGGCTTTACTAAGC
>JAOTIZ010000003.1:2805471-2821784 GCA_027123425.1 Erythroxylum panamense
TAACAGTATCAAAGCCCGCAGAAAGCAGAATCGGATCACCAGCTTAACAGATGAAACTGGGGTAGTTACAACGAATGAAACTGCTATTTGTGAGTTGATTTATACTTATTTTACTATTCTTTTTCATGCCGTCGAGTCTTCCAGTAGCATTGTGGTTCGGTTAGTTAGACCTTTGGTAGACTAATCGGCTAACGATGCACTTACTGCATCATTTTCAGATGAGGAGTTCCGAGATGCCCTCTTTCAGATGGATCCTAACAAAGCGCCGAGCCTGGATGGCTTGAACCCCGCTTTCCTCCAAAAATTCTGGAGCATTCTAGGTGGTGACATATCTAATGCTTGTCGTGATTGGCTTTAACAAGGTATCCTTCCGCGATCTTTAGCTACTAATCTTATTGTCTTAATCCCAAAATGTGATAATCCTATGCATGCCACCGAATTTAGACCAATTGCGTTATGCAATATGCTCTACGAGATATTGTCTAAAGCATTAGCCACTCGTTTGAAGCTTATTTTGCCCAAGATTATCTCTTTGAACCAATCTGCTTTTATTTATGGAAGATTAATTACAGATAATTTTATTGTGGCTTTTGAGACTTTACATGGTTCAAAACAACGATCCAGGGAAAATTCTGGTTCTTGTGCACTAAAGATTGATATTGCAAAAGTTTATGATAGGGTCAGTTGGGAATATTTGTTTGCAATGCTGACGGCTCTGGGGTTTTCTGTTGTTTAGGTTCAATGGATGCGGATGTGTACATCTAACATTAGCTATCTGATTTCGGTTAATGGCAAAGAGGTGGGCCGTATTGTCCCGAGTCGAGGGCTGAGCAAGGTGATCCTATCTCTCCCTATTTGTTTCTAATTGTCGCAGAGGGACTTTCACTTCTGTTGAGAGATGGTGAAAGGTGTGGGGTGATTCATGGATGCCTTCCAAAGTTAGGTTGTCCCAGGATATCACATTTATTTTTTGCCGATAACTCACTGCTTTTCTTTAATGGCTCGGTCTCTGAAGCTGCTCAAATTAAAAGCATTCTGGGTGTTTATGAAAAAGCTTCTAGTCAGTCCATAAATTATGATAAGTCTAGTATTCTTTTTAGCCTATATATTGGATGTTAAGAAGCCATTTCCAATTTACTTGGAATGCACTTACCTTTGCGTCATAGTAACTATTTGGGCTTACCTTCTCTAATTGGACGAAGCAAGCAGCAGATTTTCTCGTTTCTTAAAGATAGGATTTGGAAGTGTATAAACAATTGGAACAATCGTTTTTTATCACGGGTGGGTAGGGAGATCTTAATCAAGGCTGTCATACAGGCTATCCCAACTTATTGCATGAATGTCTTTCTTATCCCGACTGCTATTTGTCATAAGCTACAAGTTCTGATGAATAAATTTTGGTGGGGTGGAAGTCGGGAGGATAGTAGGGGTATCAATTAGTTGTCATGGGATCGCATGTGATGTGAGAAGTCGGTGGGCGATATGGGTTTTAGAGACCTCCGATGTTTTAACACTACTCTTTTGGGGAAACAAAGGTGGAGACTTATTGTTGACACTAACACTCTTTTATATCAGGTTCTCAAAGCTAAATATTTTCCTCGTGGAGATTTTTTAACATCTTAGTTGGGTTATAACTATAGCTTAGTTTGGAAAAGTGTATTGTTTGCTCAAAAAGTGTTGTTAAGGAGGGTAAGGTGGAAGGTCGGGGATGGCCAAAGTATCTATGTTAATAGGGATCCCTTGATTCCAAAGGATGGTGGCTTCTGTCCAGACGACAATCCTATGGCAATTTATGATGCTATAAGGGTATGTGACTTATTCATCAAAGGGGAGAGGAGATGGGACTCTGAGAAGTTGCTGTCATATTTCAGTATTGTTGACATGAATGCTATTCTAGGTATCCCACTGAGCATTAGTCCCAAATCAAATAAAATCATTTGGACTTGTGACAGGAAAGAGATTTGCTCGGTTAAAACTACTTATTATGAGGCGCTAGCGATTTTGGGAGGTAGTGGACAACAACTGCATGGAATTGTATGGAAGAAAATTTGGTTTCTTAATGTACCTCCAAAAGTTCGTGATTTCCTATAGCGATGTTGTCGTGGAGTATTACCAACTAAAGATAATTTGCAACAGCGAGAAGTAGATGCTGACTTGAAATGCTTGTTTTGCCATGAAAATGAATCCATGAAGCATGGTTCCTTGAATGTCCTATGGCTATGGAGTTATGGAGGTTAGCGGGATTGTTTCTAATATCCTCTTTGTCATCTTTTCAGGATCTTTTTGCTTATGTTATTGAGACAGCAGGAAGAAATCGTGCCGTCAGAGTTGGTATTTAGGCATGGAAGCTATGGTCAACAAGGAACAAAAAACTATGGCATGATAAACGAGTTACGCCACAACACAACCATACCCAAGCTAATTCTTACTATTCGGACTTCAAGGAGCTGTTGTCCACTAGAACTCTTCATAATGATGCTCCCAATTTGCCGTTGTTTTTTCGTAACGACACCGTCCTCTAGTTGATTGGCTTTAATTGATGGCTCGATAT
Organism: Erythroxylum panamense; assembly: GCA_027123425.1. Classification (NCBI taxonomy): domain Eukaryota; kingdom Viridiplantae; phylum Streptophyta; class Magnoliopsida; order Malpighiales; family Erythroxylaceae; genus Erythroxylum; species Erythroxylum panamense. The sequence continues at coordinate 2,808,023 of JAOTIZ010000003.1, forward strand.
TTGCAGATTCTGGCTTCCTTGGTTTTGGCATTTTGTTTGAGGATAGAGAAGGCTATTTTTCGTTAGCACTTTCTGGCTATGATGAAGGCAATGGAGGTCCCGCGATGGCAGAGGCGCTAACTCTTCGGCAATGCTTGCTGTTTGCTCATGATGGTATGCTACAAGTTGGTTCTATTTTTACTGATAGTCAACTCCTTATCTATGCTTTAAACTCTAGTTCTTTGGATTTTTCCTATTTTGGTCTTATAATTTCGGGTTGTAAGGATATTTTATACACTAGGGACAATATCTCTGTTTCTTGGATTAGGCGCTCGAGGAATAGGGGAGCTTACTCTTTTTCTAGGGAGTCTGTTCTCTATAGTCGCTTTCAAGTTTGAGTCGATATGCCCGACCGTGTCTTGAATCATTATTCTTCGAGATAATAGTTATTCTCTCATTCAAAAAGAAAGTTTGAATAACTCAACTTATTGAGTTAGATTTTTAATTTTTTAATCTAATTTGAAGCTGGAATTAAATATAAAATTAAAAATATACTTAATTAGATGTGATCTAACATGGGCCAGGAATATATAAATTAACTTAAATAATTAAAAAGATTCTCATGCACTGCCAGAAAACTAATTGAAGCCAAATTACAAATAGAGGATAATAATTTATAAAATTTCACATTAAATTTATTTAATAGATTAACTTTGAAGCATGAATGAAAAAAATAAAGGCAAACTTAAAAATTTGGTATTCTTCACAAACTTTTATTCTTTTGACCGAACATCAAAAAATAAGCTATTCCAATGTCAGCTTTGAATATTCACAGAGCAAAGAAAATATAATTCCATTTTGAGAGAGATTGCCAAGAATGCTAGTTCCATTGAGTTTTCTCTTTTAGTAAGAAAACTAAAAAAAATTTAATTGTAATTAAAATCGAAACTTTGATTATAATTAAAGTTTAATTTTAATTATAAGTAGGATTTAATCTTGATAATATTAAATAACTTATAATTAATTCTTAAAGATTCTTAAATTTTGTAATTAAGTTAATTAATTTAAATTAAAAATCTTAATATATTAATAATTGTTATACATTATAATTACAATTCATAATTAGAACTAAAATTAGATAAATTTAAACTAATTTAATTTATCTCTATTTTTCTAATTAAATTTAAATTCATAGATCAAGATTAATGTTTATAAATATATAATGAATATTCAAATATTAAGAGCACCACAACGATTCACTTAATCTATCCATTTCATTATCTAATATTTCAATTAGATATAAATTATAGAGTTAGCGTGTACTTTGTTTAAATTTAATCATATATGACCTTGCTAATTAATAATTAGCTTATAATTGATATTTGAATATTATCTTTTTATCTTTCAATTTACACTGAAATAGAACATTTTTTAAGTCATTATTAATTAAGAATAGTATAATATTTTTGCTAATTACTTTAGAGTAATTAATTAATTTTTACTTACTAACTATTTTCATACAATTAAACTCTATCGTTTTTAAACCATTACTAATTCATTAAAGTTTACAAAATGTGAATGAATGGAAACGGAACTAAATTAAACTTTCAACTATTATATGTTATATCATCATTGATACACACAAATTTTATACTTTATTCTAACACACGCAGCCCTCTGTATCATGAAGAAGTCAAATTTAGGTTAATTTTTTAATTTTTATTTAAATTTTATAATTAAAAATGATTAAACTAATTTACTTATAATTAATAATCTAATTAATTGATTAACTTAACCACAACAAGGGTGTTATTCGGGAATTTTGCATGAACTTGTTTTTCCTAATTGACAATATATATAAAAGTAAAATTATTATTAAATAAATTAATAATATTACACATGAATTACAATGAACTAATTAATTGTAAGAATATGACTCCTTACACTTCCATTCTGTCATGTTCATTACGACTTGAACTTCTCATCAATTCAACAAATTAAGTATACCCGTTAGCAATGACCATGGTGTTTTACAGAAGAACTTCATTGACCAGTTTGTCTAAGTTCTCCAACGAAGTTCCTGCATTACTTGTTGCAGCTTCTGCTTTCTTCTTCCATTCCAAAGCCTTGATCTTCAACTTCTTAGCTTTCTCCCCACTCAAGACCTCCCTCACAACATTCTCGACTTCCTCTCTGGTGAAGTTATCGCTTAGTTCAACGCCAACACCCAATTCATTGCAACTCTTCCTACAGTTGTCCAAATGTTCAGTGCAGAACGGCCAACAAATCATGGGCACCCCAGAAGAGATGCTCTCAATAGTTGAGTTCCATCCACTGTGTGTTATGAATCCTGCAACGGATTGGTGGTTGAGAACTTTCTCCTGCTCACACCAACTGCCCAGAAAAGCTCTTTCTTTAGTTTCATCTACAAATTCTTGCGGAAGTATGGCCTTTTCTCCTTTGACAAAACCAGGTCTTATTATCCATAAGAAGTTACAGTCACTTTTAGCTAGACCCCAAGCGAGCTCAACTACTCTCTCCGGTGCCATCACCGTCATGCTTCCAAAATTCACGTAAATCACAGAGTTGAGTTGCTTGGAATTAAGCCATTTAGTGCAGTCACACTCCACGTTCCACAAGTTGCAACCTATCAGATTGTAGGGTTCTTTGGGAATAGTATTGAGAAGTAAATTCAGAGGGCCAACGCTGAAGACCTTTGGAAAGGTTGATGAAATGAAACGTAATGCTTCTTGATCCATGGCTTCAAAAATATCAAATACTATTGCTGATGGGACCAGGGCATTCTCCAATTCATTTTCGTTAGTCTCGGTTGCGTTCAGGGATTGGAGGTATTTCATTACATCTTCCTGTTGAGCACCCTTCAGTCCTGGGATGAACTTTCTGAAGATATCCAGATGCTCAGCTATGTCTCCGTTTCCATCTGCATAAGGATATAATTATATAATAATAAATTGCATAATAATCAAACTTGGAATTTTTCGAACTTAATGAGAGAGAAATGCTGTGGATTCATATTTCGTCTGTACCTTTCAGAAGAGCGATGGAGTTTCTCATCTTTGCATAACTTTCCATGATGTACAAATAACCAGATGCACTCACAGCCCAGAGGAGAACGTGGGGGATTCCCAATTCTTGAGAAACCATAACAGTATGACCCAATATAGCATCTGAAAGTATGCACGTTACAGGAGGAGCTTGTGAATTGAGCTTGTCAATAAGGTCACGAAATGGTGTCAGCAGGTGCTGCCTGCAAGTCTTGATAAGGGCATCGAGGTTAAGGGCTAGATCACCGTTTCCTGTGGATGGAGGTTGGTGATCAAGAGGTATACTCCTGAAGCAAAAGCCATCAACGGTGTCAGGATCATGTGTCAAACCAAACATACGTTTGTGGTTAAACTCGGTGTTGACGAAGGTGACGTGAAAGCCTCTGTAATGGAGAAGCTTCGCGAATCTGAGCATAGGGTTTATGTGTCCCTGAAGTGGCAATGGAAGACAAACAACGTGAGGCTTAGGGATCGGACCCATCCTCTCCTCCTCTGAATTCTTCTCTTATCTCTTTTGGTTTTTTGCTTCGTTGTGCTCTTGACAGACTCAATTCATGCATTTATAGAGGTCATTACGATATCTGAATTCCTCATAAATAATCGCCAGAAAGATTTTTTAGATATGATCTTGTTTAGAGTTGAATAACAAATGGCATGGCCAGCTTCATCTGCTTAATTTACAGGTAAGATTGATCATATTAATTAATGGTAATGTTGCTATATCTTAATTTGCATCAACTTCCCACGTTTCATACCTTTGAAGTTTTAAAAGTGAGATGAAAGAAATACTTAAACTTAAATAATTAACTCTTACAAGAAAATGGAGGTTTTGTCTGCCTGTTAAATTCTATTTATGATACTTTAGTTTTAAGATTGTATCAACAATCACAATTGCAACACTTTTTTTTTTTTTTGATTCGAGGAAACCCATAGGCGGGTCAAGCGGGCACACCTCTCTGAGGGCTCAACTGGCGCACCACCCCACAGGCGGGTCAAGCGGGCGCACCTCATCATTAAGGGCCCAACTAGTTCTTCATTTACAGGTAAAACCCCGGCTGCTCCAGGTTTTTACAAAAGGGGCTAGCATGGAATCGAACCTAGGACCTAACTAAAGTCAAGCCCCGCTCTCAACCATCAAGCCACACCCCTTGAGGGCCACAATTGCAACACGACGTAATTAATGAAGTAAATTTTAGCATAATAGATCTACTATAAATTCTTGAGTTATGTTAAATTTGTATTTTTGTAACGTGGTTGTCATATATTTTATTTTTATCATATATTAATTTTATTATTTAATAAATTAAAATGTAAAAAAATTTAAAATAATTATGAAGTAAAATATACAAAGGAGTGTATTATTATTTTAAAAATCTTAATATCTTAAGCTTATTAAAGAATTTATACATGACATAAGTATAATATATGTTATTAATGTGATAAAAATACTAATATGATATTACTCGTTACGTCATTTACTTCAATGAAGAACTTAAGTCAAAATATTTTTAAAGAATACTTTGTAAAATTTTATTTTTTATAGTTAACCCTGTAATCAGCCATATCCAATTTAGTACTGAAAATTCAATTTAAACTACTATGTATTTTTTTAAAGATATAGTATTGTGTATTAAATTTTTCTTAGTTAGTCCTATAGTGGAAAAATATTGCGATGCACGTTCTCAGATCTCACATTATTCTGAGAACCCACATTTTATAATGTCTTTTGATTCTTATAATATTTATTAGTAATTAATCATAGTTGTAAACCTTAATTAAAACACATGGTGCAGTGCACGTCTCAGTTCTCAGCATTAAGGTCTTTTGATTCTTATAGTGTTTATTATTAATTAAGTATAGTTGTAAACCTTATAAAATAAACCTAAGAACTAAAAGATTACTTAAACGCACTTTTTTCTTAAATAATTGATCAGCGTCCTTACAAGAAATTAAAAGAAACAAGGTTTAGGTAATTCAGACATATTAAGAGAATATATAATGTCGTTTCAATGAGAAGATGAAAGAAGAGACTATATTTAGGGACTTTAAAAAAAGACCTAAAAAAAGCTAAGGAAAGGTGATCATAAAAGATATAACTTTATTAAAATTTACCGAAGATGTAAATTAAAATTTACTGAGGATGTAACTTTCAATAGAAAATTTTAATGTACTCAAAAACAGGTAAAAGACTTCACATAGAGAGGTCCTTCTCTTTCTCGTAATTTTTTTTAAACTTTTTCCTTTGAATCTTACGTCTGGTATTCAGTCTAAACTTATTTAGCCTAAATATTTTATTGTAATAACTTATCTGTTTTATTTATTTACTTGTCTTATTTCTTAATAAAATTGCGTACTTCTAAATTTTCTTGAGTATCAGCGAAACCCTAGTTGAAATGTTATTATTATTGTTGTAATTGACCAACTTTATTTTACAATCGACTTGCCTTAGATAAATAATGGTGTCCATACTTCGTCATTATTCTAGTTGGTTTTATTTATATTGTGTAGTATGTTGTCGTTTTTACTGTAGGAGACCAAGGAGAGTATTACTATTCTCTTAATGTTGTTCTTCACATATCTAATCGTCTAATAATTTCTTAATTTTTCCACTTAAATCTAAAGCTTATTATTGATTACTTAATTATGATTCTTAAAAGATTAAGGATACATCGAAGTGTTAATGGCGTGAATGATTAGCTGCTTGGTCATTTACAACTAACCAAAGAACATTGGCTAAATCTCATAAAATCTCGGCTTCTCACATTATTCGTTATTTGTAGTTTTTATGTCAAAACAACGTTTTTGAATAGTATGGGCTGCTTATTTCAGGATTTTAACTTTATATTTTGTGAACTAATCAGCTCCATCCCCACCACAACCACTCATTTCTTCTCTTATATTGGAATCATTTAAGGCTCCATCAGAACAGTAAGTACAGAAGATGAAGAAGATTTATAATAATGGTGGAAACAACTTCATGATAATAATAACACCTGCATTTACATGAACCTGTGTACAAATATACCAATAATGTCCTAATTAGTTTTAGTTTAAAAATTGTCTATTTTTGACAGAGAATTTTACATGAAATGCTGATAAAAGTATCTGTGTTCTATGCAGCTGTCTTGGAATTCCAAGGAAGATGCTGCAACACAATTGTGCAAGAGCAAGCAACTGATCCAAGGTTGGCTAGTCATAATCATCTACAGCACGCTGTAGGCCGGCTCCGTGCTCTAGCTAGAAAAGCCAGTGCTTTTTTCTGGGTGCTCTGGTGGGAACATCTGTAAATGAATAAAAGATGGTGAGTGAGCTTCATTGGTTTGACAATGCAAGAGCATTCAGTAACAAGCAAAAAGGGTCTGGTTGTTATTGATGTGTTCATTACCTCCACTGGCATATAATGAGTTGTAGTGAACTTCACTCCAGAAGCTAAGCCAAAACTCTAGAAATGCAAAAACAGTCAGATCAGATGTAAATGACAAGTGATTCAACTAACAATCTAAGACAAAGATGAAGGGAAAAAGTTCCTACTGGTTTAAGGACAAGTATGAAAAATAACACACATGATGACTACCTTTGGTAGGATTTTTGCCGTTGGGCATTATCTCGACATAGGAAGTGTCACGAAAAGAAGTGACCAAGCAAATTTTGGCTCCAAACTGAAATTGCATTTAGAAGTCAGCGATCATTCGTAGTAGAAATCAACCACATTGCAATATGATACAAAATTACAGCATGCAACTTGCAGGGCTTGAGATATGTAAAGTTAAAACCCTTATTCCTTTTTATGAGATCAGTTACGTCTCAACTTCTTACATATGAACCACTTCATGATTGATAAGCTGAGTTTCATTGTAGCTAACCAACTACCTCATATAACTCAGAGAAACTCAAAGAATCAGTGGACTGAAAAAAAGGACACCGGGATGCATTAGGTATGGCATTTTCCAATTGTGGAAGGAACAAGTAGTCTATATTCAGACACAAGAATTTGGGGAGTCCAACAGATGCATTAGTAGGCTGATTTGAATCATACAAGTCATGAAGCATGACCAGGTTTATCCCTAGAGTAAGAAGAAAATCCATCGAGGCTAATTTAGATAATTTGATAGCATATTCCAGAAATGTAATTTATGTTTAAACCTTTTCAATACCAAAGTTTCATCATATACAAGTATGATGTTGATTGAGTTGGCCTATAACAGGCACCTGGTAGGGTATTGAAGAAGTTTTTTCTTTACAGTAATAACTAGGTTGAGCTTGCTCCTTGTTCAGCATTGTACAAAACTCGCATAGCACAAACATCAAGTAACAAGTTAACATACATTCTTATACATATTGCAAGTGCCAACTTGTTTCCATATGAAGATTCAAATAAAGAATTAGAGTGTGTGCAAGCACTTACTCGGTCTGCTGCTGCTTGTAGAGTTACATGATCACCCCATTCCCCTGATCTAATAGCATACAACATTCATGCATGAAAAGAAATGTTTAGTCCCATATTCATGATATATGCCATCAAATTTTGCAGGAACGAAACTAATAGGCATCACCACAGTAATCTAACTTTTTCATCTGCTTCAGGTAACTTTTGTAGTTCATCGGTACATAACTTTCATATAGTTTTCTGAAATGCTTTAGCTGAAAAAAAAAAGATTAATGGGTATACATTAATAGAATGGCAAGGATAGAATGATGAGAAACTATTAAAAACCACAGAAAGCATATCTTCCACAAGAAAACTTACAAATGCCGTTATGCTTGTGTTATCACAGAACTAATAGAAGTCATTGCTAAACCAAAATATTCAATTTGAAATCACTATTTAAGTACTGAGCCGCTCCTAGACAAATCATTATTCAAGCCCTACCATAGCCTTACTGCATATGAGACTTCAGCTATTCTAGAATACATTGACTGAATACTTGATGCATTAGTAGAGATGCAGAGTCCATACCTGCTTGACCACTTGTCTCCTCACATATTTGTGGTGATCTGGATCACCGAACAACTGATCCGCTAATGCTCGGAACTGTAATAGTTAAGTTTAACCAGTAGTTAAAAGCAGATATTGGCACGGGATGTTCATATTGACTTCTCCAAGCTAAGATCAATATTTCAAAAACTAGGTCTAAGCATGAACAATAACGAATATCGAATGCAATTACACACCTGGCAATTTCCATCACCTGCAATTTGTAATTCTGTTAAATCATATGTAGCCAACCTAAACAAAAAACAAATTTGTCAGAGAAAGAAAGTAGACAGACTACTTGCATGCACAGTTCCACCCAATGGAATATATCAGGTAGTGAATACCCTGTATTTAACAAACATATCAATCAGGGACTCTCTGATACTTGTCTATGAAATATGTTCATACGATTGTATGCCACTTAGAGAATCTATACTTGGTGAATCTCATGGAAGAGAGTCAAGGTAAAAAAGTAAGCGTTAAGCGACTGAAGAAAAAGCCAAAGATATAAACCCATACTACAACAGACAAGTTATGAGCTAATGAAGAAAATTAAAGTCAATAGCATACAGGATCAAGTTACAACCTTTCAGACAGTCGTTCATGATCTACGGTTGCATCATTCACATCAGGTATCTCACCATTAACACGTGGAGTGTGCTGCAAAAAGAATGAATTGATAAGGACCCACACACCTAAACAGTTTACTGCAGATTGTATTTAAACAGTTAAAATTGGGATCACAATCATAATGATTGATTTTACTATTACGTTGACTAGAGAATCCCTCTGCCTCCAACGAGACAAGAAGGCTTTAAACTGACATGAGGTGTTCGAGGAAGCTAGTATCCACTTAATTGGGGAAGAAAGTTTCATACATTTATAATGAGAAAATTGGATGTAAACTGCAACTTTTTATGTTACAAAAGAGTGAGGACAAACTCAACAAAAAGGATCACTTGATAATTATTATTTCCTTAACCTTGGCAGATAACTACTTCTTCATGGCTTGGCTTGAATATAATCAACATAACTAAAATCTTTTTGTTAGAGTTCTAGAGGAACTTTTCTTTACCCACTTTTCAGTTCGCCCTAAGGGATTGACGCTGATCAAATAACTACATAGATTGGTGATTTTGTGCTCTTTCATGAGCATGTTCTCCACCTTAGTTAGTCAGAAATAGAAACTCTTAAACCAAAGATGGGAGTTTGACAAATATTTTGCAGAATTCGTAAGTAAGATCATTCTAACAGCTCAACTATGTCAGTAGTAACTAAAATCAACTATTGTATTGCTTCAACATTTTAGTCAGTCATTACCAATAAAAGCAAAATGAAGAAATGGAAGGATTCTCATTAAGGACCAAAATACAGAAAACTGTTGATTGATAATTTAGCATGCGCAGAGAGTAAATATCATCAGGTTATTTGAGGAGAAATCAATAATTTGACAAAGGGAATCTACCGGTATAGAATTCAAATGAGAGAGTCTCTTCCCAAGCTTTGCAGCAACTTGAGAATTTTCGTCTTCAGCTAAAATACTGGCAATGGTTTGATCATCTTCTGTACCCGGAATACTGCTATTCAAACTTGAGGTAGAACTTGCACTTGCATTGCTACACCTTTCAGTCATACTACATCATTAACAGTAAGTCAAGATATTAAGAAACTCATACAAGCAAAGACTACACAGATCCGCCCTTCAATCAATTCTTATCAAAATATACACACAGTACATAATGGCAAGAAGTTCCAAAGTGCAGATGTAGAGTGAATATCACATAAATGCATTATGAGTGTTATAAAATGTATAGCAGACTAAAAACGAAAGGTCATCAGCAGCAATAGAGAAAGCTTTGTTTAGATCATTATAACAGTAAACCAGATAACCCACACCATGAGCACTTTCCCACCCCCACCACAAAGTATGAGAAGAACACGGTAAAGTTAAAAGAAACTTCCTTGGATTTTTCAGTGTTCATGAAGTTCATGTAAATCATTGTGCAATTTATGATTTGCTTACATTTTCTGTCTCAATCTCATAGCAACAGGAAGGAGTGCAAATAACCAAACCCGAAAACACAATCTAACTCCAGAGAGAATCATACAAAAATGACATTAAAGAGTAGATGATTTATATGGACGAAATATGGTCCTCAAATCTCAAGAATAACCAAGATCTAATCCTCCAAGATTGGTTAGGAACCTATCAATGCGCTTATTTGCTTGCAAACTAACAAATACATTACAAAGAAGAAATTCAAGGTGTCAAAATGAATTCACTATAAGAAGCAATCTTGTATCCAATTGAGCTACAGTAACTAAATCTTTATTCGAGACCATAATATATCTCATAGAGCAAACCTTATCAAGCCAAAGAAGCAATTAAAATATACCTTTTCTATCATCCTTTTCATTTTCTTAGCAGCCAAACAAAGCATAAGACAAAGCATCCAAGTCAACAGCAAGAAAAAGGCAAAACCCGTAAACCAATCGTAAAAAAGACCTGAAACTCAAGATTGAAACAAAGAATCAAGAACACCCAGAATCATACCTACAGTTCAGATTCTGATACAACAGTTAAAAACAAAACTTTCGAGATTCTCAATTGAGAGCAGACAAAGAAAATGACAAAGAACGTATCTTTGATCAAGAAAAAGAAAAACGAAAGGTCTAAGTACAATACACCAAAATAATAGCAGAAAGAACAGATGAAATAACAACTTACCCAGATGAGAAAAAGAAATGAAGCAAAAAGGAGATTTCTTGGGGAGAACAGTTAGGTTGATGGTAGTTGAAACTTGATAATGGTGAGGTGTCAACCAGGTTCGGAGATGAAGGACTTTGTTATTTGTCTTGGACGAAAAGTAAAATCTCTCTCTACTCTGCTAAGGAACCGAGGTACATGTTGCGGTTGGTAGATAACTCGTTCAGTTTATACAGTTAACCTTTTGAAAATTACCTTGCAAGTTGGGAAAGATCTTAGCAAGTTCCAGGAAGTAACCGTGGACAGGTTTCAGTTGATGACAAGTTACGGAGTTATGTCATTGGGCTTGGAGTTGGAGGCCTCTGGCTTATGACAAATGTTTTAATTTTGTCTTTACTGTGAGGTAATTCTTGTGATCATGTTTTGACAATTCTCCAACACAGTTGACTGAAAATAGGCGGCTTATGAAACTCTTAAAATTAAAAAAAAAAAAGATAAAGCCCATAATATTAAGGTTCTGTTAGTAAATTAACAGATTCTGCAGAAGATTTTATGTTTCATTTCATTCCTGAAGGAAATATATTACAGTACAAAATTGTGACATGAAGCAAGAAAAGGGCCTATACCAAGAATCCAGGTATCTGAGTTGCATCTGAACTTGCCATCCTGAAAATGTTCCAAGTTTTTTTGTCTTTGGTTTTCAACGCCAATTTTACACTGAAATTGCCTGCAAACACCAAATATCAACCAATTTGCTATTTAGAACCTTGGTCCTATCCAAATAATCCAAATCAAGGAGGTCATGAAGAATCGTAGAGTGTTTAACAGACTTGATAGGATCTCTAAGGCCAAAGGAATTGCGGACTCATCAGTTCTCTGGATATCATCAATGAATTCTGTAAGAGTAGACCGTGTCTTTGAGCTAGCCTCCTCTCCCATGGTCTTCTCATAAAGTGTCTTCAATCTACATCCCATCTCATTATCCTCCATCACTGTCTTCAATCCTTCTTCAATATCCTTCAATCCAAATCCGTTTATCTGCACACCGATTCTCCATTTCTGAACTATGTAACCACAATTCAGAAACTGATCCCCTGCCACAGGATAGCACAAAAGCCTCTTCTGACACTGTATGGCCTCCATCGTTGAGTTCCAACCACAGTGTGTGAGATAACACCCGACAGCTTTGTGTTGCAGAACCTCCATTTGCGGTGCCCAAGAAACCACTTTTCCTTGCTTGGACACTCTGTCGATATATCCCGCCGGCAACCCTTTTCGCCAACCATCTCCGAGCACCCAAATGAATGGTCGCCCCAAAGCCTCAAGTGTCAGTGCCAGACCCCTCATTTTCCCTTCTCCGATAGGACTAACCCAACTTCCAAACGACACATAGATAACTGAAGCAGGGTTTTGCTTGTCTAACCATTGTAAACAACTTGTATCTTCAAGCCAGAAGCTGGGGTTTTTCAATGTTCCATGCTTACTACGCAAAGGTCCAACAGGGAAAACAACTGGTTGTCTGTTTCTGGAGTGGCTGTTGAGAAGTGCACTGTTTTGTGGTTTGACATGGTCGTCGACGGAGTCCTCCAGGAAGGAATTTACCAGAAGCCATTGAAGTGATTTTGATCGCTCCATTGTTCTTGTCCAAAACTTGAATCTTGCTTTTCTTGCTGAAGGACATCCAATCAACCATGGAAGTTTTTCACTAGATAGTAAAGGCTGGTTATGTAAAAACTTTGCTGGACCAAAAACTTGGGGATTTCCTGCAGCCAAAAGTCAGCGATACTCTTAGAAACAAAGTAATAAATATATTATGTAATAATAGCTTTTTTCATGATTTTTCATCTAAATCCTCAATCTATTACGTCTTTTATATACAGTGTCTAGTGATGGTTGACCTTGAACAAATCAACAGTTTCTATTAATAGTTTGAATTGTACGAGCATTGTAAATAACTGACCATTATCTGATATAAGTCCGACCCTTGTCATGTCGGGAATGGCCGAAACCAATTGGTAAGTGGCAAGCATGGCGGGCCAGAATCCAGCGACAGGGACTCCACACCGGTGACCAACTTCTATGGCAGAAGATACCAACAAATCAACAACCATGCACGCTACTTCACCGTCTTCATCAAGCTTGTGGACAATACCCTTCAAGTGAATTGGCAAGCAGCTCTCAATGGCCTTCTCGTTGGCAAAGAAATCACGCGGCGCGTCCATTTGGAGACCGTCTGGTACTGATACACATGAAATCTCAATACTCGATACGATTCTACGGTGGATGAACTCCGGAACGATCATTACGGGATCGAATCCATGGCCGAGAAAGGCTGAGGCGAGCTTGAGCATGGGAGTGACGTGGCCTTGTGCAGGATATGGAACTAGGATGATCTTAGACCTCCTTATGGGCTTTATGTTTCCCATTATCTTATGCTTGAAACGCTCAGGTTCTTGCGAGTTACTTCAGAAACTAAACTAAAGATGTGTTCAAGTACCAATGCAAAACCGAATTTATAGAAGTAGACAAGAGAAGAAGAGAAGAGAGAGTCAACTAAGCATGTGCAGAGCTTTTGGCCATTGCTTCGGAGACAAAGCTGATGGGTATAATCAAATGACTGGTTATATAATTATTGTTGCATTACATCAATCATCCATTCCTTTATTAACAAATACTACTATATTTCTTATCATGTTACATATAACATTACAATGTAGTGAACATGTGTTCCAAATACTACCATCAAGAAATCATATCTTTGGGAAAAGAGTTTGGTGGCACGAATAGTATGAGCAGATTTGCAATAACTGCGAACTATTTTTTTTAAAAAAAAATTAAGGAATGATATTACTCAAAGGCCCCATTTGGTTGACGAGAAAGTAAAGTGAATTTGGATTATGATTCTTTAGAAAATAAATCTATGGAAAGTAAAGATATTCACATGTTTGGATACTTATAGGAATTCTAATAGGAAAGTTGGGTGGATTCTTATTATAGTGTTTGGTATGTAATAGTATTTTATAGAATGTAACTTAA
>JAOTIZ010000003.1:2832214-2868004 GCA_027123425.1 Erythroxylum panamense
TAGTGTGAATCCAGTCGCCAAGTGGTTGAGTAAAGAACTAAGTCGCAGCGAGGTGAGGCGACAACCTGGACCACACACTGTGGGCCTTGAGGCAATCGCGCACAATGTGGATGGAAGACTCCTCGAAGGAACAGTGGGGGCAACTACTATCCGTAGTGAGATGTCGTTGGACCCGGTTATAATTCGTGAGGAGCCGGTCGCGGCCGAGGAGCCAAAGAAACGTGCGAATGCGCGGTGGTCCGGGTCACTGCCAAATGTCCTTCCAAACCGCATGAGGCGACTCATGATCAAGGCCCATGAGCATGGAGTACGTAGAAGCCATTGTAAAGTGGCTACTGTCGGAAGCACCCCAGACCAACCGATCGGGGCCAAGGAATAGGTGGGGCGGGAAAGTGCCGGCAATAAGGCGATAGATAAGGGGAGGAAGGCAGGAGTGAATCTGCGCCCAATCCCAATAGCCACTGGAATCCACAAACCGGGAGACACTCAGGGGAAGAGCAGAACCGAGAATAGCGTGGGATAGAAGTGGGCCAGTGTCCACGAGCCATAACAAGCCATAACAAGTTTGGCAGAAGGAGATAAATTGCCTAAGCTTTAATTGCTGGTTGTTATAAAGCGAGATGATTGTTTTAGGAGTTGAATTATAAATCAAATTTGATGAGAAATAACAGTCAGACACATCGGATCACCTTTTGACGAAAATCCTAGATTCACAGGAGTCTTCTCGTGTTAAAAAACCAGGTTGAATCATTGTCATACGCTCTAGGCGGCTCCATCGCTTGTCTTCGTCACTATGTCCCGTGATTTTCATGGCGCCTTGTATCGCCGATCTATTTACTAGTTTTTTTCTTGTTCTCTTTTCCCTTGTAATTAAAAAAAAAAGCCACTTGACATTTTCATTTATCTTAATATCTTGTTCAGTACAGAAGGGTTGTGTTCTTTAGTTGTATCTTATGAGTACTTTCCTTTCTTCGATCCAGATAGTCTATTTGTTTGTTTTTTTTTTAGTTTTTAGATGTATGGAATAATCGACTTTGTCTGTTCTGTCAAGTTTCTTGTGCTTATCATTCCTCATCAAACATCCATAAGCATATAAATGTGAATCATATAGTACACGACAATAGAGGAGCATAATCATAGTAGATAAGTAATTTTTACCTGTCAAATCCCCATCTCAAGCCATAATTCCTTGTTAATGACCAAACGAAGTTATTAAGACAAAGTAGGTCAAGTAATAAGCTACAAAGATTCATTTCTTAGATTATTGCTCTAAGAATGGTAAAGAGTTGGGGTCTAGGATGCAGATTAAGTCTGACTTGAAGTATAGCTGGGTTTGGATCTGTTTGGATACGATGTTGAAGTTTGGTCGGATTTAAGTTCGTGTTTAAAATAATATTATTTTAATGTTAAAATCTTTAAATTTATAGAACATTAAAACAAAACGGTTGTTTTGAGGAATTACATCAACGTTTGGGCTGCCCACAAATTTTCCAATCCCATGTAACTCTACTACTGGAACTGTAACTAGTTTCCATGTTTCATCCAACTCATTCCAAGTTGTATGAACCTTTTCCCGAGAAAACAAATGTCGTATGCAAGTAAAATTGGGACAATGATTTTAACCAATCATTTTACCAAGTCAGGGGTTCTTGTCTTTACACTAATTCCTTAGGAATGTATATTTTGGGGAACTTACAAGAACAACCTGTTAAGCAAGGAGTTTCAGTTTCAGATTGAGTAACACGTGCCATAACTTCTGAGTTTTAACAATCATTTGGAATCCTTGAAGTTAGAATTTGAGGATTCTAATTCTAATTTTTCTTCTGTTTTTAGCTTGAGCCCTAATTGCCCATATGAGTCCAACCAATTGTATGCAGCATATGCATAACTTGAGAGAGTAAAATATATAGTTAGTAGACTCACCGAGGAGAAAAACTTGAATGGAGTTTAGGCTAGTAAGTCATGAAGACAAAACAGCATACTTGAATGGAGTTTAGGCTAGTAAGTCATGAAGACAAAACAGCATAATGTGAATGGAGAATGGACACTCCTGTTCCCATAAAATAGCTCCAGAACACTCATTTCCAACTCATCCTGTCCAGTAATCTGTTACAAGGATTCAGTTTCTAAAAATGGAAGCAGAAATTGTTGTTTCTCAAGTATTTGGTCATGAGGTGCAATTGTAAGTGTTTGATGAGTAAAGAACACAACCAAAATATCCAATTGGCATTTTCTAAAAATTACTATCATCTTTTGAAAATATGTCAGGAAACTTCTATAACCAAGCCTAGAAGGGTAGGTATCTTCAATAAGTTCCCATAAGAATATGTTTAATCATCTTAGCAAAAGCTTCATATTGTAGTAGGAACCAAAGGCAGAGGGGCTTGCTACTAGGCCTAGTACTCTTAGTAAAATGTAAATTACTAACAATGAGAAGGAGCAAAAGAGTAAAAACCATTTTCTAAGATGCTGTTCAATTCTGTAAATAGCTTATAAAGTTGAAGTCTGTTTGAGTACATCAACCCCTTTTGGCTGCCATTACTGAGATACCTATACACTGCCTCCCAAGATTACTCCTTTTGTTCTTAACTTAGGTAAGTTTTCATTGGATCCACTGTTGCCAAGGGTAAAACTACTCCTAAATTTAATCAAAGCAAAACAAAACAAACTTGAGCTAACTTTTTGAAGAATATGAAAGTCAAATGCAACCATCTTTTAAATTAGAGTTTATAAAAATTTGTATAAAAAAGTATGTCACAAGGAGACCACAAAATTTGACATTTCTTAAGTGGAAGATTCTAAAATAAACAGAAGTATTTCAGGCAACACTTTACCTTACAAAAAACATTATTATCAAATCACAATGATGTTAATAAACTAAAATAGGTACAAAAGAAATGATAACTTATATTGCCCATATAAAAATTTTATAATAACAATATCAACAACTTAGTGAAAGTCTTATTGGTATGCAAAATTTAGAGGGGTTCAATAGTAGACAACCTTATTTTTTACTGTAGATAGAAAGATTGTTTCTAAACTCTTAGAAAATTTCTAAAACATGTAAATGACCGATGTAAAACAAGTACAAAAATTGTTGTTGCAAATACTTTATCAATAATTTGTACCAATTTTGGCATTAAATAAAAAAATAAGGAAGGATTCTCAATAATTATATTTTATTTATTATACTTAAATTAAATATATATCTGCCTACCTTATATAATTAAAGTAGATAATAATAAAAAATAAGAATAGATTAAAGAACTAAATTAAACACAAATATTAAAATTTAAAAATACAAAAATAATGTTTAGAGAATCAAAATACATAAATATTATTTTTAAAAGTTAGTCCTCTCTTATATGATTAAAATTGAAAAATATTTTAAATTATGTCAATAACTTTATTTATTAAAAAATAAATGCTAACATTTTTTAATATAATTTAACATGACAGTTCAATATAATATAAAATAATTTCATAATAATTTAAAAAAACACAACTTTTCTTTTCCATTTTAGCTACACAGAAAATATTATTTAGCTAAATACATAGATGCCATATAAGTTGGAGCACTCAAATAAAAAAAATGAAATTTATAATCACTGATGCCAAAGATGATTTGACAGCCACATACATAAATTAAAGTGACCTGATCATAAATTTATTCGTTAGAGTAATAGATTTATTAGACACATCGGTTTCCCCAAAGCAAAGACAAATTTTGAATATAATATCACTAACCCCACTCCCATTAATTAAAATGAATTTAATTATTTGATTAATTCACATAATCCCAAATCAAACGGACTTAACGACACAACCAAACGGAGTACCTCAAGAAGAAAAATGACATAAACGACAACCAAATCGCTTTATATGCAGCCCAAAGCGAAACATTAAAGTTATGGGGATTTGTACCTCAATTTGCCCTCAGTTTCTCGCTTTATTTTCTCACCATCCAAACAGATCAACTGACCCCCACCCCACCCCCCACCTTTTTTCGCTCTCACACATTTCTGCTCTTGTCCCTCTCTGGAAAGTTTTTCACCTTTCCCTCAGATTCTCCCGTCATTTTGGATTCTCTTTTCTATAATGATTCAGAGCTTAGTTGCTCAGTCCACAATCAGTTGTGATTCCTCTTCTAACCCCAGCAATTCCATGAAGAAGAAGCGCGTCGACCGAGATGATGACCCCGACGATCCTGCCTCCAAGCGTCCGAGTTTATCTGGCGGGAAGGCAGTTGCAGAGGAAGAGTGTGCGGCTGTCGTCGAAGGTGAGCCTACTGGCCTGAGACTCCTCGGCCTTCTCTTGCAATGCGCCGAGTGCGTTGCCATGGACAATCTCAACGACGCCAACGATCTCCTCCCTCTGATTTCCGAGCTCTCCTCACCGTTCGGTTCCTCGCCGGAGCGCGTCGGCGCGTACTTTGCCCACGCGCTACAGTCCCGTGTGGTGAGCTCGTATTTAGGTGCTTACGCTCCTCTGACCTCCAAAGCCCTGACCATAACGCAGTCGCAGAAGATCTTCAGCGCTTTGCAATCATACAACTCGATCAGTCCATTGATCAAGTTTTCTCACTTCACCGCTAATCAAGCTATTTTCCAAGCATTGGACGGGGGGGACCGCGTCCACATCATCGACCTTGATATAATGCAAGGCCTTCAATGGCCGGGATTGTTCCACATCCTCGCTTCCCGGTCTAAGAAGATCCGTTCCGTTAGAATCACCGGGTTCGGGCCGTCCTCCGAGTTGCTGGAGTCAACAGGGCGTAGACTCGCCGACTTCGCTAACTCGTTTGGTCTACCATTCGAGTTCGTACCGGTGGAGGGGAAAATAGGGAATCTGACCGATTTGAGTCAACTCGGGATTAGACCGAGAGAGGCTATAGTTGTGCATTGGATGCATCATTGTTTATATGACATCAGCGGGAACGATTTGGGGACGTTAAGATTGTTGACTTCGTTGAGACCCATATTGGTCACGACCGTCGAGCAGGATCTCAGCCACGGGGGTAATTTCTTGTCGCGGTTCGTTGAGGCGTTGCATTACTTTAGCGCGTTATTTGATGCACTGGGAGACGGATTGGGTGTGGACAACGTGGAGAGGCATACGGTGGAGCAGCAGTTGTTTGGGAGTGAAATCAAGAACATCGTGGCCGTTGGGGGGCCCAAGAGGACTGGTGAGGTAAAGGTAGAAAGGTGGGGAGATGAGCTCAGACGGGTGGGCTTCCGACCCGTATCGCTTGCGGGTAACCCGGCAGCCCAAGCTAGTCTGTTGTTGGGTATGTTCCCCTGGAAAGGGTATACCCTGGTGGAGGAAAATGGTTGGTTGAAATTGGGTTGGAAGGATCTGTCTTTGTTGACTGCCTCTGCTTGGCAGCCGTCCGATTGAATTACTTTCCGGATTTAGTTTAATCATATCAGTAATAATTGGGGTTTCTTAATTCGTTCAAATACACCTTGGATAAGATAATGATTTTAAGTTCCAAATGCCAAACGAGTGAGTCCACCATTTTTGTACCACTTGAAAGCTTTGCTTCTGATTGAGATTGGAAGTAAGACATGCAAAGACAACACTGAATAAGAAAAAAGAAAGTGGTGTATCATTACAAGACACGTATTAAGAAACAAGACATGAGAGTAAGGAAGCAAGCTCGTGTAAGAACTCCCCCGTGAACTTGGAAAACGAAAACGGGCAAAGCAAATGACTTCAAATCACGTCAAGTTACTGTGTTAACATGGTTATATGTCTAAAGGGATAAAGAGTGGGTGAGGTTTAACTAAATGGTTTTGTTTTAAACGGGGGAGCTGATCAACTAACCATGTACCAATCATGTCTCTCATGTATTATAAGAATGTGTTGTGACCGCCAAAGCTAGTCTAATAGTATTGAGGTTAAGCATTTTCCCTCTCCTTTACCCGCAAGTTTTAGACCAAGGAACGTACAAGTGTTAAGGTGCAACACACAATAATGGCCGAAGTCACCGGTTTGGAGTATGCATAGTAATGACATGATTATGAATTCCCTAGTACATAAATGAAAAATAAGTCACCGGTTTGGGGTATGCATATAATGACATGATTATGAATTCCCTCATACATAAATGAAAAATCTCTTTTGCATATTCTAAGCTTTATGATTCTTTTAGTATTCTATTTTAATTCTGCTCAATTCTTTTATCTCGACAAAAGGTTCATTTAAATACAATAATCGCATCATAGCGGGTATAGTTTAGTGATAAAAGTGCGATTCGTTCTAGTATCCCTAATAGTTAAGGAATCTCTCGGATTATATTCTGATCAAAACTTTATTTCTTAAAAGAATTAGATTAACTCTTTTCCCTCTCAATGAAAAATTTAAGGAAGAATAAATATTCTCGTGATTTGTATCCAAGCGTTACTTAGAAATCGAAAATTGGATTATTAGATTACGAAACATTTTTTTTAATTAGATCAAGACTTCCCAATTGAATGAGTATGAGTAAAGGCTCTATGGACAAGATAAATACAAAAAAGTTTATTTCTAATCGTAACTAAACCTTTCATTTTTTGTTTGTTTCGTATAGTCGAGATTGCAGCAAAATAAGTATTTAAGTATTAAAGGATGACTTTGGCTTACTATAGTCATCGACATCTTGTTTTAACTCGGTATATATATATAAGAAAATTAAAGTCCAAATAAAGAAAGTTAGACTTGACTTAACAATGGTGCTAATGTTGGATAATTTTGACATTTCTCATAAAGTTGAACAATATTTAATTGCATTTTTCTTTTTTTCAATAACTTATCAATTAAGTTACGTAATTTGATCCAGATAAAAATAATAAAGTGACTCAATAAATAATCTAAGTCAATGAGTCGAAGTCCAGCTAGAAAATAGATTTTGATCAATGTGAACCGGTCCTATATCGAATCTGTGATGGGAAAACCTGATCTGAATGTTATATATAAAGGTTAAGGTCTCCTGCAATTACTCATGTCATTTGTAAGCATAAGGATTCTCTAACCCGTTAAAAGAGATTACGTTTTGAGAAAATCGTAGAAAGATGTTGACCCGTCCTGATGAATAGTTCTCATGAAGACGGCGGTAGATTCATGTTCGTTTTGACCTCAAAAAGTTTGTTTAAAGTTATGGAACTGAAGTCAGGTATTTCTCACACATCTTCGATTATTGTCCTTTCACGTTCGATTTGAGATATGTAACTAAGGTCTCGTTACGTATTACACGTGATATTAGAGTAGTGACATGATTGGGTGGTTAAAAATGAAGATTTTTCAGTTTTTTTCCATAAGGTTCTCGATGAGTTAACTTCTGTTTGTAGTTTTTTTCTTGTTTATTATTGCATGAAATTGGTCTAAAAGTGTTTAGCCTTAAGAAACAAGGTGAAAACAAGCCTAGGAAGGCAGAAAAGACCCTAAAATTCTCTAAAAATTACCCAGACAGTCGGGGGTGACTAAGACCGTTAGGAGTGTGTGCCACACATGCCCGACGGCTCACATTGCATGCGCCACACGTGCACCTCGGTTGCAAGCGCGTGGGTGCGGGCATGTGCACCACACACACCTACTCTCTCTTAGTGCATTTGCTATGGGGTTGACGTTAGCTTGTTGACGCAGTGTTGGTGTCAGCCCATTACAATAACTAAAAAAATCAAAAGTTCAGATTCCCGTAATGATGCCATGAGGTGGTTTAAGTTAGTTTTCGGATCTGGAAAATTCATAAAGTGAGTTTTTCTATTTTCTGGATTTATTATATTAGTAATAAATTAAAACTTAACTCTATAAAAGGAATTAAGGTGTTCTAAAGCTGATTTTGAGCAAATTTTCATACTTCGGACATCATATGAGGGAGATACTTCAAGTTTTTATGTCTCAGGTCTCATATTCAGTGTTCAGTGTTCAATGTTCAATGTTTGGGATCACACGATAGTCACTCGAAAAAGGATTTAAGACATTCTAAAGTCATTTTTGAATGAATTTTCGTGCAACGAACTTGCCATAAGGGAAATAAATAAGGTTCTTGTGTCTCGGGTGGTCAATTCAGTGTTTGGTGACATACAATAGTCACTGTAATGAGATTTATCATTACGAAAGTCTCAAATAAAGTTTTCAGTGAATGTTCTCAGCACAAGTTTGTGATTATGAGATTGTGCATTCGATTTTTACATATATTGATGTTATATTGTCACATACCATATACCCATAAAGAATGTGAGGATAATATAAAGATGTATCCCTTATGTTTGTAGGCCTATTAAGTGCTGATAAGGATATAGTCACCACAGTGACCTTTTGAGTTAGTATTTTGAATTGTTATGCTTGCACATTGAGGGATGTCTCTGATATCATGTTTGGTTATTGTGCTCACAGGTGTTGTCCTTACATGAGATTTTAAGATGCTCATAAAGGTATTAGATGGAGGAAAACCGTTGCTTAAATGATCTATTCACCCACAGATGGTAATATCATAAGAGTTGATGGTTTGTACTTTGATCACTTTTATGTGAAGGTCTAATTGCATATGCTATGTATTCAGCCTACAAGTGTTTCATATATGTGTGACCAGATTCTCGGTACAAATACTATTTAATGACTTTGAGTATTGTTGTCTTCCTACATTTGTGCTGATCTAAACATTATCATTTTATAGTCACCTTTTTAGTCAACAATATCAGTGTCACCATTGAAACTCTGACCTATTTCAATATAAAGAAGTGGACAAAGGATGTATTGAATACTATGGAGATAATTGAAATTGATATGGCCATACAGACGGATAGGTCATCTCCACTTACACTAATGAGCTTGAGAGCTCATAAAGCAGCTTATGTAACCTGGGATCGGTCTAACAGATTATGTTGCATGGCCATTAAGAGGTTCATACCTCATTATCTATTTAGTGGACTTCTGAACACAAACATAATGAAGGAGTTTCTTAGTAATGTCTTCCAGAGGTATACAATCTCACCTAATGTTGAAATGAGTGTCTTGATGAAAGAATTATTCTCCATAAGGTATACGAGAGAAGGGGGTAGTGGAGTATATATCAAGAATGATCCATTTTCATAGTAGACTGAAGATGCTCAATATTTCTCTTCCTGATATCTTCATATTTCACCAAACTCTGAATATACTCCCTCAAAAGTTTAGTAATATGGTGATGACATATTGTTCATTGTATGAGGAATGGGTCTTTCAATGCTGTGATTGACCATTGGTTGCTAAGAAGGAGAAACTTAGGCTTGCTACTCCTACAGCCCTCGAAAGCAACTAAAGGGAAGGCAAATATGAAGTATGTTAAGTTCAAAAGTAGAAAGACTAAATCTTCTCCACATGCTGATGCTGGTCATCCAATGATGGTAAAGTTCCTGCTAACATAAAGAAGCCAGTAGTATGAGGCCTATAAAGAAAGACTGAGACCATCAGGTAACTCCTTGGCTTATAAATTTATAAATGTAATTTTGCTATAGTCATATTAAGTTATTGGTGACTAGATAGTGGAGCATCTTATAATGATGCTTCCACAATGCAGGAGTTCATATTCAAGATAGAGCCAAATAAAGAAAGGAGGAAATGATGGCTGATAACAATGATGTACTAAAGCGGATGTAATATCTATAGGAGATGTATGTATTGAACCTTGTTGTAAGGTTCATTTTGGTTTTACACGACATAGTTTATATGTTATCTTTGTATCAATTTTGGACAAAGAAGGTTAACATTTTGTATCTAATGCTTCTATTGTATAGTTGGTGTTTAATACAAAACATATTGGTATAACTTTCTTGTCATACGGTTTGTATAAAATGTGTCTTGCTCCAAATTAGATATATGCTTCTTCGTATCTTACCGAACAAGTCATGAAAAGAAGAACCCTAATGAATGATAAGCCATATATGGTGTGACATAAAAGTTTAAGCCACATTCCAAAGTTAAGGTTGAGAGATTGATTAGGGAAAGCATTCTTTCAATTCTATATGAACATGATCTGGAAACATGTGCTGATTGTTGCAGGAATAAGTTGACTGAATAAGGGTAAAGAGGTTAACTCGTACTTCTGACTTGTTGAGTTTGATACATACGGATATTAGAAGACCTTATACAATTGCATTGAGCAATTCTAAATGTATTCTGACATTTGTTGATGAGCATTCCTATTACAGTTATGTGTTCTTTTTTAAAAACTGAAACTTGAGAACCAATTGGAAAAATTCATAAAGATAGTCAAATCTGACCGTGAAGGAGAGTATTATGGCAAACATGGTATTTTAGAACATGAAAAAGTTCGTTTGTTAGATATATGGAATCAGTTATAATAGTGACTAAGTTCACTATGTCGGGTAGTTCTGAGCAAAATAGTGTGTTGCTGAAAGGCATAACCACACCTTAAAGGATATGAAGAAGTCAATGCAGCACATGAATAATCTACCTAATTATCTAAAGCTCGTTCTACTCATTGCTATTTAGTTAGATATCCCGACCACTTTAAACAGATTCTCCTATAGAGAAAGGAGGGATCAGAATAGTAGAATCACAAACAGCTAGATTTCTGGAATATGATGTCTATGATAATAGTGGGCCCTTTGATCCTTCAAATGATAACAGAGTGGATACTACAATTATTATGTACCCGCTACTCATATAGTTAGATCCGGTAGATCTAGGTTTGTGTACTACGCCTATATAGGAACAAGAACCCATAGTTGAACATACAGAGGTTCCTGGGCGTATAACATCTAATGCAGTTGCTTAAATTCATGAGAGTGAGACAACCTATTGTCTCATCTAATTACATAGTCTATTTAGTGGACAAGAATATGATGTTAAACATGTTGCGAATCCAGTTACTTATACAAAAGTAGTTTTTTGAGCCACGAAGTATAGTGAGGTCTGGGAGCTAGTTAATTTGCAGTGGAACTGCAAATTTGTCAGTTGTAAATAAGTTTTAAGACCTAAAGGATTCTGGGATAAAGTTCAGCGATTTAAGGGCTCGCTCAGTTGCCTAATGGTTCATTCAAGGAGAAAAGGTAACATTAAAGTCTTTAACAACCATATGATATAACTCTATATCATTATGGGCTCGCTCAGTTGCCTAATGATTCACTCAAGGAGAAAAGGTAACATTAAAGTCTTTCTCTATATCACTCAAGGAGGAAAAGTAACATTAAAGTCTTTGACAGTCATCTGATATAACTCTATATCATTATGAGGTGTCAAAACCGCTTTCTTGAATAAAGACCTTTATGAAGAGGTTTATATGAAACGACCTGAAGAATTTCAGGATCTAGATGGAACTGACATAGTTTGCATTTTAAGTGGATCAATATATGGTATACATGAAACCTCCCAAAAGTGATACTTTACATTTAATAAGGTTGAAACCTCATTCAGCTTCATGAAAAATATAGTTTAAAGATGTTAATACTACAAGGTCAGGGGGAGTAAAGTTATCTTCCTATTATTGCATATGGATAATATATTGCTTACATTGAATAGCTTGACCATATTGCATGAGATTAAGCAACTTTTGGCCAAGCATTTCAATATGAAGGACTTTGGTGAAGCATCGTTTGTCCTAGATATACATATTTACCATGACAGATCTTAACACTCATTAGGCCTTTCACAAAAAGCATACATTGAGTATGAGCTACAAAGGTTTAATACGATTAACTGTAAACCAATTGTAGCACCATTCTCTCATAGTGAGAGATTATCCTTGGCATAATGTCCAAAGAATAAAGTAAAGAGAGTGGCTATGAGGAATGTTCCATATTATAGTGCGGTTGGTAGCCTGACATATGCCTAGATGTGCACTAGGTTGGAGATTGATTTTCCGTTATACTATTTGGTCAATATCTGGTTAACCTAGGTGTAGACTATTAGAATGCAGTCAAGCGAGTATTGAGGTACTTAAAGGGCACCAAAAATTATGTGTTGACATATAGAAAAGTCAACAATCTAAACTTTGTAGGGAATTCAGATTCAGATTTTAGCTATGTATCCAGATGAATGAAAGTCTACTTAAGGTTACATTTTTATGTTTGCAAATGATATAATGTTGTGGAAGAGTGTCAAGTAGATACGGGTGATTTTCTCAACCATGCATGTAGAGTGTATGCTATGGGGTTGCTTTACAAACGGTTTAGCTTAGAAACTTAATTTCTGAGTTGTCTGTGGTTAATTCAGTGTCTAGACCCATTCGGTTGTACCGTGATATTCTTGTTGTTGTGTTGTTTAATAACAACAAAGAATATAAGAAGTTCTTAGCATCTAGCGGTCAAATATTTGACCATAGAGGTGTTGATGCGAAAAGTTGACATTAAGGTTTGGAGCATTTAAGGATTGAGAAACTGTAAGTCGATCCTTTAACTAAAGGACTTCCCCCACTTGTGTTTAGAAAACAAGTATACATTATGGGTGTTTTAAAGTCCTTAGACACTGTTAGTTAGGAATTCGTTATGTTTGCTTCATGTACATTTGTACATTTACACAATTTGATGTATTATGACAGTATGGTGGTTGATCAACAAAGAAGATCATCATTTATCCTCAATAATAACTGTTATCATACATAGTCATAATACATGTGAAAGTTTTAAGATATGTTCAATCTTAAGCATTTTAAAGGTCATTGGGCATATATACAGATTGACCTTGAGCCTATGTCATTTAGGCACATACAGCTTTATACGGATATCTACGAATTTAGACATGGCATAGGAGAATATAAGTTTTCAATCCCATAAAGGTTTCATAATGCAGTTTAGCATTTAGATGGAGAACATAGAGGTTTTCTCTGATGTAGTTTAGCATTCGATGAGAGGAAACAAGTTTTCTCTAATATTGTTTAGCATTCAGTATGATAAAACAAGATTTTTCCAATACAGTTTAACATAAAATTGGAGAAATTGAGACCTACAAAGAAAGATGATATAATTTAGATCATACATATATCATGTTAGTTTGCTACACTCCATTTTTCCATTCATATTAGTAAGATATTAGATATGCGTGATTTTATTGGATATGTGTCACACATGACATATGTATTGATACTTTTTAGTATCAAAAACTTTGTAAGACGGAATAATGGACTTTCATGATCTTTGGATCAAATGTTTTGTTTTCAAACTTAATCAACTAATATAGTAGTGTGACTTAACCGAGTTTTAAAACTATTTTAAACTTAAATCAATACCACAGTTAAGTATTGTTCAAGGGGGACAATGTTAGATAATTTTGACATTTCCCATAAAGTTTGACAACATTTAATTGCATTTTTTCAGTTTTCAATAACTTATCGGTTAAGTTATGTAATTTGATTCAAATAAAGATAATAAAGTGACTTAATAAATGATCTAAGTCAATGGATTGAAGTTCGGGTAGAAAATAAATCTCGATTAGTGTGTATCAGACACATATCAGGCCTGTGATAGGGAAGCCCGATATGGATGTTATATATAAAGATTAAGATCTCCTGCAGTTGCTCATGTCATACATAAGCATAAAAATTCTCTAATCCGTTAAAATAGCTTACATTTTGAGAAAATTGTAGAAAGACGTTGATCACATCTCGATGAGCAGTTCCCATGAAGAAGCAGGTAGATTTGCGTTCGTTTTAGTTTCGAAAAGTTCGTTTGAAGTTATAGAACCGAAATTAAATATTTTTGCACATATTCGTTTATTGCCTTTTCAAGTTCGATTCGAGATACGTAACTACAGTCCTGTTACGTATTACAGCCAAAAGTCAAATCTTCCATTGTTGTTTTAAAAATAACAATTTGACCAATTTTGCCTTGTCTTGAACCAATTATTCTCCATATTAACAGCCATAATTTTCTAGCATTTGATATAGATGTACAACCTTAAAGAGACCGTCCCAGAAGCACAATACTGGAATCGATAACACCAACATTTAACCTATTCCTCCATCCATTAGAAAACAAAACCCCTTTCTTTTCGTCTGGTCAGTCCTTGGAAGCGATGACTGTCATGATATATATACAATTTTTTGTTCACGTACCTACTGTGTTGTGGCTTAACGATGGTCGTTTTATGTTCATAAATAGAAACAAAGTCACCAACTTTGATGGTAACTTCTTGATTAGGAAAGAAATTCTTGCAGATATATGTATGATTAGAGCTTAATTCTTCACTAATTGATAGTATTTATCATTGTTTTAAAAACTATACTAGAAGTTAAACTAATAAGATACGAAGTTTAAGATTTAAAATATTCAACTAATATTAATCCAGTATAAAATTATTTGAAGATTAAATAAAATTAAATAATTTAAAATATGATTATTCTTACCTATCGAATAATTTAAAATTTAATTAAAAATTATTAAATAAAAATTAATTGATTCATTTTAGGTTATAAAACTTACCAATTTATAAAAATTGATCAATTAATTAGTAAATTGATTACTTTTCAATAAGAATTATTAAAATAAATTGAACCAAAACTTTAAAAATTGAACTACAAAATTAGATTGTTCAAGATGTTTACTATTAAATCGGCTTAACCAAATGGGTTTTTTAACCATTAGTATTTAGTTGAACGGATTTATATAATTTTTGTTAAATTGAACACTAACTTATATTATTGAATATAAAATTCTTGCATTTCCTTTTATTGAAGGGACTTCATTGAATTTTTTTTTGTACATACCATAAAACTTTTATATGTAATGTAATTTCATCTCAAGTTTAATTGTTAATGAAGTTAAGTTGTTATGGTAGGATTATTAATTTTCTAATTGTCCGTTAAAATGTCCAGTCCTAGCAGCTCGATCCGGTTATCGTTGCGATTATTTTAAGTGACTATTGGATATCCAATCCCAGTTGCAGTTGAGGGGGAATGTTAGAGTATCTCATATTGACTAAATATGAAAATATTAAAGGGTTTATAAATGGTAAGTGTCAACCATCAAAATAACTAGTTCTAGTTATTTTGACAATGATTGACCCAAACTCAATTCTTATTAGTGGACTAAACGAATTTGGAGCAACAATTGTAATAAAATGATTTAACCTTTTTCAACAGGAAATTGTAGATCAGATTAATAATTCCGTCAAATTATATAGTCTTAGATTATAAAATTATAGAAGTTGTTCACAAAAGTTGATAAACCCAACTTGTTATTGAATGCTCTTCCTATTTCTTTCAACCTACAACGAGGTGATTAGACCTTTTTTTTAAGCATATTAACATGTTTTGATTTATAATGCTTAATTTTTGTACTTATTCGAATAATTAAACTTTATAAAAGAGTGTTTTCATATAACATTTATATTTCAAAACTTAAAGTAAGAAGTGAATAGAAAGACAATGTAAAATGTAAAATTTTGATTTACTTATCAAAATTTTAAGATTTTATTTTTCTTTATATACTTTTGCCATATATTATAAATATTTAAGCTGTTATTGTGAGTTGATCACTTGTTTATACTTATAATTCAATTACAAACTCATATTTTCTAATTTAATATTTTTAATTGAGTGACCAAACTTTAAATTTTTAATCAAATCTATCTCATTTAATAATCAAAATTTATTATATATCACATATAAAAATAAAATAAAAATGTATAAACTTCTTTTTTTTTGGTTTTACACCATTTCTAAATCGATATTTATCTATATATTCTAATTATATTTTTAATTCAAATTATATTTAAAAATCATTTCTTTCTATTTATTAAAATTTCATAGTTAATAATTAAATTTCAAAAATAAAAGATAAGAGTCATTACAGACGTTATTTAATTATAATAAAAAGAAATGATTACTAAAGATATTATTCTAATAATGTTTATAATTGAAATAAAATTTATTGAACAATATCTAGGTGCATAACTATAAGGGAAATTAATAACATGCTTCTCAATTTGGTTTAACATCCGATTTTTTACTATGTATAAGTAAGGTTGCGTACTATTAAATTTTTTATATCCTAAATTTTAACGAAATTTTTAATAATTGTTGTTGTTATTGTTATTTCTCAATTTGATTTAGTCAAAACTTGTACCGATAAAAATAGGTTTCTTAGCAAAAAAAGATTTTAAATTAGTTATATTTCTACCATATTAATTGCCATTATGTAACCATAATTGTAATTTTTATCTTAATTTGTAATTAACCTAATTAATTTATTTCATGTTTTGTGTCACATGGGGTAGGCATCAAATTTATATATTAAAAAAAATAAAGATAATAATTTTTAATAAATTTGTATGACACAACTTTTAATCAATGTTTATGATTTTACGAACTTCGAAATATAATTAGTATGAATAAATTGTTATATGCTTCATAAAATTAATTTAATTTTTGATTTAACAAATTCATCAAAATGAAAAATATTGATATTGTTCTTTAGCTTCCTTCAATATTTTTTATTATCAAAATAGATTTTGGTATTTTTCCTCATTATTAATGAATTTATAAAACTGAAAGATTTGGGTTTTTCTCAAAATAAAGCAACAAAAAAATTATTTGGTACTTTGATACTTTCCTCTTCTAAACAGGAATACTCAGACAAACAGACACAAAACCAGACCTGTAACCCAGACCAAAGTTTCGGTTCACCCGAAGCTTCCCGTCAACGGCTTGTTTAGAGCCTACCCCACACAGAAACCTTCGGTTTTTTCTCGCCGTAAGTTATAAACCCGACTCAACACCAACCAACCAGAGCTTCGTCAAAACCAGAACATCGGTTCAACCCGTATGATCTTCGTCCCTGTAATTTTTCTTTTTTGGTCTCTTTTAACAGTTGATATGTATACTCTGTGCTCTATAATGCAGTCTGTAAAATTATGGGTCTCTGCTTTTTCTTTTTCCCTGCTATTATAGTTCTTTCATTTGCATGGATCATCTATGACTCGGGATGATTTTGGGTTCTCTTTGGGACTTCAGTTGCTTACTAATTGCTAATCATGCAATTGATGATCTACCCTTCCCAGTAGTAAAGTTTTGATCTTTTACACCAAACAACAAAAAAGTTTTGATCTTTAACCATGTGTAGATGTTTCACTGTTGGTGCTTTTTGGGACATCAATTACTCGCTAATTGCTAAACATACAATTGATAATCTAGCGTCCCCAGTTATAAAGTTTGATCTTTTGCACAGACCAACAAAAATGTTTGCATCCCCAACCAAGTATAGATGGTTCTTTGTATTGTTAGAACTGTGAACTCATATAATGGTTAAGCTAATTACCCCGTTGTTGTAATACTTTTAATGCTTTTTTCATTTGAGTTTAGTTGGAAGTTGTAATCAAGGGATTCTCTTTGGATTATTGTTTTATTAAGGAGAGCAGTGTTTTGTGAAGGCCTAGTTATGGAAAGATGGTGAAGTAACCGATTTTGATTGATTGAAAACCTCCATTTGCTGAACCTTTTCCCGGCTAACGTGATGCCTTGAGGACCCTACTAGTGCAGAAATACCATGAAATTTCGGAGGTTATAGTTTTCCTTTTGACTTGTGAGTAATGGAGCGGAGACAGGCATGCTTTACGAGCAAGTTGTCAAAGACACATCACGATATATGAACCATGGAATCGAATTCACTTAATTGGATTAGATATATTACAGGCATCTTATATGTTAAATATCGTACATTACCTTTTTGTAATTTGAATTCATGTTCTGATAAGTGAAATGATTTGAACAATGGTTTACTTGCAGCCATATGCATCTATTAGTACCGCGTATCTTTGTTTTATTTACCCTTGTTTTAGTTGAAGAAGAATTTTTTTTTGGGTTATTTATTTGAAATTTGCAGTTGAATGGCTACAAGTTCGGATCCCTCACCAATGCCACATCGAAAACAAGACTTGGCATGGCAGCATTGTCAAATGATCAAGGCGGGGGAAAGAGTGCACTTGAAGTGTATATATTGTGCTAAATTGTTCAAGGGTGGTGGGATTTATAGGTTTAAGGAGCATCTTGCAGGTCGTAAGGGTGGTGGGCCAATGTGTCAACAGGTTCCTGCAGATATTCAGCTCTTGATGCAACAAAGTCTAGACGGTGTTCTGGGGAAGCACATCAAACAGAAAAAAGTGACTCGGGAAGAAGTAACTAAGTTTGTTTTGCCTCACAGTAGTGTAGGTACCTCTGCAAATCCACTTGATAATTTGAAGCAGGTACGATCTGAACGCCAGAAAAAGGACTTGGCCTGGCAGCATTGTCATCATTTCAAATATGGGGAACGAGTACACATCAAGTGTAAGTATTGTGAGAAAATGTTTAAGGGTGGTGGTATTCATCGATTCAAGGAGCATCTTGCAGGTCGAAAGGGCAGTGCACCTATTTGTGAGAAAGTTCCACCTGATATTAGGCTTCAGATGGAACAGGCTCTAAACGAGACTCCACAAAAGCCAAGTAAGAAACAGAAATTGGTTCATGGAGGAGTAAATGAAATATTATCCCCTTCCAGTGACATAAACATATGTGGTAATCTTTCTGATGATGCTAACACTGGTTCAAAAACCACTGAAGCCTGCAAATCAATTGATCCAAATTCGAATTTGTTTGTGAACCAAGAAGGAAACAGTAATGGAAATGTGGACAGAAGGAAGAGCGCAAGAAACAAAACTTTTCATGCAATTGGTGATGATATTGTTCCTCTAAACATAGTGGGTTCAGAAAGGGTGGATAATCCACTTAATATGACCTTAGGGCGTTTCCTGTATGATATAGGAGCAAGTTTAGATTTTCTGGACTCAACTTATTTTCAGCCTTTAGCTAGTGTTATAACTACTGGAACATCAGGGGTTGTAGCACCAACACCTAACAATTTTCGTGGCTTAATATTAAAGTGTTTGGCTAAAGAAATAAGAAACGATATCGAACAACATAGGAAAATATGGAGTAGAAGTGGATGTTCTATTTTGGTTGAAGAATGGATTTCGAAAAGTGGGAAAACTTTGATAAACTTTTTGGTATACTGTTCTAAAGGCAAGGTTTTCCTCAAATGTGTGGATGTTTCTCACATCATGTATTCTGCAGATGGTTTATATGAATCCATTAAACAAGTGGTGGAGGAAGTTGGAGCTGAACATGTTGTGCAAGTGATTACCAATGGTGAAAAACGTTATCATGTTGTTGGGGAAAAGCTGATGCATACTTTCCCCTCTTTGTATTGGGCTCCTTGTGCAACTCATTGTATTGATTTAATACTTGAGGATTTTGGAAAGCTGGAATGGGTAAGTGCAGTTATTGAACAAGCTAAATCTGTAACTAGATATATTTACAATCATAATGTGGTTTTGGATCTTATGAAAAGGTTTACTTGGGGCAATGATATTGTGCTAGAGGGACCAACTCATTCAGCTACTAACTTTACCACATTGAAGAAAATGGCTGAATTAAAACTTAATTTGCAAACCATGGTTACCTCACAGGAATGGTTGGACTGCCCATATTCCAAGGAAGTGGGAGGATTGACGATAATAGATACTATAAGTAGTCGATCATTTTGGTCTTCATGCATCTTGATTATCCAATTAACTAGTCCACTTCTGCGGCTTCTAGGAATAGTTGGCAGTGAAAAAAGGGCTGCAATGGGATATGTTTTTGCAGGAATATATAGAGCTAAAGAGACAATTAAAAAAGAACTTGTTAAGAGAGAGGATTATATGGTTTACTGGAACATTATAGATCACAGGTGGGGACAGCAACATCATCCTCCTCTTCATGCTGCAGGTTTCTTTTTAAATCCCAAGTTCTACTACAGCATAGAAGGAGATAAGCATAATCATATTATATCAAAGTTGTTTGATTGCATAGAGAGGTTGGTTTCCAGCACAGAACTGCAGGATAAGATTGTGAAAGAATTAAATGTATACAAGAGTGCTGTGGGTGATCTTGGAAGAAAGATTGCTGTTAGAGCCAGAGAAACTTTGCTTCCAGGTGCGTGGCTGTCATTAGATTGATTGTTGGTTCAGGCGCCATATGTACTGTAGTCCTTCAAGTTTTCATGTTGTTAAAATATATGGCAGACATGTGTCAACAACCATGTGCACCAGTAAGAATTCCTGGGAAAAGATTCCAACAATGGGAAGTATGTATTAAGTTGTTGATATGTTGTATGTAGGACACAAAAGGATGCCAATTAAAAGATCCTTTTTGTTGCAAAATGAGAGGTACTTCATGAGAAATCATGATAGGCATAAATTTGGCTTGCATAATGTATAAGATAGGACAAACATCTATTTATGTTCTACTAAGAGAACTTTTCCTTTCTGCCATTGATTGTATGCTCTAATAACTCAAGCCTGTATTTTCAGCCGAATGGTGGAATACATATGGTGGAGGTTGCCCAAATTTGGCACTTCTAGCTATTCGTATTCTCAGTCAAACATGCAGTTCCATCGGTTGTAAGCGCAGTCTTATACCTTTTGAGAAGTTATATGAAACTAGAAACTTCCTCCAGAGGCAGCGACTAAGTGATCTTATCTTTGTCCAGTACAATTTACGTATTAGACAAACGTAAGTGGTGTATAATCTTCTTTACAATGAAGTCAGAAGGGAGAGGCAGTAAGTCTTATCCTTTTGCAAACTGGCTTTTATTAGGGTTGATTGGAGCAAAAGTCAGATACCAATGAATTTTGATGAAGTTAATTCTCTTGAAGACTGGATTGTTCCAAATGAGCTTTGTTTAGAAGACTCTGGGAATTCAGATTGGACATCACTTTTTCCTACTACTGTCAACTCAATGCCAATGCGGTCTTCAACTGATGAAACTGAGAATTTGGATGCTGGTAATTGTAGTTTTTGGTTTTCGAAAATCTCAACTGAATCAAACTTGCCTATTATTTACACTAAACTCGTTGGTAACTATGCAGGTTTTGATGACTTCGAGATTTTTAATGGGTTGAAGGAAGTTAAGTGGGGGAATGGAGATGAAAATGTAGGCTACTAATTCAGTGGAGCGTGGATATATAAAGATAATGTTTTGTACATTGTCTTGTCGAGAAAGGTAATGTAACTAAACTATCTGGATCTCAAGATACTGCTGATTATCCCTTTTCTTGTTTGAAGAAGTGAATTTTCCTTCTGTTTTGCACAAGAGCTGAGGAACCAAAAAGAACATGTAATTATTCAGAATCATCCTTACACCTAGCATTTTAAAATTATCTATCATCAATCAAGCCACAATTCTTACTCTTAGCATTTGATGAATATGAAGCCAGATTCCACTAAAAGATAAATAAATATACAAGAAAAGGTGGTCCAACTTACTTGAATGTTGACACTGGGTATCCGTAAGATTTTTATCTGTATGCGTATTTCAACGATATACATTTCCCATTGTCCTTTTTTACAGTTTCCCTTTTGATAAATGGCCATCTTCTTACTTTTTCAGATCAGCTGGTTTAGGGTTGGCCCTATCTTGAAATGGAGAAGAGTATTATAACATGATAATCATAGGCCCACCTTCAGTTGTATGTAATTTGTGCACAACTTACCGTTATAGTTTGCAGGAAAATTTCATTGGCATGAGTTAATAGTTTGATTATTATAAATACATTAAATTTCGTACAATTTCCAGAGCTGATGGTAGTCCAAGTGAAATACTTCTGGTTAATGATATAAACCTGCAGAACTTATTTGCTGATCCATTTATATATTTTGACTGAAAGGTTTTAGGTATGTTAAACCTTATTGGCACGAAAATTCGTGGCAGCTCAAGGTGTGATATGGAGAGCTAGTTTAAGGGTTAGAAATGTTTGTTAATCCAAGATTTTGGAGTTTCGACATCAGAGGGAAATGGTGAATGGTGTAACTCTATCCAAGTTCTCAATCTTGGGAAACTATTTCAGTAGGACCAGAAAATTGAAGATCAGCGTAAGGTTAGACACTGGTTTCATTTCATCTGTTTATAGCTTACACTTTCCTCGTTGACAAAAATAAAATTGAAAAATGCTAGAGCGTTTAGTTGTATCTCTTAGTTTTGATTTCTGTTAATGTTTGCCTGAAATTTATCAAATTAGGACGCTTTTGGCTACAATTGTTGAATTTATGCCAATTGGTTACGTGTTTTTTGCTTGGGAGATGTGATTCGATTACATTTCCCACATATATGGACTCAAGCCTCCATTAGTCATGAGATTGTTCATAAGCAGGAAGAGTAGCTAAGGAAGGTGCTTTCAACACTTTGCAATCCAATCAAGAAAATTCAATGCAAATTTCACTTGAATCCGACATCTTTGGCTATGCACTCAGGTGAGGGATAGGTATGAAGACAATACTCCCTGACCAAACACTAAAGACCTAAGCTTGGCAACATCCAAATAGAATTCTGTGCATAAACTTGTATAAAAAACATGGCATGTGAAAAACAATATTGAAAAGAATTGTTCACTATACTGGCAAACTAAAAAATCCACAGCCCTGTGATCAGTACCTCTTCCCGAGAATTACACCGACGATGATAGATATCAAAGCCACTCCCCAGATGAACTTAAATGTCATAGCAGGAGAAGTATCTACTGTTTGCACCCGAGAAGTTTGTGCAGATTCAGCTTCTAATTTTTTCTTGGTCTTTCTTTTGATTGGAGTAGAAATAGTTAATCCAACGTCTCTGGATTTGACCTCTATTCCATCCTTATGCTCTGCGGTATTGCCCCCATCACCCTGCAACATTGTTTATCATCGTAAACAAGAGTTTGACATCATAGCTTACATACTTCCAAATCCATATGTAGATACATTTTCATTTTATGCTTATATAGATTGATAAACGCATGCAAGTAGTCTTATGACATTATCAGAAGGCAACTATCTGTCACGAGTCCTTTTCTCTGGCTTAAAAGAACAAAGAGTTGCTATGGAGTCAGGGGATGAATGTAAACTGACCTTCAGTAATTTAGCATCAGCCAGCTGCAACTTCACTTCAAGCTTCTTGACCTGCTTATCCAGAAGCATGACTTCCTTGTTTTTGGCATCAAGGTCTTCAAGGGATTTCTTCAGAGCTGCTTCTCTTTCTAACTCTTTCTGAGAATTCGCTTCCTATTTGATTGGAAATCAAAGAACAGATCCAGGAGGTCATTGATAAAAGATAAAATCAACATTTGCGATTTGATTTCCCATACCATGTTATGCAAAAATAAAGAAATATTATTTTACTTTCTTTTTACTGTAAAAATCTCCTCTCTAAATCAAGCATAAGACCTCACCATTTGTTCTTGAAGCTCCTTGAGACGGGCTTGCAAGGTTGATTTCTCATCAATCTGTGCCTTGAGAGACTCAATTTCAACTTTCAAAGCATCTTCATTTGCCTCATGTTCTTTCAGTTGTTCTTTAAGCTGGACTATCACTGATTGAAGGTCCTTCTTTGCATTTTGATATGCTTCACTGAGTATGTTGTTCTCGTCCGTGACTGAAGATATCTGCAGCAAGGCAGTTTATTTTGTCAGATGAGAAAATTGTGACATAATAAATGGCAACGAAAAGATTATTACAAACCTGAGACTTTCGTTTCAGCCCTTCATCTGTAAGCTGGTTCGTTAAATCTTCTATGACCTTTTTTGAAGTTTGAAGCTCTTCAACTACCTCACCCTTTTCACAAAGGGCTGTAGAGAGCTTCATTTCTAGATCACTTAGTTTTGACTCGTGTGAAGCCAGATCCTGAATGAGCTTCAAGTTTGCCTCAGCTAAGCCACCACTCTCCTTTCCAAAGTGACCAGATTTGGTTTGCATCTCTTCAACAATGCTCTCTAGGTGTTTTAATTTCAGTAGGGTCTCATCCAGCTCAAGTTTTCGACTATCAGCAATTGCAGATGCCTCATGAGTCTGTTCTTCATACAACTTTATTTGGCCTTTAAGTGCATTTATCTTCTCATTCAAGTATTCTACTTCATCTTTCTGAGCGAGTTTCTGAATGGTCTCTTGTAAATGTGTTTCGACATGCCTCATCCGAGCCTCGGTTGCAGAATGAAGTTCTATTGCTCGTGTGTGCTTATCTGTTATATCTGATATGGCGTTCATGTGAGAAGTAATTTGGTGAGCTGTGGTTTCCTTTTCCGAAAAGGTAGAATTTAAAAATTCCTCAATTTCATCAATCTTCATTTTACGCTGATTGTTTGTCTCGAGCAATAGTTCATTCTCTGAGGAAGTGTTAGAAGCCTTATTTTTGGTTTCCAAGATCTGACTTTTGAGCTGTTCATTAGAGGTTTCTGAAGATGCAATTTTCATGAAAGACAAGTCCAGAACTTCCTTCAATGATGCATTCTTTCCGGCTACTTCAGCCATCTGCCCTTCTAATGACTTTACTTGGCCGTCAAGCATCTTTAGTTTCTCAGCCTGGGATTTTGCCTCAACATCCTTTTCGTTGAGTTTTGCTTGGGCTTCTTGAAGCTTGATACCAAAATCTCTTGTTAGTAATTCGTGTAATGTTTCAACCTCTGATTTGCTTGCAGTGGCATGCTCTGATAGCTTCTCTTGTTGTTCAAGTTGTTCCTCAGAAATCTTGAGCTTCAGCAGCTGATTAGTCTCTCTGGTTTCAGCAGCCTTGAGACCATTTTCTACCTGCTCTAACTTCTCTTGGACAACAGTTAATTCATTGCGCAAGATCTCCACATTATTCTCAGCTTCAACCAGCTTCAAACTTGAATTGATTGACACTACTAACAACCTTTTCTTTTCATCAGTCTGTGAATTCAAGCATTCAGTTAAGTCCCTTTCCTTATCATTTGCCACTTGCAGTGCAGTTTCAAGGTTTGATGCTCTCAATTGGAATGCCTCAAGTTCAGATGTGACTTCAGATATTTTCTCAGCGTATTTATTGCAATCTACTTCCGCATCCAAACATTTTTTTTCCAGTGTATTGATCTGCTCCTCAAGTTCTTGAATTCTGTATTTCTCTGCTTCAAGTAACAACTCCAACTCATTCACCTTTTTTCCAGCATCCTCTGCTTTGGAATGAGAACTTTGGAACAAATCCTCAAGTTCCAAGCTGCACTGATGATTCATGTTTGCTCGGTTCTCATGATTGGCACATTTATCCACCGATGTCTTCAACTCATTCTCCAACTCTGAGTTGCGCAACTTTGACTCGTTCAAGGCAGATTCAAGATTACTTATCTTTTCCTTGTATCCCTGCATGTCACCAATCAACTGATTCTTTTCATCCTCCACCTGTTTCAGTGCAGCACTAAGTTCATATGCCTTTTCTGAGAATTCTCTCACCTCTCTCTCAGCGTCACTGCTTTTTAGTTCGACCAAATTTAACTGTTGCTCAAGCTCCAGAATTCTCTGCTCTGCTACAATATAGTGAGATTCAAGCTCTCTTAACTGTGCGTTTGCCTGTTCTGCTGATTCATTTGAAACCTTCATTAAATCCTCAAGCTCCAGGTTCCTTTGGGTGGCTGTTGTGGCTGCAACTCCAGATTCATTATGGAGATCTTCCAGAGACTTCAATTTCTGTTCAAGCTCTACATTGTTAGATAAAGCTTGGGATAAAAGAGAATCGTCTTTGTTGAAATTCCCATCTGAAATCTTCAACTTTTCCTCAAGTTCTTGGCACTGCTTCTTCAGCTGTGCTGCATTGTTAGTGAGATCAGCCACAGTAACTTCAAGAGCTTCTTTTTCTTTAACTATTGTGGCCAGTTCCTCCAGTACAGTTGAGACCTGTGCTTCCTGGGATTTTGCACCAGCTTCAACCAATTCCCTAGCATTTACTTCTGCCTCCAACTTCAACTTTGTGTCTTCCAACTCAGAGGCCTTTGCTTGTAGATCTTCTTTAGTTGCAGTAAGTAAACTCTGAAGTGCTGAGAGCTCATCCTTCACCTGAGATTCTGAAGCTTTCTTTAGGTCCAATTCCTGGGTCAATTCATTTACAAGAGCTTTCTTTAAAGAGTGCGTTTGTTCTACCTCTAGAAGTTGTGCTTTTGAAAGTGCCAACTCTTCTTTAGCTGCTGAAAGTTCTGTTGTTGTGCTCTTAAGTGCTTCTTCAACTTTCTGGTTTTCTGTAATCTTCTCATACAGGGCCTTGACTTCCTCCTGGAGCGAAGTCATCTGATCTTCCATTTCTTTAGCACTCAGTTTTGTTACCTCAAGCAGCCTCTCCAACTCCAAGGCTCTCTGCATCTCAGATTCAGCATGTGAACCACTTTGCTTGTGCAGTTCCTCAAATTTCTTTGTCTCACCAACAGAAACTTGTAGCTCATTTTCCAATTCCTGCATGTTTATCCTCGAGTTTTCAAGCTCAAGGCTAAGACCTCCAAATGCTTCTTTGACCTCAATCAACTCCTTGTGCTTGTCTGCTTGAGCTTGTATTGCGTCTTGCAAGTTGTTGAGATGTGAACTATATTTTTCTTCAGTTTCAATTATCTGCTCTTGCAATTTCCTGTGACTCAGTTCAAGCTCCTCATAACTTTTTTCACTTTCCTCCAATTTCTCCTTTGCTAGTAAGACCTCATCCTTTATCTTTGTGCTCTCAGATTCAGAATGTTTTAATTCCCCTGCTACTCTTTCCAATTCAAGCTCTAGTTCCTTTATCTTCTCTTGAGATTCTAGCAAGTCCCTGTCAAAACTTACGATTCTTTCAACCACAGATGACTTTTTATCCTCTGCAAATGTGGATTCTGCTTTGTGTGATCCATCTTTCACATCAAGTGATTCCTTCTCCACTTTTATGAACTCCCCATCAGTTTCATCATCATCTTTCTTTCCTGCTTTTTGAACCGGTGGCAAGTCCCCGTTTGCTCCCTGTATTAACAGCATAGCACAAGATGTCACTAAGACGAAGTACAAGTGATTTTCTTCAACCTAAACATTTCTATACCATCTTATAACAAATTCTTATAGCAGATACAGGTCATAAGTAATGAAAGTTTCTCCTATAAATCTAAAATTAACAGCAGTCAGTGTAGCAGAAAAGAAACTTGAAGGAGCAAAGATGCTTCAAAGAATAAAGGAATGATTGCACTATAAATGTTTATGTAAAGAGTAATGATTGAATTGGTACAAGTTTGATAAGATTGCAGCCAATATGCAGCCTTTCATAACAAACTTCAAATTTAGATTAGGGTTACTTCCTGTAAAAAGAAATTTCATACATACATTTAACGCCTAATCACACAATGACTGAATCATATATCTTGTCAAAGCATTTACCTCGATAGGATTATCTTTGTCCCTGATCTCAGCCTTCGCCGGAACTTCTGGACTCACACGGGTCTCTTCCTCCATAATTTAACTAGGCTGCTGCAAAGCGCAAGAACATCATATTAATGACAAGGATGTGGTATAATGATATTATCAAACATAACAGGAGTTTCCAATC
Organism: Erythroxylum panamense; assembly: GCA_027123425.1. Lineage (NCBI taxonomy): Eukaryota > Viridiplantae > Streptophyta > Magnoliopsida > Malpighiales > Erythroxylaceae > Erythroxylum > Erythroxylum panamense. The sequence continues at coordinate 2,859,520 of JAOTIZ010000003.1, forward strand.
TCTAACAAGCATTTTGATGTCTTATGGAAATCCTTGTACTAGGTTGCAAACACTAACATTTGGTTCATACCAGGATCCTACCTTATCACAATATTTTCATATTGTAATTGATTTCAAAGACTTGTTACTCACCAATACTACATTTCTTTTTTTCAAAGAAAAAAAAACTACATTTCTTTGAAACATTATTATTAATCTAAAAGAACTAGACGAGTATTAGTGTACATACAAAAGGGAATTCATGACAGAAAAGAATATAAAAGGGTAAGAGAACCAGAATAGCTGATGTCAAGACGTTATCTTTGACGAGGATGCCAAAGTAAAAAGAACTTTGACTGTGAACCAAGGTGGGCAATCTACAACAGAATCATATTATAAACAAACAACTTTATTAATTTATATATTTTATAATAAAGAAGTAGTCTTTTTTAGTAAACCTATAAATATTCTGAGATCCCCACATTTGCAAAAACATAACAGCCTGTGTCTTTTATCTTTTTATCGTCGTCCCTAGGAAAAAGTGCACCTTTCTTTTACTTTCCTGACCTGGACAACAGTATCCACCATTTTTACCCTTTACCTTCTTAGTTAAAACCTCGACCAAAAGTTTACATCTCATAAATTGTTACATTGATCATTAAAATGCCGCTGAAACTCAAAGACCTATGACAGGAAAAAAGAAGAATAAGATTACAAGCACGGGCATGACAACACAAAAGTAATGAAATTGCAATGTAATGATGGTTTCATGAGAACTTGATCATAATTCATATGCTCTAGTGCTATCCAGAACCACATTAGTACTTGTGGGGATCATAGTACACTCATTATGGTTTACAGATGTATGAGGGTAAGAAGCTAAGGAGGACGGCAAAACCCTTAAAAAAGTATAAACACAACATAAAAGAATATTAATTAAATGAATCTAACTATTGAAAGAAAACATTCCAAGATCACCTAAGCTACTGTCCCTGATCTACCATATGATGGTGTCATGTGAGACCACTAACCTTGTGGGTCCTAAGAATTCTTTGTTTTTCACTTTTGTTCCTTCTTTTCTTTTTGAGTGAAAGTTGACATAAAACAAAGAGAACACACTGTTCATTATCCATCATTACTAACCTGGACAGCCTAGAGGTGATCTCGTTCATTAAACAAAACAAACAAACAAAATTGCCTCCTCCAAAAAAGAACAGTTAATTCCAAATGAAACTCTTCCACTGAAGATATCTTCTAATATATACAACCAAAAACAGAAGGCATTGTTTAAGTTGAATCCTACTACAAGAGGCAACACATCCCAATCTCCATCTTCTTTTCTTGCTTATTTCTACTTGATTTCTGAATATCAACAATTACACTTTCTCTATGCCGAATTCGTTTATCAACATGCTGCTTTAAGTCAAGTCGTTTAATCACAAACAAAAAAGTCCCCTTAAAAACTATTCATGAAGTTGTCCACTCGGCAATTCTGTATTACATATGAATCTACTCTGAATTTTCAGATTAACATTCCTCAACGAGTGTCAAAATTAAAATTAGGGTCATTATTTGCTATGATAATAATAATGACCATACTACTAGTAAGTGGAAAAACATAAAGGCAGAGATATGTCATTCTCGTTCTTATAATAGTTTGCAAAAAACGAGGACAAATTGGTTGGACAGAAGAAATGCCAAGAAAATAAAACAAAACAACGATTCTGCAGGCTATATTCACTCTCGTCTTAGCCTTTTGTTCTCTGCTACTTCGAAGCCGCTTTAGTGGAAACAAAAACAATTAGCTAAACGACATGCTAGGAGTGGAAGAACCAAAAAGTTCGCCTTAGATAGCAACACTTCATAAATCAGGTCAAACTACATATCCCATACGTTACTTTTTGATCCCCAGGATGATCTTCTAAGTACCTTCCAAGGATTTATTTCCTTCACCTAAGCCCTCGTCAAATAAAATTAAAAAGAATTAAGGCAGAAAGATTTTTATTACAGGTTGCCTTTTGAGCTGGAAGAGAGAAAGTTACACTAACGATCAGAGAACAAAGAGTGATCAAAGAGGCAGTGTCAGAGGAGGTGATGAAAAAAGTAGCTGTTTTTGGCCTTTCTGTTATTTTCTTTCTGACCTATGATTTTCTGGGAGACTCAAAGTAAAAGAATGAGCTGATACTATAATCAGATTGCAGAGGACCTCCCAATCAGGCAACTCAGCAGAAGAAAACAACTGAATACTACTGTATAAACTCACCGAATCTAAACAGTACGAAAGCAACGTAGAAATAAAATTAAAGAGAAGGGAGAAGATTAAAAAATAAGGTAAAATTGATCACAAAGTAGCTAAATCACTAACCAAAAAAAAAGATAAAATTGATCACAAAGTAGCTAAATCACTAACTTCTTGACGATCAGCAATCACGATCTTCATCATATAAGGATCATTAAAAGAAAGTGATAAGCCAAAACAAAAACAAGGTAGCGCATTTGATAATCATTTCCAAATCAACAGATATAGCTAACATAAAACGAAAGAGAAGTGGTAGCAGAAGCAGAAATGGAGAACAAAAGATTCAATCTTGCGACTGTACACACATCAAACAACCAAACAAACAAAAACCCAGAAAAGAAAAACGAAGAAAAGAATGGGATGAGATCACCTGCAAGAGAGAGCGGAAAAATAGGTTCCTTTGGTGTGAAGAAAATTTCTTTAAATATATGAGAAGAAATGGAATGGAAATCAAATGAGTTCTTGTGAGATGAAGCTCAGAAATTATTATTATTATTATTATTATTTGAAAAAGAGATGAAGCTGAGAAATTGTAAAGTGAGAAGAGAGGGAGAATCTTTAGAATATAAAGCTGGACAAGGTGAGGACTGAGGAGTGGAGTCCACTTAGTATTGTAGGTTGGTCCGTGTAGCAGCAAGCTTGTCTTTGATTGGTTGGCTTTAAACACTGCCGCCTTTTGATGTACTTCAGGTTTTTGCCTTGGCTATACATATTAACATAATCCAATTATTTCCTTTTTTCTGACTAATTAAATGAAATTTTATTTCAGTTATATGGTTTTATGTATTTTATCTGTAATTTTAGTCTATTTTGATTATTATACTTAGAATCGAATTAATTGTTGATTATATATATATACAAATTGATATTTTATTTTAAATTAATAATTTATTGAATAATATATAAAATATATAATTTTTGATTTAAATAAAAATATATTACTGACTTTTAAATTATTAAATAATTTATTGAATAAATAATTTATAAAATATTATATATAATAAAAATTTTATATTATTTTTAAACAATTAGTCATATATAATAATAATCAAATAATGCTTAATTACCTACAAACGTCTTGATGAAGAACACTTTCGACCGTTTACGATAACATACATTAATAATAGGAACAATAACAACATATTATTTTTCTACAGTCATTAAGTTAAGAGTTTTCTAAAATAATGTAGTTTAGATGATCCAATTTTTTAAATTTAAAATTAAAATAATATCATTTTGAGATATTTTTTAAAAATAAAATTATTTTAGAACATTTATATTGTAAGCATCTAGCTGACTTTTTAAATTCAAGTTGAACTCAAAATTCAAATTAACTAAGTATAATTCGTTAATTTCATATTAAATCAAGTTAAGGTTTGAATCTGATTGAGTTTTAGACTTGTTATCAACTCTAATCTAGGTTGACGTTTGTTATCTTGAGATTTCAAGAGATCAGGGAGTTAGAATATGAAGATAAACTATAGATATTCTTAATAAAATATTTTACCTCCGATGCAATGCAATAATCAATAATGTCTTTAACGGTATATTTGGTTGGAGTTTATTAATGGAATGTAATAGAATGTAACATTATTTCATCGTTTGATACGAGGATTTATAATGAAATAGAATGTAATGAAATAAAAGAGGAGAATTTTATATTATATCTCATTTTATTGTAAACAATAAAAATAAAAAATATTCGATTTGAGAAGTTTAGGATGGAACATAAAATGATAAATAACTTTACACTATATTACGTTATAAACCTTTCATTCAAGCAACATTTCACTATATTGCATTAAAAACCCTTCTATCCCTTCCAAATAACAATTTTCTAATACTACATCTATTTACATTTTATTACAGTATAAATCATTCTATTTTATTCAATTCTATTATAAATCTTACGTTGAACTAAACATACTCTTAATTTCTCTTATACAATCGAATGAGAGTACAACACCGTAGTAGAATTTCATAAAACTCTCTCGGGTTAATGTATTCTCAAATGCATTTAATAGTCATCGAAGTCCTTTTAAGTTTTTTAATGTATATAAAATAATTTGGAGATTTTGGGAAAAAGGAGGAGATATGAATAATTGATGGGATTACGAAATGGAAAAGGTATTTGGGGTCTAAGCCGACCAAGCCACCCATTCCTATGATGACTCTGTCTCTTTGTTTCTCTGATCAGGACATTTCCTCTTCCTTTCTTCTTTTCTTTTCTTTTCTTTATGTTTGTTACTTATACACCTTCTTCGCCTAACCACTTTGTGTGCACCCTCCAATTCAGGGTTTCTACTAAGTATACCTCTCCTCACTTCAGTGGATATATAAGACTACACTATAGGTTATTATAGTCTCTCTATATTTTATTATAAGACGAATTATATATAATTATCATTTAATGATTATGACATAATTAGTATTACATAATTTTTTATTATTTATAATATTAATAATTATCAACATTTAGCAATCGTCAATTACGATTTTTTCTTTTAATAAATCTTATAATTTTATAAGCTTTTACATGTGTTGTGAATTCTTATTTTATGATCTAAATGCATTTATCTTGCATTGCATTTAGTGCTTGTAGGAGATTTTAAGCCTTTTTGTGCATCTTAATTTTGTAAACTATAATCACTTTTGCCTTTTGAAGTATATTCAAAGCTAGAATTACCATAACTCAGTATCTTGAAGATCAAATTGGTATGTAAATCATAGACATGAAAGTCATACATAAATGCTTCAAACGCAGTTGCATCAACTTCTAAATAAGAAGTTATTGATAGATTAACACGCATTAAAATGGAATTCAACAGAAATAAGATTAAAAAACCGTCAAGAGGGACTAGGTAGAGAAGACTAAACTCTCTGGGGCTTGGCAGAAGGTACTCTAATTTATAGCTTTTGGGAAAATTAGAAGGACCGGAATGTGCATGTCCTGTAACACCGTTTTGACTAGTCGATGGTAGACTTTCAGGGGTTTCAACCTTCAAATTAAGCTCAAGAAATGGTTAAGTTCATCGGCTACCTCATGTGGGCACCAGGGTCTTCGCATCAAGGTTCACATTCCTGACTATTTCTCTTTACTGTAATTGCGAGACAAGTTGACCAGAACCGTTGCAAGTTTTGCGTGTATTAGTGATTGCATTAAATAAGGATAGAAATCTAGTTGGTCCCTAAAGACATTGCTTCAATGTCAAGATGTCATTCGTTTGGTTCTTACGTGCACAGAAAAGAAAAATTCTTGTATTGCAATTTTGATTATTTGAAGGAAATATCAGAAGCAAGTTGAAGCTTGACTTGCAGAAGGCTTCTTCAATAATTCAACATACACTTAAGGATTGCACCTAAGAAGCTTGCTCTCTTTCATGGACAAATACGTACTAACTTCACAGATAAATTAATACTACCTTAAAATTTAGGTAATGATATATAAAATCCAAGATGTCAACTGCAAAAAAACTCTTTGGAGAGTAGATCTCCTGTCACTTGAAATATTATTCGAAAACAATTTGCCTCTTCACTCTTTATACGCGTAAGTTTATAAGGAGAATTCACAGTTTATGCCAAACTTATATCAGTGCCTGTTCGAACCTAGGGAAGTGAGAATAATATCTCTTGTTACTTACCTGAATTCTACTCCCGTCTCTCTTTTTATATGTAGTTGTCATGCTTTTGTTTCTTAAACTAATTAAACTTATCTAATTATAATAAAATTAGGAGGGGAATTTTTCTTAATATAAAAATTGCAGTATCATATGTAGTTGTTGAACAGAAGAACCAAGCGTGGAAGATAGAGAGAACAAAGTAAATAAACTAGCTTCGTTTTATTATCAGTACTGTGCAGTACAAAGCTAGATTTAATATATACAATAGAGTTAACAAATAACAAATGATACTAAGCACATGACTACCACGTGACTAACTTAAAACTTAACATTAAGCTATTCTGCAACATCACACCAGAAAAAGGTGAAACAACATGAGTAGTTGTGTTACTTGTAATCTGTCTAGTTTCAATGAATATCAGCACGTCACCTCATAGATTGATTCTGCATGACCATAAATAAAATCCACACATCCATCAATCCGGCATCTGTGGAAGTAATGGCGGCCACTGTGATCATATAAGGTATCTTGTACTCCTAGAAAGGAGCAGCCGTAGAAAACGCTTCTGTCTCCTGATATTTTAGCAGCATTGCACCGTTTTCGCTCTCTTTCCATGCTGACTTGTAGATTGTAATTATTCTGCAGAAAGACGAGCACAAGAAACGAAGATAAGTTCATAACATAGATTAAAATAAAGCTGAATTGCTTAAAAAAAAAAACTCAGAAGTGCTTACCTTGATTGCTAGGCCTTTGACTACAATGTCGTCGGCAAGTGATAGGAAAGTTGCACTAGTGGGCTGCTCCTGGCCGTCTGACCATTCAAGACTTGTAGTCATACGGTCTCCTCCATTGATGAAAATGCATGGTTTTGTTTGAGGGATAACAACCTTTTCACTACATGCACCCATAATAAAAATGAAGAAGAAGAAGAAGAAGAGACGAGACATCTATAAGATCACAAGGAATGCATGTGTAAAACACTTGCTAATTACCTGTATTTACCAGGAGATACTTGAATCTGTATCCATTTAGTATTATTGTCAGGAATCGAGTTAACAGCATTTTGAATGGACGCGAAGTTTCCTTTACCTGACGCGTCTACTGTAATAGTATACGAGACATGGAAGGGGTTAGACTCGTTCAACTTACAATTGAAGCACTCATAGCTACTTGGACAAATTACTAATAACAGCCCAACATATAAACAGGGCTGACGATGTTGCATTATTTTTCAAGAGTGTATCAAGAAATTGCTTAATGTTACAATTATAAAGAGATATTTGCAATTTATTTTTATGTTAATTAGCTTTTATAGCCTTGTAATATTATGTATATATTAGTAACTCACATCCATATAGATATGCAAGAACAGAAAAATTAAAGATTCCAGTTCTTTTTTAAGAATTTGTGAACAATTTGAGCTGTATACTTTCATTTATGTTTGCAAATTATATGTATAAATCTAATATTCCTACTTTTGTTTGGCATCTCCCAATTTGAAGGATGTTAAAAACATCTAATCTTAACATGTTAACATATTTTATGTTGATCTCTGCACCGTTATGGATGATTCTTTCTTATTGTGAGTATTCATTAAAGATTCTATTTCCTTAAAGTGATGCTAATAATAATATTTAAACGATCAAGTTAAATCATTATAATTTGATGAGGTGTAAGTATTTAATTATGTCCTACTTTAATCTAAATTTTAGAATTAATATTTCAACATAAACATTTAGGTCTAAATGTTTGGCTAAGAGAGGAAATTAAGGGAATTTCAAGGCAATTACAAGTAGAATCAAGAGTTATTCCGAGAGATGGTGATGCATAACAATGAACACGTTAATTTAAGTAAGAAAAAAACGAAGGCCTAAGAAGAATTGAGGTGAAGTAATCAAGAATGATATGACTTTTTTGAAAATTACAAAGGACATGGCTAGTAAAAGAAAACTTTAACATACTAAAATAGAGATAAAGATCTCATATATCTTTATTACTTTCTTTAAGTCTTGTAAATTTTTCGTCATCTGAATAATTCAATATTTTATAGATAGACTTAATATTTTAATTAAGTGGCACTTCTCTCATAATTATTTAGCCTCAATAGTTTCTTACTTAGCCTCCGTTTGGATCAGTTTTTGGAGGGCCTAAAAGCACTTTTATCTACAGCAAAAGCTGTTTTAAGGAAAAAGTCAGTGTTTGGTGTAAAATTTTAAAAGTGCTTTTTCAGTAGAAACAGCTTTTCTAAAAGCCAAAATACAGCTTTTTCGGGTAGCCCATTTGCGTCACTTCCGTAAATGAAAATTGAGATACTCTTTTCCTCTTTGCTGTCTTTCTTTCTTGAACGTCTCTTCTCCTCTCAATCTTCTTGAACGTCTCTCCTCCTCAATTTCTACTCACAAGTTAGTTTCCGTATATTTTTTACTCACAAGTAGAAAAGGATGTCGCAGACGAAGGTCTGCGTTACGCAGACCTTCGTCTCTGCGTTGTTTTCGTCTCTGCGTAACAACGCAGAGACGAAGGTCTGAGTTGTTACGCAGACCTCTCTGCGTTGTTAAGCAGACGATTTGCGTAACACGTTACGCA
>JAOTIZ010000003.1:2897063-2907840 GCA_027123425.1 Erythroxylum panamense
CCTTACAAGAACTCCCTACTCGAAGCCCTTACAATGAGAACTCTCCCCCAAAAGCTCTCAACTCTCAAAGCTCTCAACTCTAATCTCCTCTGATCTGATCTGATCTGATAAATAGGTCTTAGCTCTAATGAGCTATTTATAGGCCCTTCCAAATGACTAAGAGTCCTAATAGAACTCTACTAGCTAAGATCACAATCTTATCTTATCTAATAAGATTACATCACATTTAAAATATTTACTCTATCTAGGAAAGATTATCCCCATCCGCGAAGATCTCCTCTATCTTCTGATGATCCTTCAATGTGATCTTCATCTCTTAAAGATGATGTTCATCCACTGTGATTTTATCCACCACGTCATCATGTGCCACATCATCCACAGTTGTCACGTCACTGCTAATGTGTCTTTACCACAACCTATCCACATATAAGTCCATCAATGCACGTCCATGTACAAGTCCATCTTCCATGATCAAACTCATTCATGGTACAGTCTCGTCGCTCCATGACTAAGTCACAAGTCACAATCCGAGTTAGTATTTAACCTCGCACGTATTACATACCTTCAACCTACCTTGCCGAAGTTAGGTATTTATGCGCCTCGTCGCGCTCGCATGCCTTCGCGCATCCTCGCAGGATCTCTCGCATACCTTTGCACCTTCTCGCACTCCCTCGGGTCTCGCATGACTTAATTTTCCAACTTCGCACGGCCTTGCATCCGAATCTCACGTCTCGTCAAAGATTTCGACCAATGCACGCCTACGCGTATCAAATCTCGCCTACTCCCGAGATCTTCGCCGATACTTCCCGCATCTCTCACCTACTTTGCAAGTTCCTCGGGTTTTGCTCGCCAACTTGCAAGACTTTGCCTTGTTCCCTCGTTAGCACGCCTTCTTTGTGCCAACTTGCATGCCAAGCATTGGCCAAGGTTCGCCAACACTCGCACAATCCCGCAATCTGGACTTAGGGGTTTAGCAGATCTCTCCTACGTGAGATAAACCCTTTTAAAACACTGGTTTCAGACAAATACAAAAACAGCAACGTATCCAGTCAACATTTAACGACATTTCGTAGGCAATTAGGGTAAAACTAACTTGCCCTTTCTCGAATCTTCGCGTCATTTTTCAATTAGGGAGGGTGAAGTAGACTCCGGAGGCTAGGTGTTTGATGATTCCGATGCTACTCCCACTCAAATCTTCATACAAGAAGCTCGACATAGGTATCAAACTCAATAACCAAACTCTATAGTCATTTAGGGCATGGCTAATCTGAGTTCATCTCTATTATTTTGCAAATTAATATTTGATAAATCAATACTTTTTGTTATACAATACTTTTTTATGGTTCCATTTGATTCGGAAGTCGCAACCTCTGAGAATATCTGACGTCTGCAGAGAAGTTGAATGTAATGGACACCACAGATTAAAAGTCAAACCATTTATATTGGAGGTATGTAGATTAAAATAAGCGGATAAGCATCTTGGTATTAAGATACCAAGTTTGCTTGCCCCTTCGAATCTCTGGTTAGCTTTGAACATTATCCAACATTTAAAAAACACTTGATCATTGAGTCTGGTTATGTTTTCAGCTTTTGTAGAGCCACTTGATAGCTTTTAAAGAAACAGTATTTGACCGAGATTCACATATGAGTTGCTAGCTTATATTAGAATCAAGAAGAAGAAGAAGAATATACATCATATACCAGTTGACTTTTAACAGGTTGGTGAAGAAACTAGAGATGGGAATCTGCATATCCTCTGCATCTTCAGGGATTCACCAGGCCGAAGATGGCTTTGAAAATGTCGCGTACTTACAAGAAACCATAGCCTATAATGGAGTTCAGAAAATTGGTTCCCTTTATTCTAAAGTGGGAAGCAAAGGGCTGAACCAAGATGCTGCCAGTCTTTACCATGTAAGTTACTGGTTTCAAGTTTTCCTCACACAACTGAGGCTTCTTAAATTTGATTTCTTTGTCATGTTAAATCCAGCTCATTTCCAAGAGAAACAACAAAAGTATTAGTCAATTTTCATAGAGATCCTAAGGACAACAAATTTTTGTTGCTTCACACAGAGTCCTGATGAAAATTTTGATTTACTGGCCTCAAACATACAAGTGCATCGTACAATTTGCTTATCTGATATTATCTGAAAAAGATCCTTGAGTTCCTGAAAAATGACTAACTGGAGTTTTTGACAGGACTATGGAATGGAAGGAGGAGTTTTCTGTGGAGTATTTGATGGGCATGGAAAGAATGGTCACCTCGTGAGTAAGATGGTGAAAGATAGATTGGCATCACTTTTGCTGAGACAAAGGGATGCCTTAGCAAAGACAGGAGTGAACATTTCCAGAGAGACAGCAGATGGTGATTTACATCCAAGTGGGACATTTGATCAATGGAAAAGGGCTTGTATCAGCGCCTTTAAGGTAATGGACAAGGAAATCAAACTCCGAGAGTCTTTAGATTGCTCTTACAGTGGAACTACTGCAGTAGTTTTCATCAAACAGGTAAAGGAAACATCAAAATTCTTTCTTGTCCACAACTTTTTATCCTTTCAGATTCGGATTTCAATATGTTTTCTTACTTCAAAAATCAAACAGGGTGAAGATATGATCATAGCCAATCTTGGAGACTCGAGAGCAGTGTTGGGTGCAATCAGTGATGACAGAATAATTCCTGTTCAGTTAACTACAGATTTGAAGCCCAGCTTACCAAGTAAGCCATTTTTCAATAGTTTACCACAATACTGAACGTACATAGATGATATACACTTGACAGAATATAGTTAAATACAACTCATTATGAAAGTTACTTCTAGTTTAACAGAGCTAATGGCATGCCAAGAAAGTAAAAGCCAGGAGTACAAACAACAAAAGGATTTTATTGTACTTCCCTTGTTTAATTATCTTCATCCTCTAGCTTCTGATCACCAACTGTATTCCAGGTGAGGCAGATAGAATAAGGAAGTGCAAAGGCAGAGTACTTGCACTACAAGAACAACCACACATCCAACGTGTGTGGCTGCCGAATGAAGACTCTCCGGGTCTAGCTATGTCTCGAGCTTTTGGAGATTTTCGACTAAAAGATTACGGAGTAATTGCACTCCCTCATATATCTTATCATCGTTTAACTTCTAGTGACCAGTTCCTTGTACTTGCAACAGATGGGGTAAGCTCATTTCCTAAAAATAAGTAGTTGTTGGCATCTCATTAAGCTTATAAGCCAACGGCAGTCCTAAAAAATCAGACTATCGTTTAAAGGCAATCACTGTTGCAAAAATCATAGAGAAGAGATAACCTTTAGCAATTGAAATCATAAATAGTAAAAAGATCTATATTGACGCTTTGTGTCATGGAACGCAGGTGTGGGATGTGCTCAGTAATGAACAAGTTGTGTCAATCGTGTGGGCGGCAGAAAACAAGCAAGAAGCTGCGATAGCTGTAGTGGAGGCTGCGGTGGTAGCTTGGAGAAAGAAGTTTCCTTCCTCAAATGTAGATGATTGCACTGTAGTCTGCCTGTTCCTGCAAAATAGTGAATAAGAGAGCATTACTTCCAATCATCATTTCCAGTTGAGAGCTACCTCTATATCAGAGGAGCAAGTTCACAGTTCTGTAACCTGCAATTCTTAGGATTGAGGAACATATAAAGCCTGATATTAGAAATGTAAACAAATGCAGACAACTGAACCAAGAATAGAGAAATACTTAACTAGAAACCTACCAAATTACATAGTTAACTAGAAACCTACCAAATTACACTCATACCATTACAATACAAATTTGTACCAAACTATGAATACATGAATAAAGATAATGCATATGCTGTCTAGATAATGAAGATTTTGTAGAACTGTTAGAATTGTTCTTGAAGCACATTACTAAGAACTCACCAAATTCTTAGATGAAAGCTTTTATGACTTCACTTCAGTTCAACATAAGAATTATTGTGCTCAAAACAAACCAGGACAAGTGCAAGAAGCTGGCAAAGTGGTTCCATACTCTTAAGACTCAACTATACAATGGATGAATAAGAATCAGTAGTATTCAAGTTATCCACAAGATCTCTTGTATTTTAGCATCATATCGCAGAGTCTCACAGCATCCAAGTTATCTCTTACATTGTGTATCCTAACAATGTTAGCACCATTCAAAATGCCAGCAGTTACAGAAGCAACGGTTGCCGGATCTCTGTCACTTGAAGCTGAACGAGAGCAAATTTCACCTAAAAATCTCTTTCTGGAAGTTCCAATTAACATGGGAGTGTGAGACACAGCCAAATTTTTCTTTGCAAGTTCTAGACGAATGTCTGACAATCCAATCAGAATTTCTAAATTTTGCTGAGTATTCTTTGAAAATCCAATCCCAGGATCAATAATTATCCTCCAAGACGGGATACCAGATGCTTCAGCAATATTAACCCTTGCACACAACTCAGAAGCAACTTGCTTACAAACATTGTCGTACTGTAGGTGCTCGCTGTTCTGCATTGTAGTTGGGTCTCCTCTCATGTGCATTATGACATAAGGAACCTCAAGGTCAGAAACAATTTTTACCATGTTAGGGTCTAGCTGTCCACCAGATACATCATTTATAAGATGAGCACCAGTGCTGACTGCTTCTGAAGCAACTTCAGAATAGAAAGTATCCACAGATATCAGCTTTCCATTCATCTCAGGCATCTTTACAATAGCTTCTAAGACCGGGATTAGCCTGTCTAATTCTTCCTGAGGAGATATCCTAGGAGCCATAGGTCTTGTTGATTGGGCACCCAAATCGATCATATCCGCCCCTTCTGAAATCATCAAGCGTACCTGAGAAATAGCAGCATCCACAGACTGGAATTTTCCTCCATCACTGAAACTATCAGGAGTCAGATTAAGGATGCCCATCAAAGAAATCTTCTTTGACCAATCCCACAAATGATTTCCAACGGGTAAAACTCTTGTCATCCCCTCCTTTCCAATCAGGCATTCCCCACCTAACTTCTCCCATGACTGAAAAAGTCCACCAGAATGTATCGACATAGAGTGCCAAGAAGCAACTGTGTCATTTTCAATTTCTGATCCTACCACATCTATCAATGGGGCAATTACAAATGGTCTCTCCCAAATTCGCTCGTGAGGGACAACAAGTATATCAGAGTTGATCCTGAATTTTCCATAGAATAATATATCTAAATCAATTGGCCTTGGGCCGTACCTAATCCCTTTAGTACGACCCATGTCCTTCTCAATTTTCTTCAGAACTCCCAGCAATTCATGGGGTCCAAGTTTTGTAACGGCCCTGACAGCAGAATTGAGAAAGTGAGGCTGATCAGTCACATAGGCAGGGGCCGTCTCATACAAGCAGCCATGTCTAGTAATGTTTATGCCAGATTTCTTCATCAACTGCAACGCTTGATTAAAGTTGTGAATTCTGTCTCCCACATTGCTTCCAAGAGCAATTACCACTTCATGCTCTTGAGAATAGAGCTCCACGGATACATTTTGTGATGAATGAAGAAAATAAAAGGAAGATCCTACAATAACAATCAAAGCAACGATCAGTGAACTGAGTTGGGCACCGCTTATTCATTTAATTTTCTGGCATAAGACGATGGACATCAATAATCACGACTCTCAAATAAATCATTTCAAAGAAATCACATTGAACAACCAAAAAGACTAGATTTTTGGATCAAAAACTGACAATAAGCTCTCGTGTTCAATAATTTATTGGTCACAGCATCAACTCCAATACAAAACCAAAATGTAATGTGCATATCTGACCAAAAAGTGATAACTGACACCAAGAAAAGCTAATGAAAGAATCGAGAAAGAAATAGAAACCTCCAAAACGCTTCAATGAATCAGAAAGGCCACGCCTTTGGGGCATCAGCTGCTTCAAAAGATTCATAACTCGTGTAAGTGTTAAGGAATCCCTGAAAAGATTGACGATTTAATCGAACACTAAACTCCCGAGAGTTGGTGGCCAGCGACAACAAAAGATGAACCTCTGGCCTGTACTGGGAATATCCTCGTCGCGCCAACAGATAGGTAAAAACCATCTACGATTATGGCCGGAGAAAACCCAGACTGGTCCATGTTAGTGTCTAACCAGGCCCGTCGCTAGTGAAGGGAATGCACAACAAAGCCTACAGGCTATGTAAACGGAATAAGAAGCCCAGAGTGGAGTTTGTTTAAAACAGACCACATGTTATAGGTTAACTTGCCATTGTCAGTTTTCATATTAACAACAGTTTTTGGTTCGAGGATCAACCGATCAAGTACAAGAATGTTTTGCTGTTAAGCAGGCAACAAAGCTTGAAACTGCACGCAATTTGACCTCGCGATCAGAGTCCTATGGTCCCAACAATATAAAGGCTTTAATATTTGGTGGTTTGGAGCTTTGAGACACTTAGTATAGTATTAGTAAGATTGAGTAAATGATTGATTCAGATAGCGAGTCAGAATGGAAGATGGGAGTTCTTTTGATGCCTTCGCCTGCGTTATTTGTCCCGTTGCCTTCCAACTCTGTAAAGTAATAGTAAAGATGCAAGACCTATTGAAAGCAAAAGACTTATACTAAGAACTGAATTATTTTCTTTATAACTCATTCATGGAGCCAAATGAAAATCACTAAGTTAAAAGAACCCTACAACAAACCCCTTCTACAACATTTTTCATGCAGCCAAAGTTCTTCACATCATTCCCCCATTACCAATCTTCACCTGACCTCGTGTTGAATCACTAAGTTCATCGGAAAAAAATGCGCATCATACAGTTGGATCGATCAAACTTCAAAACTGCAAGGTTCGTGAGGTTGAGCAACTACTTTTTAGAGTTTCTCTTCAAACTCGCCTCCCGGAGCTCACCCAAGTATTTGGATGAAAGCATGTATGGTTCCACTATGAATGATATGTTCACCCTACCTTAGACCAGATCCAGAAGATGGGTTGTGCTCGTATCCCCCTGGGACAAAAACAGGGAGTTGATTTTTTGAAGTTGAATCTCTTTTGAACCTAGACTCCCGAGGCAAGTTGAGCATCAACCTTTGCTGCCCCTCTCTAGTGACTAAACCTCCTTCATTTCTCAAGCCATCCCTAAGTGGTGCACTCAAAAGAGGGCCACCGTAGAAAATGGAGTCCCCTGTGTACATAAGCTTCTCGGCTTGCTGCTCTGAAGGTTTTGCTGCTGAAGAAGATGGCTCTTGGAGTGGAATCACTGGCTTTCTACTATGATTGATCATCTCAGCAGAAGAATTTGGCAGCCCTATCTGTGTTGTTGATCTGTTACGAGCTTCAGAGGCTGACACAGGAACAGATATATACCTTCCAGCATCCTGGTCCCAAACAACAGATGTCCTTTTGACATCTCGAAGAAGAGAAGTAGCAGGTGCAGATAAAAGTAAAGGATCACTGCTACTTCCCTTCTGCATGATCCTTTCATCAAATCCTGATATATGACGTGGTACTGGGTTGTTACCATGGGAAACAGCTGGCTTAGATGATAAAAAATTATCAGGAACAAAGCCAGAGCCTGAAGTTATTGGATTTGGACGTCCCAAACTGTGATTCTGTGGTAGAGGGCTAAGTGTGACCGATTCATGGATCTGGCTTGGGCTGCTGAAGCTACTAACACTCTGAGTCCCAGTTTCACACTCATCCCGGCTCCCTTGACTGGGAGCAAATGTGTAACCTGGATGAGATGACTTCAGCTCATTCTTGATCTCTTTGTTTGGCCCCATATCAGTACTCACACTACTTCTGACACTCAGGTTACCACTAGAACTACATTCAGGATCTGCCAAACGGTGATTATCAACGGGTTTAAGAACAGAGGAAGATGCCCTGGCCTTGGCAGCTGCCCTCATGGCTTCAGTAGAATCTAATTTTGCAAGTTTCCAAGCACTAATTCGAACAGGTCTCTTGGGTAACTTGTTTCCTCTTTCAGCACCTCCAGCAGCATCAGGATCAACAGTAGATGGAATCATCCCAGGCTCCAGGTGAGGAATAACTTCATCCTGGTAGAGACAAATTAGACACGTTTCATGTATCCAGAATGGTTAAAAGCCTTTTCTGGCAACTTTTCATCATTTGCCAAATGAATGTAAACCCTGATATCTAATTAAAACATAGCAATGCAAGCCGGGGATAAATGGAAACCTGCTCACCACGTAAGCTCTGTCAACTTCATAACTTCTAAAATAGGTAAACAAGTATGTGTATTTCTAATGTACCCCAAAAGAACGAACAATTTGGTTGGGGTGGAAGAAGAGAAAATCACATTACTAGCTCATTCTAAAGGGTTATGGACTAAAACTTTGTACTTTGCCACTGTTACAGTTGGTAGTAGATAGTTACCACTCCAATGTGAATAACATAAAGAGAGCTTTTTTTGCAACTCATAAATGAACTTCATTAATTATTTATATCTAAACAGAAGATAAACTAAATTATGTTCACGGATCAGCACAGAAATCACAATTTATAATATGCGAGCATATGCAATATAATTAGAAGAAACAAAGATCAAATCATAATTTTGAAGCCTTTTCTAAGAGTAGAGGATGAAAAAACTGACATATCGTAGATCCTTCAACATCATTTGAAGATTATTTCTATTCGTTAAACCAGTGTGAATGAAAGTCATATCAGGCTTCCACTCAAGGTACTAATGCTACTCAGTTACAAGGCCCTGAGAGGAACAAAAAAACTAAAAATCTAGATGAAGGAAAAAGAAAGAGAGTGTCTCCAACTTAATATCGTTCTGACTAAATCAAGGATCTAATCAGAAATCAATGCAATTTTGGTCAGACAATTGTGGACAATAATCAAAAAATGGACATAGAGTAATAACATTCACTGAAAGATGATACCTGATAATCCACAAATACCCTAGGAGGAGTACACCAGGCCCCCTTGTACTGGAGACCAAGAGAACTTCCACCGCTGAAGCCAGTTGTAGCAGATCCTGATGGAGAGTATAGAATATTTGGTAGTTCCTCATCAGCAGGTGGTCCAGCAGGTGCCTCGCTCATTGCTCTCATTGCCACAACATACTCATAGGTTGTAATACCCTAGCTCAGCAAAACATTGGAAAATCTTTAGGAAGACAGCAGATCAAACAGTATAGCTACTTCTTAAATTTCATCTAGATAAAAACATTGAAGTACAAGCCACAGAAATAAAAGGGTAATCAGCTATCCCGCCATCAAAACCATGAAATGAACATATTTCTAGTGTGATATGCTCTAAGAAGCTGTAAACCAACTTAACTCAAAGATCCAAGCAGCCAAATTTTTGTCTGAAAAGAATATATTTTATCTAACCAACTAAACTATCACAAGCATATCCTTATCATAGATAGCAAGAAATTTCCAATCAAATGATAACTTCTCCCACAGTTTGCCAACACTTCCATTCATGCATTATTCAGTTTTCAAAGCAATCAAAATTGCCATTCTAAAATCAACAAGTAGCCATAAAATTTTGCATGTACTTCTCACACTTCTCTCAGCAATCATGTGAACAGTATAAGAAGTCAATAATGCCAAAACCTCTCTGATATACTAACCTTTCTGATCAATATCATGTGGAAAAAGAAGAGCTCACCCAAAGGTATACAGGCCAGGATTGAAACTGTTGTACATACAGCCTAAGTAAATAGAGATTCAACATCAGTATAATAAAGCTGACAGTTTAAAATGAAAGATTATAAACCACGCTTGATTTGGGGAATTTCTTATATAGGTACCACAACAGTGGCAAAAGGAGCTCGCGAGAAACCATTTCCAAGTGTGTCAACAATTTCAGCATCCATGCTCTTTTTGTTGACAAAGAAGCGCACTAGGACTGCAATACCAACTCCGGCTTCAAGTACAAGCTGAATAACACATGTATAATCAGGGGACAACATCAGGAGAAAGAGTGAGAGTAAGAAGACATTTTCTACCCTCAACAGAACAGAACTAACAAATAATGCATAGGTGAGATATTAAAGGCAAACATACCCACACAAGACTAATTGCCATGAGTGAAATGAAAGTGATATAATTTTTGTATCCAACACAATTATTAAGCCACTGCACCCAGACAAAAAGTAAGAGTCAGTTTCAGCTAAGTAATCCGGTCTGTGACCAATAAGTTGTGTGATACTCAAGATGCACATCAACAACCAATGGAGCACAGATGCCATAAATGAAGAACAATTAAGAGCTATTAACAAGATAACCCTGCAATGGTGATCAAAGCCATCCACACATTTATCACAACTCCTGCAGTGCTTGCTGAACTTGCGTACCTGAAAATATTAAAGTTTTCATGTTAATAAGAAAAGTCAGAGCTATTCTTTCATTTGGTCAATAGCACGTGAAACTATCAGATTTCCTTCCTTTTAAAGAAAGAGAATTGATCAAGATAGAAATCAGATTCCCAAAACCAAGATTGACGATTTTATCTCTTTAGCACAAGGGGAAGTAACGCAAATTTGATCTTGTCTAGAACAGTAGAAAGTTTTGAAACAGTTTATGCTCTTGATACCAGAAAATATGATTTGCCGAATGATGATTAAGGCCTTCAATAATATGCAAAAAAGAAAAAAAGAAAGCATGCATAAGCAATCACCAAAAATTCATGGTATAGTTCACAAGCAAATCAAAATTGTTGAATCATTATGAGACAGGAAATATCGAGAAATAAAAAGTAACTTCCATAAAATGAAGATCATCAAATAATACCTCAGCATTACACAATGTACAAAATAAAGCATCTTCACTATTTCCCTGATGCTCAGCCGTTCCT
>JAOTIZ010000003.1:2938805-2956964 GCA_027123425.1 Erythroxylum panamense
ATGAGAGAGAAATGAAAGGTTAATTTTGGAAGAAAAGTTATAAACATGCATATAAAGTCAAGAATGACACTTATTTTGAATAATTAAAATGTATCTAAAACGACTCTTATTATAAAACGGAGGGAGTATTATCCAATCAAAGGGTAAACCCTCGAAATTCTCAAGCTTGCGTCATCCATACGTTTCCCATTGCGTGACTTGAAAAACACAACTTTCATATTACAAGGGTAATTAATTGAGAAGACGAGACAAGATCCTCTGTTTAATTTTATGGTGTCTTATTGTGTCCAGTAAATCTCAACTATTTATTTCTGCGGGATCTGTATTTATTTATGCGGGACTTACGCGAGATTTACATAAATAAATAGCTGAGATTTACTGGACACGATAAGACACCATAAAATTAGATAGAGGATCTAAACCCTGAGAAGATATCCTTGCCTGCTGTCCACTTACAATGGTGGTCCAGGGTGACTGGGAAGGTCATCAAATTTGTGCATGCTTTTCACGGGCAATAAGACCTTTTACTGGTACGCCGTGAACTTCAACTTGCGTGGAAGCTATACGTAGAGGCAACATAATAGCATGCATTTAATGAAGGCTTTTACTATAACATAAAATGACGGGCTTGAAAGCACGCCAATTCAGGGAAAGAGTGTAAACAAGCCATAAGAACTTGGAAGTGACGATACCATCTGAAACTTACCAACTTCTTCTGCTAAAACCAACTAAATTCAGAAAGCTACGTACAGATATACAGGTTTTCCCAAAGAATTGAACGCCATGAATGTAAACACAATAAATAAGAGAATGCGACTTGTATCCATGCAACTATCGAGTAGTAGATTTAAACAATTTAGAACCATCTTTAGGTGGGGTTTGGAGCAAGTACTACTACTAGTAGTTCTGTGTCATCTCATCTCTCCACTGACTCTGGCGCAACACATCATTAAAAAGAGGGGGTAGCAATCTATGTATGCAAAATTAAAATTTGTGGTTGCGTCCTATAAATGTTTGATAACTGCATTCAACTACACTTTTGTCAAATTATCAAACTTTATAGTTGCTGCACGAAGCTAATTATGGCCATTTACTAGACCAATTCATTAATTTACCTAACTCTCAATAAATGAGAATTTAATTTGATCAAGATCTTAAAGTTTCCCCAACTACTTATTTGTTTACGTTTTAATGTCCTCCTTGTCAACCATTTAATTAGAATCCTTAGCTTGCACTTTTGTTATCACATCTTGTGTTCCTTTTTTTTTCATTTAATCACATGATCACTTCCTGGCAGAAAAGGGGTGAGACTGTATAAGACGACTTTATCACTTAGTATACTTAAATGTGTATTTAGGTAGTAATTTAAGTTGTACTCCCTCCGATTCATAATAAGAGTCGTTTTAAAAAAATACACGTTTATTAAGATACAAAGAAATACGGAGATGCATGCATTGAAATTAGAGTTATAAGTTGGTTTTAAAGGTTGTGGAAGAAGAAATAAATTGTAGACAAAGGATGTGACCAAACGCCAACTTTAGTTGAATCCTTATTAAATGAGCAAAAGGAGCATTTACCTAAATTTTTCTTAGGTGACACGTTCATTATCATCAGTTCCCGAAGCTATTAAGTGTAATTAAGTGCAGTTCAATTTAGATACCTAACAAATATTAAATGCGTATTTAATGCAAACGTTGAACCTTATAAGCTTATCTTTTAAGAATCCAAAAAAAGAACATGTTGTAAATACATCTTATATTTTGTTTATCATTTTCATATAATTAAAGAAAACATTTGGAAGGAACTGACCTTATATCCATCTGTAAATATTGCTTTTTTTTACATGAAAATGGGCAGTCTTTGGTGTAATCACATGCTTTGATACTACATGTAAAAATTATCTATTAAGCAAAAATAATTATAGGATCATTCAATTGAATCATATACATTTTAATAATTGATATATTAATATTAAAACGATAAGAAGAATATTTTGGTTGGAAGATATGATCATTGTTCTTAAAATTGTAAAATCACCTTTTAGAATATTTGTAAAATAGGAATAACTATGCTTGTACAAGTGACTGACATATGGAGTTCTGAGGTGAAAAAAGGGAATTATTCTAATTAGTCAAAGTTTAAAACTTAAAATATCTTAATATCTCTACACAATGACCGTATAAAACCCAATAAACATGCTCAAAACATCAAAAGCCTATAAAAGGATTAAAACTAAACCAAAGATCTATATGTCATTGTTCGACTAAATTGTAAAGGAAAAGACTAATTAGCTATAACCAATCTAGAAGAATTCTTATATTCTCCCACTTAGAAAAAAAACATCAAAATTTAATTCATGAAAAATGGCTGGGTTGACGATTGACCTAAACTTAGTTAGTCAATTATGAAGTAACCGCAAGTGCATAGTATAACTGTAGCTCGTACCGACAATTACAGGTCGATCTTACGAAGACATTAGTTATTAGTAATTACCTTTCTCCTATTATTTAGCCTACAAATTAGATTTTGATTTTTAATTAAGAAAATAAAACTTAACAATTAAAATAAAATAGGCAACAATATTGAACACAAAAGCGAAATAAATCACTTAGAAAACAACCAATACCAGGTATTAGTGTCTATGAAATGAATCCCCCTAAAACTATTAAACAATTAACCTTTTATTATGCAATTGTTTTATTGATTATTGAACCATGGAAATTCCTATCATAGACTAATAGCTCTCTCAAGTCTACTAACAACTAATCCTATGTTTATCATCTGAATTAGTTAGGTTAAAGTTTATAAGATTACTTTACCAATTTGTGAATTTTGTTATTATGTTTGACCATAATTTAGAAGATTTATGTCAACCTATCTTTAGGATTGTAATCAACTCCTTTCAATTATGCTAAATCTATTCATACCCAAGATTTCTCAATCTCTATGCTATGAAATAAGATTATGAACTAATATTACGGATCTATTAGAACATACATTAAACACATAATGAATCATAATAAATCAATCAAAGCCATTGCATTAAATAAAAGAATCAATGCATGTTATAGCACAAACATAGGTTTCATCTTACCTAAACACTAATGATGTTTAGTTACACATGATAGACAATGAAATAAAAAATAAACAAAAAAAATGAATAGAAAATAAAGAGTTCATAATTCTAAATCTCTCTTAATCTCCTATCAAATGTTCTTGCAAAATATAGATTTGATCATGTATTATATAGGATTTTGATTATTTCTTCATGTTTCCCACTTCTTTTGATCAATATTTTCCTTTCTGGATGTTCTCCATGTCTAGAATCATCTCCAATCATGTCTTTTTATAGTAATTTTTAGGGGTTTTGGAGATACACGGTATGATATGCGGGGCTTAAAGAACTTACGCTATAAGGTACACAGCTGTGTATTTCTTCTTTGCTTCATTTCATGCCAGGTTTTCATTCGAATTTTTCACCTTTGGTCCATAAAGGCAATTATAACCTATAAATACACTTAGAGCTAGTTAAGTACCAAATATACAGTAAAAGGATAAAATATCAAACAAAAATTTATTAAATATGAGGTATAAATATGATCAAATATGTACGATCAAACATCCCCACATTTAAGCCTTTGCTTGTTCCTCAAGCAAACCATAATCAAAATTATAAATCTTACAACATCTACCTATCATTAATTTTGATCTATCCATTTATATAATAAATCATCATATCCTATTGAATTAAATTAACATATAATTAGAGTCAAATTATCCTAAAATTAACTTCCAAAGAAATATTAATAGTAATCACATCAATAATCACATTGAAATCAAAAGCATAAATGACAAGCACATCGTAACGCTAGTCAAAATAAAATAATTAGACTATTACTGTGGTAGTGGTGAGTCTAGGTTGATCCCACAGGGAGTGGTCGATTAGCTTATGAAATAAAATTGATTGATGTTTAGGTAATAGGGGGTTTTGGATTTAATAAGAGAATAAAATAAAATAAACCTAATGAAAATAAATTAAAGAAAATATGGAAAAAAGATAAAATTGGAGAATTCAGCAGGGATCTGGTTTTTTTGTTCAATCTCAGCCTACTCCCTAATTAACCATAATTCATTGATTTGTTTTTCTTTTATCTCCCTTAGCAATTATTAGTCGTAGATTAACAACATGCTCTGTTAATCTCGATTTTTTCGTAGGTCCTAGCTAATTATGATGCGCTCGTTAATTAATTGTAGCTATAAGGAAACATAGAATAAGCTCTATAAGTTTATTAGGACAATCGCCTTACGAATCAGAAAAATAGACCAATCTAGGTAATAATCACACAAACTCGAATTATTTAACATAGTTTATATTATCTCTAATGATTCGGAACTATTAGTTGCTATACATGAATTAAGAATACAATGATTACATATTGCATTCGATTCTAGCAATGGGATCTCATAAAAAGTAATTCAATAAAGCATTAAAATCATCATCATTCAAATACTCAATCAATCCATACAAGATAACATAATCAACTTCTAATGAAAGAAAGAAACAACAAAACAACAAAAAAATGCTTAACCCGGATCGTCAGCATTGACGTGCCTCCGAACCGACGTAAAAAACTTAGCCTTCTATGGGTCTCCTAAGAAAAAGTTTCAACCCCTTCAAAATCTTCCCCAGCCGAAGATCACCTACGTTATTTCTTCATTGCACCTCTAAGCTATTCTCTGTCGCAAGCTCTCTTTTGTTCTCTTCTTATGCTGATGTTCATGTGATGTGACGATTTAATATGTTTAGCCCAAACTATAGTACACGTCTCTCTTAACCCTGGTTGATGTATTCTGTGCACTTTGAGCAAACGCACGCAATGTCTGCATAACGTCTACGTTTCACATACATTGTCTGTGTGAAACGCCTGCGTAAAATGCATATTGCGTTTTGCTCTAACCTCTAGCTGTTGTGCTGCGCTTCATCTCCTACCATTTCGTCCTGCACTGTGTAGAAGTGTGTCTCATAAATTCTGACAAGAGCAATGTTCATACACAGCCATGCAACAACGTAAAATAAAGAAGACGTAAAGAATAAAGAAGCAGTTGGCAAGACTCAAGAATTGTTAGTTGCGAAACAGTTAGTAAGATAGAAATGTTATAAATGTATAGAAATTACATGCCATTGGATGCTCACAATCAAATAGAAAAAAACTCATAAAATCACTGAGTTCTTAATACTCTTTTTTCCCCCTGTTTTCGTTCTCGTTTTTTCTCTCTCTAGATTTGTTGCTGTTCTTTCATTCTTTCTTTAATAATTCTGTTTACATTCTTTAGATAGTACATGATAGATAGATAATGACTACAATTTTTGACCCCTCTCTTGGCTCTCTCACCATTGCACACCACTGTCACCTCTCATCGTCGCACCTTACCACCATCTCCATAGGCACCTTTCTTCTTCCAAAGCATCGGCGACAAAGTGTAAATGGCCAACGTCTTCCCATCTTTTAGAGCGGTCATCGGCAGCTTCTCCTTCACGAGCTCATTCCGACCTACCACCCACAACCGAGTCACCTCGCTACTCATGCCGTCCGTGACAGAACCCACCTCGAGCTTCATTGACCACTAGTGCTGGGTCATCCTCGGTGGCACCTATTGTGCTTCCCAATCCTCCATCCATTTCGGTGTTGTAGTCTAATGATGCTAATGTATAACCAGTTTTATCTCATGTTCTTGTAGAATTATCTGTTGATGATTCTTCATCTACTTCGAAGGATGTCAATGCTGCGCCTACTACACCACCACCTTCGACTGTCTCTATCCTGTCAACTGCTCCTTTCACTTCTAGAGGCTATGTCAAACAAATGGCTCGGAAGTTAGTTCGGGTGCCTCACCATTAGTATCCTGCTCGTTTTTCAGTGGAGAAAACCTTGTCCACCAAATTTTATTCTTCGAAAGCTCAACAAAAATGGGATTCACTTGCCTCAACCAGGTTTGTTCTTAGTCATCTTATTAATCTTACTGAAAATATTTACATAATTTGCTGAATGAATGACATTTTTCAAAAGTTGCGTTATTGCCACAACATTTTGATGCTAAATTTTACCGCAATTTGGATAAAGGAGTTTTGGATGAGATTGCTCTTTTCATATGGTATATGTGTGGGGGGAGATTGTTTAAATTTGATCCTGATTCAAATTTTGGGGTTTGTCAATTTAATTAGGGATCAGTCATATGTGGATGGATTTGATATGACTATTGCCTAGTGTTTTGACTGGTGGGACATGTCCTCTTGGTTATCCACTGCGCTTCGTGCTTTTGATCTATCACAGAAGTATGTTGTTATTCATAAACTTCTGTTAGCTAATTGGTTGCCAAGTACACATACTATAACTATATATCTTGATCAGGCCAAGTTTGTGTATGTGATAGGCACCAGAGTTAACTTTAATAGCGAGTGGTTAATTATTGAGGCTATGCTAACAGCTGCTAGTAAACAACAATCATTATTGGGCTTGTCTTGTTTGATTACTTAGTTTTTTTCGTACACATGATGTCTCTTGTGTTGATTCCGTCATACTAGAGCCTGTGTTCTCTTTATAAATATCTCTCCTTAGATCCTAAGTCAATAAGCAAGCTCGGGTGATCGATTTGTCATACTCGTCGTCTGGGTCATTTGCACAGACTGCTACATCAACTGCCAATATACGTGTCACCTTATTTCATGAAATCAATAGGATTGAGAGTACGTTTCAGGCGGGTCTTACCGCACTTCAACAGCTTAAACAACGAGTTCTTCATTCTGCTTCGTGTAGTGGTTCTTATCCTCTTTTGATATTGCTTTGGCACAAAGGGGAGATAAGAACTTGTTTATCACGTTTACTGCTTTGTTGATGGCAGTTAATTGTTGACTTGACGATTGACGTTGAATTTGATGTTATTTGGATATCTATTGTTATGATTGTTGAATTCAGGGGGAGTATCCATTTTTATTATTCGGGGAGATTTTGATGTAACAAATAATGCCAAAAAAAAAGGAAGATTGTTAAGATATGTTATTTTGAGAATTATTTTTATTTTTAATATATTTGGTATATCTTTTATGATAAGAACTTGACTTGGAATAGGACTTGGTATAAGATTCCACTATCTTAGATAATGTAGTATTTTTAGAAGTTAAGATAGTGTGGAAGGAAAGAATCCTACATGAGATAGAATCCTAAAGAAGATAGGATTTATTAGAGATAAATATGTTCTGTCAAAGATAAAAATGTAGGAAGATTTTATCAGAAATTGGTTGATTTTTGGCAATTGCATTTTTGTATATTTTGTGTGGAAAAATGAGTAGCCAATTCATCAATTTTTGTAGCTGTATTTCTAGGTAATTTTCATGAACAATTGCACGCTCTATTGATTGATTCTTTGCTACTGCTATATGGTGAGTTCTCGATGATAAACCTACAAAGTTTATAGCTGATTTTTGTTGGACAACTCCCTAAGATTATGGTTTAATGTGGTTGCATACATAGAGGAGTGTTCTATGACTCAAATGTTCTTTTGATCCTTATGATTCTTGATTTAATCACTCGAGATATTATTTGTCTTTTTTATCACTTGCCACTTCAAAATCATCTGTTGAGGTTAGCATGAGGTGGTTATGCTATTGGGTGTAAGATAACTTTCAGGGTGTGAGTACAAGTGGATGGTGTTAAAGAATGAGTGGTGTAATAGCCTTATGTAAGACTATTATACTTTGGCAAAAGTTAATTAATCTAGGTGAGAGCTCAATAGACGTAAATCTTGTGTGTAGAACTGCGTTAACAAATTTCGTATGTTGATTTATTTATTGCACATTAAGTTTTTCTGTTGGTGATTAAATTTTGGAAAATTCGCAGTTGCTAATCTAGTTACTTTCTAACGAGCAATTGTTAGTTTCAATTTGGAGCAACTGTTGTATAACATAAATCTTGTGGAACTATAACCTCAGGTTTTTCACAATCAAATCCTTTTCTCAAAATGGATGGATTCAAACATGCTTCAATTCCTTTCACATTCTATCACATTAATACATTGACTCAAAATTCAAATTGCAAACTTTTTCAATTATATAATAGCACTTTCAAATTGGTCTCATTAAGCAATTGTAACATAATAAAGTAACTTTATAAACAAAATAAAATAATGATTAATTTTCAACAAATATCAAAAATGAAAAAAATTTATACCTAAATTAAGTTTCTCTCTTTGAAGATTAGCAATGGGCATCCCAAAATTAGTTGAGGTATCTTTATAAACCTCCATTTTTTAGCTTAAAAGATTTTGTATTATCTTATGGACAACAATTGTTGTAATAGTCAATAACATTTCTCTATTAACTTTAGCTTTTTTTTTTGTAAAACTTGGTCTAACATAGATACTAAAATTCAAAATGCTCAACCTACAAACAACAAAGAATAAAGTTGCCTTTACAAGATAAGGTATGTATTAAGAAGGCTTATTTTTTAGATTGACCTTGATTGCTTCTTTTGCCATCTTTATAACATCATAAAAAATAACCTATTAGTGTCTTCTCATCACGATTAATTAAACGAAGCACTCTCACCAAAGGCTCACAAATCTGAACGACAAATTCACATTAAGACTACAATTAGGGATGACAACTGGCTTGGGCCCGACCTAACCCATTATGACTGGCCCAAAGTCAACGAGCTAAGCCTTGGATGATTGAGTCTTAGGCTTAGATTTTTGAAAAATTATGTCTTGAGCTCGAGCTGCCCAGGTTCGACTTGGCCTGAGACCTAACCTTATCGCTTGTAAACATTTGTTTCAACTCCATTTTAATCAAAATAAAACATTAAAGTAATAATAAATTAGTTGCAAATCTTAGAATAAAAAGACAATTTTCTATCATTGGCAAAATATTTTCTTATTAAATTTAAGACCTATGCAAGATTAGAGATAAACTTGATCACTTTTTTTCCTTTTTGCATAGTCTCATCAATGATTAGAAAGAATTTAACATTTTCTATTTTTTCAACTTCAGGTCAATGTAATGTGCACACAAGAACTCTGCAATCTTCTTCGAGTTGCTTTGTAAGTATAATCATTATCAGTAATGAACTGAACAATATTTTTAGCCCAACTTCATTCACAACTTCA
Source organism: Erythroxylum panamense (assembly GCA_027123425.1). Classification (NCBI taxonomy): domain Eukaryota; kingdom Viridiplantae; phylum Streptophyta; class Magnoliopsida; order Malpighiales; family Erythroxylaceae; genus Erythroxylum; species Erythroxylum panamense. The sequence goes on from JAOTIZ010000003.1 coordinate 2,947,965, forward strand.
TCAAATATCTAAAATAGAGTATCAATATTTCTAATGAGGCCAAATACATTAATAGATTTCAAAAACAATGTCTCATTTGCATAATAAAACAAAAATTGATAATAGGCTCCTGTTTTTTTCCAACTATCACGTATGATTGAACACCCATAAATACCTCGTCATTTTGGTTTCATTCAAATAACTATTTATTTTATAAACAGAGTTTTTCAAAAGTTTACCTTTGTAGTCATTAATCGAAGGAGCTTTATATCTTGGACCAAAGAGGTAATAACATCAACCATAAGGTAGTAATAATAAGACTGTGTAAGGGGTTTCATATATTACTTTAAATACAGGAAACTTAAGCTAATCAATCTTTGCTTTGTAGATGATCTCATCTTATTATGTAAAGCAGATCCAAGTTCCATCTCAGTATTATTGAAAGAACTAAAAATATCACAAGGATTCTCAGGGTTGTAGGTGAACTGTTCTAGAAGTAATATTTATCTCTTAAGGAGTGCAGTTGCCACAATTCATCTAATAATAGCTATTGCTAGCTTCAAGCAACAAAATCACCTAATGACATATCTTGGTATCCCCCATCTACACTCATAAAGTGAAAATAGGTGACTTCACTACTCTTCTTGATAAAATTCAATCTAGAATATGTTCTTAGAGCTCCAAACACCTTTTAATAGCAGAAGAGTCCAATTTATTGCTTTAATACTCAATTCTATTAACACCTATTAGGTTGCTCATTTAGATTTTCCAAGTTCTATCACAGAAACCATACATAAGTTATTCAGCAACTTTCTTTGGTCTAGAAGCACAGGAAGAACTCATAAAGTCAAGATGAAAAGGAGTGAGGTTTGCACTCCAAAGAAACAAGGGGGTTAGGGATTAGCTTCATCTAATCCATGAACACCATATTGCTCACAAAAGACTTTGGAGTCTTATGCATGATAAACAATCCCTTTGCATCAAGAATAGAAACATTTAGGCAATTGACTCCACACACTTTCCCTTAACCACCCTAAAAGTTATTCTGAAAATGAGAGACCAATTAAATATGATTTTACAACATTGTTAGGAAATAGTGAATCTACTAGCTTCTGGCATGAAAATTGGCTGTCAGTGGGTCAACTAGTCAATATCAATGAAGCTACAACCCTCAGATCATCAATCCAACAAAATGCTTCAGTCTCGATAGCCTTAGCTAACAAGAAAAATTTTCAGCATTCATCTTTGCCCATATCCCTTGTAAATGAAATTTGTCAGGCATACCTCAATATAGGAAAATAAATACATTCGGAGGAATGCTACTGATGGAAAATTCTTCAATTCAATATGTAAGAAGTTGATCTTTAAAGACCTTTCAAAAGTACCTCGGGCTAAAGCCATCTGAGCAAGTTACCTCAATCCTTGAGATGCAATCACACTCTATTTTGCAATAAAGGAGAAGCTGAAAATAGTTGATAAACTTACTAGATACCTGTAACTCACCAACTAGTGCTCTTTATGTTGAGATGTCGAGGAAAGCATTACACATTTATTCTTTAATGAAGTTAAATTAAGGGAATATGGCATGAACTACTCAGAAGCTGCTCGATAACTTTGGCATCATCTCCATATACTTAAGCTGTATGAATTCTAATAGCATTGCTCGCAAATGTTTTTGGGTGGCTTTATCTTCAACAGTCACTACAATATGGGATGAAAGAAACTACATAATCTTTCAAAACAAGTTCCTATCAATGGAACAATTCAGAAAACAACTTATGCAACATATTAGACTCCAAATCAGTTTACAAAAGCCCAAATTCTAGCATAAACCATACCTGGATGCATTTTGAAATGTTTAGTTTATGTAATCCTTGGAAGTCACTAATTTGAGGTGACAACTAATATTGTATTTTGATTGAACAATTGAATCGCCTTTCAAGGCTTAATAAATTTCTTATTCTTCAAAAAAAGAAAAAAAATCTGTGCAGCATTAAGTGTTATGCCTGAATCATACTTAAATCTAGACATTGCCATGTCCATATTATGAGCTGTTTTATTGGACTATAAGGCACTATGGATTGAATGTTGAGCTTAAGAGTTGTTCGTGGTAAAAGAAAAGTCAGGTGAAATATTTCTTTCTTATTGGGTAAAAATACCACCTTCAACAGCCCTATTATCATCCTAACCACTATAAAAGGAACTTCGACTACCAATTTTATAATTCAATATTTACTTTCTATCTTTCTCATACTGATATTTTTCAAATAAAGTCTTTACTTGCTATTTCACATCATAGCTCACTTCTCACAAAGCTCCCATCGCCTTTACTCCTAACTAGACACTTCGTTAATCTGGTGATTGTCTCCCCTTTCAAATGCTTGTTATAATACAAAATTGTATAGTTTTTCATTCTAAAAATCATTTTAGCATGAGTTTAAGTTGGATCATTGAATCTTCTTAAAGCAGTTGAAATTTCAGGAATACTTGAACTTTCTTATATCTACAAAATAAATGAAGACATAAGTCAAAATTAAATTAATAACTTCATATCAAGATAAAGTTATCAAATGCTTTCACAAAATATGTATTATTTAACTCAAAATAAATAAATAATTTTACATCTTAAATTAAAAAAAATAGACAAAACTTGCACTTTAGTTTCTTAAGATGTTTTCTCTTTTGAGTAGATAACTTAGTCATCCAAATAAAAACAAAGCACCGAAAGAAATTATTTTATTACAATTTAATTAATTAGTTTTTAAAGGGCTTCTTATCAAAACATTAATGATTAAGAAATAATTTACTATTTAAAATTATTTTATAAAAATTTATCATATGAAGTCGTGTCTTCGTGATTGAATAGACCTAAGGGAAGTACCAAAGTAGCATTCGGATAAATCTCAACTATCGAGGCTATTAAGGATTTCCCTACAATCTCGGACGTGAACATGACATGTTACGATTCGATTGTGTTAGCCTTCAAGCATCCAACGCTATTATATTATAATGTAATGAAATGTTAGGTGTATGCATTTAGCATCCAGTAAATAGGGATTTGTGCATTTAGATATGCATTTAGCATCCAGTAAAACAAGGATTTGTGCATTTAGATATGCATTTAGCATCCAGTAAATAGTGATTTATGCATTTAGATCTAATAAATGTACTACACGGAATAACTCAAATGAAATGACTTGAAAAGAGCTATTTTAATATGAGTAGTCATTTACGAAAAGAAAATGTAAATGTTAGGTGAAAGCAATTGATTCTATTGAATTTGTCAATTTAAGTGAGCTTTACCGAACTCACGTTTGTCTCTTTCTTCGCACTCCCTTGTATATAACACACGCTCGAATGCTCTACATGTACCTCAGACTCGGTCATTTCAATTCCAAGAACTCCTCGCTGGCAAATTTTCATGGCTACCAACAACAAGGTATTAAGATCTTATTCACATATAAATTCTCTTAACGTCTTTGTCTTTCATTTATAATATATAAGGTATAAATTAAAACCACGCAACACTTTAATGGCAGAGTCCTGTGAAACATAGAAGGTCCTTTCCTGAGGACGGAAAGTACGATGTGGATCGAAGAAACGAGGAAATCGACGAGCTTAAGGACACGGTGAATGGACTAGTGAAGGAGGTGAAATTGTTGAAGGAAGAGAGAGAGAAATTCGACAGGCTGAGGGGTAGCATACAATCAGCTTGGAATGATTTTGACAGGGAAATTAAAAGTATCCAAGAAGAAGTAGCAGATAGCCCTACCAAACCAAGTACTCCTATCAATATTAGGAAACGCAAGAAGCCATCAGAAGGGGACATTGAAGCAAGGGGTAAGAAGATTACAAGTATCCAAGAAGAAGTAGAAAGCCCTACCAAGCCAAACAAACGCTACAAGCCATCAAGAGGGGACATTGCACGAGGAGGTAGGGAGATTACAAGTATCCAAGAAGAAGCAGCAGAAACCCCTACTAAACCAAATACTCGTAACCAAACTAGAGGACAAAAGAAGCCATCAACAGGGGACATTGTAGGAGGACCTGCCAACCAAGCTTTTTCATAGCTACTTCCCATGGACAAATTGTATTGTTTTTAGTTGATCAAAATTTGATCATGCATTTTCTTTCTATGCTGCCAAATACTTGTAGTCAATTAAGAACTAATATTAAAATAATAATATTTAATAGTTATTACTTGAAGATCATTTATGGTCATCGCTGTTATAAATAATAAATATAATACTTTTATAAAATAAAATTATCTCTTTTTATAGTGAAAATGATCGCCACTTACTAATGATTATCTAATTGATTTTATTTTCAAAATATATTTCGTTGTTAAAGTCTAAATCATAATGGAATCTTTTATCCTTTCTTAAAAAAAAAAGGTGTAGTACAATTTTAACTTTTGAGCCTAAGTTTTGTCGAAACTGATATACAAGTAAATTAGATTAGCTCTGGATTATTAGAACGTAATTGAGATATACTTATATAATACTGTCTTGACATGCAGCATAGGTAGTCATAAGTGAAAATTTCCTACAAAAATCATCCAAGTTAATATTTGAATATGCGGCAAGGGAAAATCTATATCTTTTTATTTAGTCTCAGGAAGTTGCCCAGTCTAGATAATGAGACCACTACTTCAAAATGGATTAATTATTCTCTATGAAAAGGTTGTAAAACTAATACTAACATCTCGTCTAGTCTTCTAGTAAGATAGTTCTGTTGGAACTATCTCCATTTAAGAAATTCTACATCAAAAGTGGAAGGAATGCTTAAGTAGATTTCTCCCTATATATAGACACTAAGAGTGAAGACTTAAGCATCCCAAGCAAAGTATTCTAAGCAATACAAGCTTAGTAAAATAGAGAGTGATATATTTTCGATTAATCTTTCAATCGAAAGGTTATTCGTGATCCGATTTATCTGATATTTTATCATCGATATTTCAAGACTTAGGTCTTGAGTTATTGTGGATCATAGTTTTGTGTTTGATAATTTGACATTAGTATTTTTGTATTTGTGAGATTTTTCACTCTCTTTGTATTTTCAAGAGTTTAATTTCTTGAGCGTTTTGGTGTATTACATCTAGTTTTTATCTAGAGAGATTTTAATGTACCCATTATTTTAAATAGTAGAGATATTTTGGAATGATCCCTATTGGGAAGTTTTTTCACGTAAAAATTTTATGTGCCTTTCTTTGATTTCAAATCTTAGATTATGTGATTTTCTCCATTTGGTGATTTCCTCACAAGTTTATAAAAGGTGAGAGATTTTATTATGCTATGTTGGTGTGTGTACCTCCCATCAAACTAGTGTCGGAGCTCGATTACTAAGTTAGAATCCTTTGTAAACGATGGAAGTCAACACAAGCAAAATGATCAGTATGAATGGAGGAAACTTCCAAGTATGGAAGGAGAAGATGGTAGATCTCCTTTATGTGAAGGTATACCATGAACCGTGTTCAATATCACAAAACACGAAGGCAAATCCTACACCATGTGGAGTCTATTACATAGACAAGTCTATGGATTCATCATAAGCTAGGTGGATGATAATGTATGGAATCGTATATTCTGCGAGAAGGAAACAAATAATTTATGGGCTAAACTCGAGAGCCTTTATGCTCAAAAGTTTGAGAATAACAAAAAGTTTCTGATTAAACAACTTATGGACCTAAGATACCAAGATAGAACACCGATGACGGATCACTTGAATATTTATCAAGGGATTATTAATCAGATGGCCATAATAAGGCTTACTTATGATAATGAGCTACTCGAGTTATGGCTTTTGGGATCTTTATTAAGCTCTTAGGACACATCTAGAACAACGCTCTTTAACTCAACCCCTAAAGGTGTAGTCTCGATGGAAAAGGTTAAAAGTAGCCTTTTGGAGGAGGAGTCCAGAAGAAAGACTAAAGACTTATCTCCCAAGTCTAATGTCTTAATCACGGAGAAAAGGGGGAGAAGCAAAAGCAGAGGTATAGGGCAGAAAGGTAGATCCAGTAGCAAGCCGAACAAATCTGGCAACTTTAAATGCTTCTACTGTGGTGGAAAGGCCATATGCAAAAGAATTGCTGGAAGCTGAAAAGAGAAGGCAAGAGGAATCAGGAACCAGGGAAGAATGATGTCAGTAGTCAAGATGGAAATGTCGTCATTGAGGATTTACTTGTGATCTGTGATGGGAGATTAGTATTTTGTGAGAAGAAAAGAGTTGGGTAATTGATAGTAGTGCTTTAACTCATGCGATTGCTCAACGAGCACTATTTACATCTTATAGATCTGAAGATTATGGGCGTGTGAAGGTGGGAAATAATGGCTTCACACAAGCCATCGACATTGGAGACATTTGCTTGGAGACCAATAATCGCACTAGATTAGTACTGAAAAATGTCAAACATATTCCAGATATCATATTCAATATCATATCTATGGGAAAGCTTGATAATAAAGGGTTTTGCAGCACATTTCATAACAATATATGGAAACTTACCAAAGGTGCCATGATTGTAGCAAAGGGTAAGAAGCATGAGATGCTATACATGATGCTGGCCAACACTCCCAGTAACAGTATCAATGCTATAAAAGATGTAGATGCAACTGATTTATGACACAAAACAATCAGCCACATTAGTGAGAAGGGCTTAATACTGTTAGCTAAGAAGGGACATCTATGTAGTGTCAGGAGTACATGTCTCAGAAAGTGTGCTAATTGCTTAGCAAAAAAGCATAATTGGATTGCTTTCAAGAGTTCACCCCCCTCTAAAAAATCAAATGTACTTGATTTGGTACATTCTAACATATGTGGTCTGATAAAGACAAAGTCACTTGGTAGTGCTCTCTACTTCATGACTTTTATTGATGATCACTCAAGGAAGATCTGGGCTTACACCTTGAAGTCAAAGGATTAGGTGTTAGAGGTCTTCAAACAATTTCAAGCTTCAGTCGAAAGAGAGATGGGGAAGAAACTGAAATGCACCCAGACTGATAATGAGGGAGAGTATTATGGTCCCATTTGATCAGTATTGCAATAAGCAAGGCATTAGGCATCAGAAGATACAGCCAAAGACGCCACAATCGATTGTTTTGGTAGAAAGGATGAATAGAACTTTTGATCCCAAAAAGTTCTAAAAATTACTTAGGTCATCCTACTCGCAAGTATATAAGGTAGTTATAGTGATTACCAGGGTCGTCTCCTACAGAAGTAAAATTAGCTCACTTAAATTAATTTTGAACATAAACAAAAAATAAAAGCAATCCTAAACACTTTATCCCAATTTGTTGAGTAAAATACATTAAAGCAAATCACACAATTGAATTGAAAAGTAAACGATTCAACCGAAAGAAAAGATAAATAGATTAATCAAAATGGAAGACTCTTGAGAATTGATTTCACTAATTTAATCTCCTATGTAAGATTAAGGGGAATGATTGGATAGTTGTCTTATTGAAATTAAAATTTGGGTTCTAATTAACTTGAATAATAAATAATCTAACTTTCGTATTCAACAAGTTATCATCCGAATTAATTATAGAAACCCGACTACTAATTACCACTTAAGTTAATATATTCTAGTTCTTAACCTAAGCGTCCATAGTTCTCGATCCGTATTAAATTTATCCTCTCAGTCCTTCATTTAATACTAAAAATGATGCAAGGTTTGACCATTCTATTACATAAATTCAGCTCAGAAATCACATAAATAAATAAGACAACAAATCCGTAACTTAATCATGCATAGTCAACTAAAATAGCTACACTAATTCTCAAGAAAAAGAGATCAACCCATCATAGCATAAACACAGTTCATCATCCCCATACACTTCAGTCCCATGTCACTGTCAATAGAATTATTAAAGTAAAAAATAATAAATACTAGATGAATTATGAAAAGATAACAAAGTGATAGTTGGTTAAGCTAACAAAGTAATAAATTCAGTAAATAAACAAGAAACACTGCAACAGATGAATAACAGAGAAAGCAAACAAAGATCAAGTGAATGAGGTGTGGTGGTCTCTTGCCCCTTTCAAGCTTCTCACATTAGCTCTTGCCTTTTTCTTTAGCTTATTCTCACCAGATGGTCGAAGGCTTGGTTCTGCTTCCAACTCTCTGCTCTCCCCCAAAGTGTCTCTAGTGTGTTGAGTGAGAATGAAGAGTGAATGATGAATATGTATCCCCTCATGTCGCCTCCTCTATTTTTTCTATTTGTTGTATAATCCTAGGTCTTGGGTTTCTATCCTAGCGTCATCAATCCTACATGTGTTGTTGGGACCCGATCCGAAAACCGGATCCCAACCGAAAAAGTGGAGAGCGGAGACGAAAAGTGAAAGGCGAAATCATCGAAACAAACAAATAAGCGAATCGGATACAAATAACAAAGCGGATAGAACGAAATCGAATCATAAGGCGAAAACGGATCAAAAGCAAATCGGATATCAAAACAAATACACATCGGAATTGAATGCGAAAACGAAGCAACCAAACGGTTCCACCGAACCGAAACAAAGTCCGACATCCGGTAGGAAACAAAACTAACATGTCGCGTTGGAAATCCTAAGCTAAATTGATCCGAAATCCGGTATAAATTTTTTTTCTTTTCTTATTCCTTTCTTTCTCATTTCATTTATTCATCTTTCATTATCTTCAACCCATATTTTCAAATCATACCTCTTATACAATACAAATAAATCCCAAAACTCATCTTTATTCAAACTAATGCAAATCAAATACAATTAATTCCTACTGTTGGGAATTCATCCTCATATAAATCTCAATACTTGATCTTATTCTTATATATCCATACAAATCTCAAATCTCTTTTTTTATCCCAAATTTTATCGAAATTTCGGCAGCATAACGGCTGCATTTAACCTAACCCAAAACCTGCAAAGGTAAATAAACACTTCTAAAATGCCCAAGCCATCACACAAATCATCCAAATCTACCGGACCCTCCGTCCGGGATCTCAGCAGATAAACACACTCCTATATCTAAACATTTCAATAATC
>JAOTIZ010000003.1:2999504-3013315 GCA_027123425.1 Erythroxylum panamense
CTCGAACTCAAGACCTCCTTGTTAAGGGAGAGCCTTAAGTGAGGAAGTTGGACCATTTGGTCCATCCCTCGTTGTCATCACTCATCCCACTTGATATCATGACTTGTCTGTTTCAGTGTGGAAGACGATTCATTTATTATCATTATCAAAGTCTTAAATGACTAATTATACTTTCATTCTGATTATGATAATTATAGATTAAATAAATATAATTATAATTGTATCTAAAAAAATTACTATAAATCAAAATAACATTTAAACTTTTATACAATTACAATTATAATTACAATCTGCTTAGAAGCATATTTCATAATTTGATTTAAAGGCGAGAGACCTCTGGGGTCAAATTGATGAACTGATAGTATCTACTCAACTGCTTATTAAAGGCGAGAGACTTCTTGACCCTTTTCTCTTTTGAGTTGAGCCACAAATGTCTTTTTCAGGACTGGAAGTATTTATTTTACTTGTTTGACGGTGCAAGGCAGAACACATTTTCCTTCATGTGCAATCATTCATCCCACTTGATGACCTATTGGTGTAGAACACATGTAATTTACAGGTAATTAATACCTAGGCAACAAACCTGAGTTGCCTAGGTATTCAGCTTTCAGAACTGCATGAAGATGACCAAATTAACAGGTAACTATGTACTCTCTAGATGAGGCTCTCTCATAATGTAACCAGCTCCAACCCAGAGTACCAACTAGTGTCCAAGCTCTAATCCCTGACAAGGGACTTTAGCTTCAATATCAAGTGAAATAGGTCTAAACCTAAAAATTGAACGAGTGTTTACACAATATAAACTTGTCAGCTGCCTTCGGAAAACAACTAAGCAATAAGTTTCCTTGCCATTCATTAGCCCCTTTTCCCCAAATTATCTTCGAAAATACAAGTTTATCATAGATAATTTCCGCAGTTGCCTCAATCAAAGACATCAAAATGGACTATTGACTTTTGAACCATCATTTACATTTGTGCATAAGGATGTAAGATGAAGTTGATGTTAGATTAGAAGTTGTAACTAAATAGGAGATCATGATCCTATCCCTTAATAGTAGGATATGTTAGACTAGAAGTTGTAACCAAATAGGAGATAATAATCCTATCCCTTAATGGTAGGATTAATCCTAACCAACTACTGTGTATAATCATTCTATAAATAAGGTTCTATATCAATGAAAAAAAAAAACAACACAACTTCTGATCAATTATGTTCTCCAACCTTTTTCTTCTTAATATGGTATCAGAGCAGTGTCGATTTCTGGGTCGATCACTGTGAACATCATCTGTCATCCCAACCTTTTGAACCATGACCAAAGACGTTGTTGAAACCTCAGCAATGTCAGAAGCTACCGAAATCCTGTCAACACAATTAGAAAAATTGTTGAGTCAAAACACTGGAAACGAATCAACCACTGTATCAGTCAAATTGAATTATCACAATTACTCCCTGTGGTCGAAACTGATGCTACTGGCCATTGGAAAGCGAGGGATATTGGAATACATCAATGACGAGATGGAGCAGCCTGTGAAGACCGCTACAACATATCGTAGATGGCAACAAGCCGACCTCCAGGTGTTTTCCTGGATCATCGATGCAATTGAACCCGATTTGGTTGGCCAATATATTCAATATCCAACATCACGAGACCTTTGGGTGGGTCTCGAAAAAACATATCAGAGTGGAGAGGGGTCACTGCAAATTTTCGAACTGATATCCAAAGCCAACAAGCATCAACAGGGCCAAATGACCAACGAAAAATATTACAGCAGTTTCCAACAATTATGGCAAGAAATTGATGCAAGAGAGCCGAATCCAATGTACTGTGCTACAGACATCACACTTTTCAACAGAATCAAATGGAAGAATCGATTGTACCAGTATTTGGCAGGGATGGATGACAGATTCGATTCGGTAAAAAGGGATCTATTAAAACAGGACCCATTGCCCTCAGTTGAAGAAGCTTACGCAGCTGTCCGAAGTGAGGCTGCCAGGATGTCCATTCTCAGTCCATCGGTAGCCTCAGACGGTGGGGAAACATCACAGGGCAGCATCGGTACGGGACTAGCAGCAAAGGGCAACAATCAAAAACCCAGAACCGACCTCGCCAAGAACAACCCAGAAAAACATGGCCGGTCAGAACCAAGTTCATCACTCCGGCGGGTCGATCGGACACATTTGAAGTGTAGCCACTGCAATATGACGGGACACGTGAAGGAGGAGTGCTTCCACCTTGTGGGCTTTCCCGATTGGTGGAAGGAGAACCCAAAACGGAGAAATCAGAACCGATCGGGAAGGGCGGCCACCACAACGGGCACCCCGGAGGTCACCAGCGTTGGCGGCGGCGCCATGGAAACAGGCAGTGGAGCGTTCGCAGCGACTGGATTTGGGAGAACCGAAGAAGGACGCGGCGGCGACTCACAAATAAGAAGGGTCGAGACAGGTAAAGGGTTTGGGGAAAGAAATTTATCCCCAAACCCTACTTTTAGTGGGCCTCTTTATTTTCCTCAATATTTTGGAAGTTCCAATTATGGTCTGAATGATGAGATTTGTGATATTATTGACCCCATTAAAAGCCCACTGAAACAACATAGCCCACCAGATTCCCAAATTTTCCGTAATGACCCCCCTAAAAACCAAAAACACGCATATATTGCAAAAAAACCCGATAACCTGAAATGTCCTAGGTGGCTCTTTGATTGCGGAGCCACTGATACCATGACCTATGATCCCACAGATATCAAACACCCGTCATTACCAAGAAAAAATCAAATCCAAATCGCCAATGGTGAGTTCGCATCAGTACAAGGTGCGGGATCAGTAGAACTATCCCCAACACTGAAATTATCCCACTGCTTATATGTACCATCCCTTACTTGTAAACTGCTCTCTGTCAGCCAAGTCACTCGGGAATTGAACTGTACCGTACTTATGCACCCTGGTTTTTGCTTATTGCAGGATATTCAGACTCAGGAGATCATTGGACGTGGCACTGAATACAATGGACTTTATTACGTCGATGAGGTCGCTCAAGTAGGAAAAGCCATGCTAACTCACGGAACCAAACATCGAGAAAGTTGGCTCTGGCATCGCCGCTTAGGTCACCCATCTCCTGCCTATTTTAAAGTTCTTTTTCCTCATTTATCCAATAATAATCCATGTGATACATGTGTACTAGCCAAGAGTCATCGAAAAGCTTTTTTCCCTAGTAATACTCGAGTCGAACATATATTTGATTTGGTACATTCTGATGTGTGGGGCCCAGCTCCTAATTCTGGAAATCATATGTTTCGTTTTTTCTTAATTTTTGTGGATGATTGTACTCGTATGACTTGGGTATATTTCCTAAAAAATAAATCTGAAGTCCCCCAGCAATTCATTCACTTTTATCATATGGTCCATACTCAGTTCCAGAAATCCATTAAAATCCTTAGGACTGATAATGGCGGAGAATATGTCAATCATTCTATGAAAACCTTCTTCCAAGAAAAAGGGTTAATCCACCAAACCACTTGTCCTAATACACCCCAACAAAATGGAGTGGCCGAAAGAAAAAACCGAATCATCCTTGAAATTACCAGAGCCTTACTACTTGAATCTAGTGTCCCTCAGTTTTTCTGGCCGGAAGCTATTGCCACCGCTGTATATATCCTAAACCGATTGCCTACCAAAATACTAAACCTACAAACACCTCTCCACACACTTTCCACTCACACCACTATTCCTGCCCCTTTAGCCCTCACACCCCGGATATTCGGGTGCTCTGTCTTTGTCCATATCCCGAAAACGGAGCGTTCTAAATTTGATCCTTGTGCTCTTAAGTGCGTTTTTGTTGGGTATGGGGTTAATCAGAAAGGTTATAGATGTTACCATCCCTCTTCCCGTCGCATGTTCACCACTATGGACTGCGACTTCTTAGAAACAGAATACTTCTATACTACCCAGCTCAGTGGTCAGGGGGAGAAATCAGAAATCGACACACTGAGTTGGCTCATACACCAGAATCTACCAATACTTGGGCCCACCAGACCTGCGACCTCTGATAACGTAGCAATGTCCATCGATTCAGAATCACCCCAAGGATCTCCTCGGTCGGATACTCCTCGAGAGGTAACAACTCCTATCCCTGATAACTCTGTTTCCGATCATTCTAATCAATCTCCTGCAGCCTCAACACCAGAAAATGAAACCATAGAGCCCACCAGGGGGTATGTTCTCCCATCACGGACCACACGGGGAGTACCACCACAGAGGTATTCACCAGAATACACTTCCAGAGCATCCAGATATCCGGTGGCTAATATAGTAAGGGGGAGCCTGTCAGTAGAAGCCAAGGCCTTTACCACAGTATTGTATACTGAAGCTATTCCTCGAACAGTTGAAGAAGCTGAGGAGAAACAGGAGTGGCGACAAGCAATGGGAGTAGAAATGAATGCTTTAGAAAAAAATGGCACGTGGGAGAAATGTGTATTACCTCCGAGGAAGAAGACTGTTGGGTGCAGATGGGTGTTTACCATAAAATACAAAGCAGATGGAACAGTGGAAAGATATAAAGCTCGATTGGTTGCAAAGGGGTATACACAGACATATGGAGTAGACTACTCAGAAACTTTTAGCCCCGTGGCGAAACTTGATACTATCAGGGTGTTGTTCTCTTTAGCAGCAAATCTGAACTGGCCACTACATCAGTTCGACGTGAAAAACGCATTCTTGCATGGAGAATTGAAAGAAGAAGTTTATATGGAAGCACCACCTGGTTTTGCCCATAGGTTCCAACCGAATGAGGTATGTCGACTGAAGAAAGCACTTTATGGGTTGAAACAATCACCACGAGCCTGGTTTGGACGATTCACCATAGCAATGAAGCATCTAGGATATAAACAGAGCAACTCTGACCACACATTGTTTCTGAAGAGAAAGGGTGAGAAGGTTACTTGTCTTATCATTTATGTAGACGATATGATTCTCACTGGAAACGATCCGGAAGAAATGAGTTGTCTCCGGAGACACTTGTTTGAGGAGTTTGAAATGAAGGACTTGGGAGGTCTCAAGTATTTTCTGGGAATAGAGGTGCTCAGATCAAAACGAGGGATATTTATCTCTCAAAGAAAATATGTGCTTGATCTTCTTGCAGAAACTGGGCTTGTTGACTGTAAGCCAGCTGAAACACCGATTATGTTGAACCATGGCCTGAAGATAGAAAAGGAAGCTGAACCTGCTGATCGTGGTAGATATCAGAGATTGGTAGGGCGACTGATATACCTTGCCCATACTAGACCAGACATAGCATATGCAGTTGGAGTTGTGAGTCAGTTTATGCACGAGCCACAAGTACAACACATGGATGCCGTTGTCAGAATCCTTCGATACTTAAAAGGAACATCTGGGAACGGAGTTTTATTCCAGAATAATGGAAACTTAGAAGTAAAAGTTTACACTGATGCAGACTGGGCTGGAAATCCAGTAGATAGAAGATCAACCTCTGGATATTTTTCTCTTGTAGGAGGAAATTTGGTAACCTGGAAAAGCAAGAAACAAAAGGTGGTGGCGCTCTCCAGTGCTGAAGCAGAATTTAGAGGAATAACTAAAGGCTTGACAGAGTTACTATGGCTGGTAAAATTGATGACTGAACTTGGTTTTCCACCAAAAAAGGCTTGTGAGCTGTTATGTGATAACAAGGCAGCTATTAGTATTTCAGAGAATCCAGTGCAACATGACAGGACCAAACATGTAGAAGTTGACCGGCATTTCATCAAGGAAAAGTTGGAGGGTGGCATTGTCAGCTTACCATATGTTCGATCAGAAGACCAGTTGGCTGATATTTTGACAAAGGCTGTTGTGGGGCGAACCTTTCATGAAGCACTACACAAGTTAGGAGTGGGAGATCCCGTCACCAAACTTGAGGGGGAGTGTTAGATTAGAACTTGTAAGTAAATAGGAGATCATGATCCTATCCCTTAATAGTAGGATCTGTTAAATTAGAAGATTGTAACCAAATAGGAAATAATAATCCTATCCCTAATAGTAGGATTAATCCTAACCAACTATTGTGTATAATCATTCTATAAATAATGCTCTATATCAATGGAAAAAAACACACAACTTCTGATCAATTATGTTCTATAACCTTTTTCTTCTTAATAGCTGTGTGGCTAAAAGAGATCAAATCAATGAAAATAGGAAAGATATGTTACAAGTAGATCCCTTTTCTTTTTTATTCTTTTTGCATTCTTAAGACTTTCAACGTTCATCTCAAGCTGTTGTTATAAATATTCTATTTATATTGATAATTTTAATATTTAAATTCTGGATATCAATTATGTAAATATTAATAATTATTTGGTGACATGTAATGAAAACATATTTAAGCAACAGTAACAGAAAAATAAACAAAAAATTTTTATATGAAAAGCAAAATAAAATTTTCCTATCCAATCATATCTTCCCCAAGACGAAGGATTACTTCATATAATTAAATTCTGAGTTGATCAAGCCCTTTACCTTTTTCTTCTTGGAATCTTCGGCTGCCTGTTTGAGCATCCTCTGTCAACAACATTCGTCTTCAGATTAACTATTATTCACTAAGAGATAGCTTAATATTAATTAGAGCTTATATTTGCTATCAAATATAATGAGTTATGTTCCATAATTATTGTATGGACTTATCTGTTATCACACTTATGCTAATAAGCCAAAACTCGCCTGGTGCTTGAACGCTGTACTCGGTTTCTGTTTCAACTCCGACTTGATATCTTTAGCTTCTAATAAGATCAGCATCCTCAGTTTCATCATATCCTGGTTCGATTTCATTGATTGCAGTAGCTGCCAGTTTTTTAAGTTAATGATAAGCTACACGCACGGTCCTTGAAATCAACAAGATTTATGATAAATAAGCTATCATTAGCTCAAACTTACTTGATTGTTGATAATTTCCATTTTCAATATCATCAACTTCAACTCCGTCAAACCCCGTTTCTACTCCCATTTCACTCCCAGTTCTCATAGTTGCAGAAGCTGAAAAAAGTTCAGAAAAGGACTCAAAGAGCCAAACTATCGTGAACTTTAGATACATTTCAGAATGTTATTTAAAGACAAAACTATGGAAAAACGACACTGCAAGTAGGGTCAGAGTTCTGAAATAACAGGACGTGCTGTAATTAAAGCATATCAACTCGATTTTTAAGATTCGATGGTCCTGAGGACTACTTCCACTCGGAGGAGTCTACTCTTATGTATCGATTGGATTTGCGTTTGGATTTTTAATTTTTTATTGTGCATCAGATCCTGCGTTAGGTCTACCTATCAGCAAGTTGACCCTTTAACTGGTTAAGTCCATCTGCCCTAACTGACTTAGCATTTCTGGCGTAAATTAAGTTGGCAATAATTTCTACGACAATTATATTCCTCAACTACTTGATTTTTAACTTTAGTGTAAGAGTCGATGTTGATGGTCCTGAGGACTCCTTATACACGGAGGAGCCCGAGCCCGTGGATCTATTGGATTTGGACTTCTATAGTCTATTTGACCTAATTGATTTAAGATTTATGGCGTAAATTAAGTTAGCATTAATTTCTACGACAATCGTATTCTTCAACTACTTGATTTTTAACTTTAGTGTAAGTGTTGATGTCGATGGCTCTGAGGACTCCTTACATGTGGAAGAGCTCGAGCCTATGGATATATTGGATTTGGACTTTTATTCTGTATCAGAACCTGCGTTAAGTCTATCTGACCTAATTGATTTAGGATTTATGGTGTAAATTAAGTTAGCATTAATTTCTATGACGATCATATTCCACAACTACTCGATTTTTAACTTTACTATAAGAGTTGATGTCGATGGTCCTAAGGACTCCTTACACACGGAGGAGCTTGAGCCTATGGATCTATTAGATTTGGACTTTTATTCTGTATCAGAACCTGTATTAAGTCTATTTGACCTAATTGATTTAGGATTTATGGTGTAAAATAAGTTATCATTAATTTCTATGACAACCATATTCCTCAACTACTCGATTTTTAACTTTAGTGTAAGAGTCAATGTCAATGGTCCTAAGGACTCCTTACACGCGGAGGAGCCCGAGCCTATGGATCTATTGGATTTGGACTTTTATTTTGTATCAGAACCTGCGTTAAGTCTATCTGACCTAATTGATTTAATATTTATGGTGTAAAATAAGTTAGCATTAATTTCTATGACAACCATATTCCTCAACTACTCGATTTTTAACTTTTAGTGTAAGAGTAGATGTCGATGGTCCTGAGGACTCCTTACACGCGGAGGAGCCCGAGCCTATGGATCTATTGGATTTGAACTTTTATTCTATTTAATAGTCTCCTTCTTTTTTTAAAATTTTAAGAAATAATATTATCAAAAAATGGTAAAGACTACAATGTACAATATATTACAATCTACGAAGGAAATAAAGGGGAGAAACAACCCCTACTTTCCTAATAGTGCAAACAAAACAACCACTAACAACTACAGAAACCAACTCCTCCTCATAGCTAATGACATAGAGTCCTGCTTCCCATTCACAATGATGGCCTCCCTTATCAAATTAACTATGCATTCCACAAGCTCATATTTACTTCTTTCAACTTGCTTGTAAAGCCGTTTGTTCCACTCCCTCCATATGTGGTAAAGAACCATCTGAAACGAGGCCTTAATAATGAAGCCGTCTAACCTCCCTGATTTGGTTTGAAGAATAACCTCTTCCAGCACATCACTCCAATTGTATACAGAATTTAGAGTGCCTATCAAGTGCAAAATTTAGCTCCACACTACTTTGGATTGCTCACATTCAAAAAATAGGTGGTTCCTACTTTCGTTTACTAGATTACACAACACACAAGTAGGATCAAAAGTACCAAACCACCTATCCTTAATTCTCAATCTATTTTTAATAGCTAGCCACAAGAAGAAAGCAGATTTAGGCCATAATACCTGTTTCCAAACTAGTTTAAGTCTCCTTTTTTTTATAAATCATAAAATAATCTATTTTTATAAATTATAATAAACCATAAAATTATATAATTAGTTTTTTATTTATCAGTCTTCTTCTTTTATTAAACTTTAACCTTTTTATAGGTAAAGATAATTTTCTTCTTTAAATTTTTTTAATGTTTTAATTTTATTCAAACCTTAAATATTAGGTTTAAATTTTGTTACAAAATTTAAAAGATTAATTTTCTTAACTAAATATCTTTTCGTACATTGCGGTCATCTTCTCACCTAACATCATTTGGAAGTTCTTTTACTTTTCTACATTGAGATAACATCTTAGAAATGTTTAAATTATTATAATATAAATTTACTCTCACAAAATTCAGAAATTGGGCTTAAACTTGAAATTTTGTACATGCTAAATAAAATTCTTATGTTCATTTAACTTAATAGACCAACAGGACAGTAGGTTTGGCCACAGGTCAAGTTAAACTACTCGTATCTTTAATCTGATTCGAACTTTGAAGATGTGATTCGATTTCGATACATAATTTATTTAGATTGTTCACAATGATATCGTTTAATTTTATTTTTTAAGACGATGTTGTTTTAGTTCCCTTTTTTCAAACTTAAACATTAAAATAAAATTGTATTAAAAATTTAAACCAAAACAATATCATTTTAGGAAAGATGATTGAATCGTTCCACCAATGTGGTCAACTTTGCCGCAAAAGAAACCAACCATCTTGGTGGAAGTTCGGCAAGGAGGCGGGGCAAGGGTTCTATAGGTAACATTGGAGGGAAATTTATTCATAATGTGCACTCTAAGTGATGCAACATCAATTCATCAACATCATAACCATATCACCTCTTATTATTTTTTAAAGTAATTTTCTAAATTATTCGTCATTAGTATAAATAATAAAAATAATATTTCCTTAAAATATATTTTTATTTATTTAATAATAATATTCACTAATAACCACTAAAAAAGGGCATCGGATCATAACATAATTTAATTTTGCAATCTTCACTACAACATTAGGGACTTTAAGGGATGGCAAAATTCATCGCTAAAAGTCTCAAAATCATTGCTAATAATCATTAGAGACGATTTTGATTCATTATCGAAAACACCACCAAAGATCATAGCAGAAAATTAAGGCGACGTTTATCCCTAATCACCATGAATTGTTTTTTCCTACGCTTTATTTTCAACTATAGGTGATGTTTTGTGAAATCGTCACCAATTAGCTAATTACTTTTAGCTATGTTTCCATAAATATAGCCAAAAAGTTTTTAGCTACGTTTTTACAATCAACAATTCGCATGAACATAACTCAAACATCAACAGTACGCATTAATATAACTCAAACATCAATAATCTGCATGAACATAAATCAAACATAAACAATATGCATTAATATAAATGTTACAAACATTACATTTCAAACAATATAAACAACACTTGTTTTTACTTTCAATTATCATGATCAAGATTTTAAAAACCATCATTATTATTTACATTATGATTCGACTCTGCATCAATATTATATTCAGTCAAAGTATCATCATTATCATATAATTCATTGTCAATATAGTCTTCATCTCTTTCTATGACAAGATTGGCTTGTACTTCATTTTTTTGTAGTATATTGGGATCAACATCTCTCCTATGGAATGATGATATATCTACATCTTCTATTTGTAGGGCTCTATTATTTAGCTCCAATTCAATCTCTTTATATACTTGGTCACCATATTCACTTATTACCCCATTTTCCCTTTCACAAAAATCAAAGAGGTTTTGTTGTTGAAACTTTTGAACAACTTTCCAACTATTGCCTAAAAATGTCGTTGAAGTAGAATACTTGCTTCACTTGACTTATAAGGAAAAAAGGATTATTATCATACCATATGTTACTAACATTGATGCTAGTAATATTGTCATTCATTTTTATGTCACCAAGATTAAACCATTTGCACTTAAATAGAACAACCTTGTTTATCCTTGATGTAAAAAAAACTCTGTTATTCGGAGATGACATTGTAGAAGTTAATAAAATCGTCATCATGTTGTTCCTCAACAATAACCCTCAATTTTGACTTCTTAGTTGACTGTTTTGATCTTGTATGTGAAATCTAATTCGATTAATAATGCAACTTGTATATTTTTGCCACACATATGAGATCCACATGCCAAAGCATATAATGCTATCGTCCTCTCTAGCAATTTACAGTTATGTAACCATATTATTTGTAGGATAAAATATATTTAGAAGTTAATCTAACATATAAATTTCCATATATTCAAAATATTCCATCATTAACTTACTTGAGTCTTAAATCATGATTGGAACTTAAATCTTATGTCTTTTTTCAACATTAACAATCCATTTGCTTCAAATCTCATCTTTATGCTCTCTATTTAAACAAGTAAATAGATATTAGGAATATAGATTGAACCACAAAATTTAAATATTAAATAATGAATGAGAAGTAATATACATACTTCATATATATATATTGACTTCCTCACAATTGATCAAAATATACCAATGACCATCTTCAAGTTCGTCTTTAGTTAAATCTATATATTTCCTATTCCAAGTGGCCTTACTTTTTGGGAGAAAATTGACCACGAATTTTAACAAGAAGTAATCATTGCAGAAGGATATGACAATCATGGATTTTCAACCACAAAACTTTTCTCTCTTTGACATTAACACAATGAGTATATTATTAGATGCATACCCATTAAGAAACTTGATTGATTTAAGAAATTGACAAAAATCTTGCTTATCCTTTTTTGACATATTATAACAAGTTGGTGGAATGATGTATGACTGTAACACCTCACTCCCGTAAGACCCGAACCCGATATCGATGGATGATATCTAAGTTTGTGCCCCGCGAGGGTGGCGTGCTAGAACACTCAATCAGTCAAATTTTTGTAGTATAAAATTTTCATTTTAAAGCAATGTACACTTTTATAGAAATCATTTTTCACATAGGGCTTACTTTCATTCATAAACATTTTCAATCACACTTTTAATAATTGCACTCAGAAATCAATTTCATTTGCAACCCTTTCCACTTTGAAAATTTTATCACAAATCAAATTTGATCAATAAACATAATACAGAAATCTCATAATAAATCCTTTCATACAAAAATTAATGAAAATAAAGATGCAGACGCGAACTGATCTCGACCTCTATCCTTTACTTGAATGCTGTATGTATACTCCCGTTGACCTAACGGGGTATTCTTCTGATTCTTGAAAAATATTTGCAAATTTTGGGTAAGTTTTGTGAACTCAATGAGTGACCATCATCGATGGCTCACCCAGTCACATGACACTCAAATCACATTCACATCAGTTCACTTTTCACATTCAATGTAATTTAATCATTTACATTATGCATATGTAGTGCATATGTGACCCACTTTTTATTTATTATTTTGTTGTGACCGAGTGCCTATCACATACTTATACAAATATTGGCCTATAGGGCTTAGTTAGAACAGAGTTACAGAGCATAGTTCTATGTGCAGAACATATATAACGGAGCAAAGCTCTACGTGGAAACGCTTCATACTGGCTACTCAAGTCACAACACCTTTATCTGAGCATGCATTTCATAAAATGCATACAAATACTGATTATGCGATATCAGATAGTCACATGCGATGTTTAATCAGAAACTCATTATCATCGGACTTAAGTCCGGTATTCAACTTTTGTTGAGAATTCACATTTCCATTTATATGCATAATCCCACATTCCTTCGGAATTAAGTCCAACATTTAGCAACCAAGTCATGAATCTTATATTTCATCCAATTCACATACAAGGAACATTTCAATATTTCATTCATGCATCACATTCATCGGACCTTCTGTCCGAAAACCAACACAATCATTTACATTCATAACATCATTCAGTAGTCAATTAATACAAAATTCAAACACAATAAACAATGAAGTGAGACCATCTCGGTCTACTCACAGTACGCTCTAGACTAGCGCTAGCTTCAAGATCTGGAAACATTTGAATGTAGACGTTTATCCTGCACATCAATATGACAAACACACGGTACACACACATTACTAATTGCACAATTATAAGCATTCCCTTTTGCATAAATGTGTGTATAAAATATGTACCATGCATGCTCATGACAATCCTGAGTATCGTTCCCTTATTCTCATCACATTATCAGTCTTATTTCCAAAACTCATTTAAGTATGATTCATACTTAGGTTTATGCCTCATTAAAACCATCGAAATCACAATTCATTACTTATTTGAAATCCTATAGATCCAGACATAATCAAAACACTGAAGTGCGTTCAGTAGAATAACCCTAGTTCATAAAATTTTAAGAGCACACTCACTGTACCCATTCTACGTTTTCCACTCAATCTTTTTCAATTCATTTCAGATGGCTAAGATTTTTGGTTGGAGATATAGGGAAATGTGTTACGAGTCTCATGGTTCAAGAATCAATTCATTTTGGTGTCTAGAGAAAAAGTTATGGCCAGGCAAAAAAAGACAGAAAAAGCAAACTCAGAAGAAGCAAAACTCAAAAGAAGTAAAACCCAGAAAAAGTGAAACCCAGAAGAAGTAAAACTCAGAAGAAGATACGTCAGCAAAACACAGAAGAATACGCGTCAGCAAAACACAAAAGAAGACGTGTCAACAAAACACAAAAGAAGATGCGTTAGCAAAACACAGAAGAAGTAAAACTCAAAAGGAACGAAACACAGAAGGAACAAAATACATAAGGAACAAAACACAGAAGAAACAAAACTCAGAAGGAACAAAACACATAAGGAGTTCATGAACAGTAACACAG
>JAOTIZ010000003.1:3104535-3116541 GCA_027123425.1 Erythroxylum panamense
TCCTTGGTTTTGAAATCTTTTAACACGACCATATATTTAATAGCTTTCATTTGTTTGGCCTTTTTCAAAAGAGTTCCTACCACCTCCTCGTCCACTACATCCTTGTCCACCATGTCCACTTCTGTAGGCACCTCTATAGCTACCTCGGTTTCCTCTGCCTTATTGGTAACTATTGTAGTTTGATTGCCACCAATAGATAACTTGCTTTGCAAAGTTTATTCCAAATCATTAATATTTTCATTTTAGATCATTCCCAACTCATAAGCTTGAAGAGATCCCATAAGCTCATCAATAGATATTTGTGAAAAATCTTTGTATTCTTCAATGACAGGAATCAAACTTTCTTGTTAGTGAGCGTAAGAGTTTTTCCACCCTTACATCGTTAAGAGCTTCTCTATTTCTTTTTATCTCATTCACCACTATTTTTAGATGAGTAGCATAGTCACCAGTTTTTTCAGAACACTGCATTTTTAATATTTCAAATTCGACTCTAAGATATTGGAGCCTTATCTTTTTAGTTTTTTCGACTCCTTGAAGAGATTTTTGTAGAGTTTCCTATGCGTCTTTTGATATTTTTGTGTCTGATATTTTTTCAAACATTAATTCGTCAACTCCTTGAAAGATGAAAACTAGGGCCTTCTTGTCCTTCTTGCGTGATTCTTTAAGTGATGCCCTTTGCACGTTTGATAAAGATGCTTCGACGTCGCATCTTCAGACTCGGTGTAGCCCTCTTCAACAATCTCCCACAAATCTTATGATCTGAGAAGTACTTTTATTTGGATGCTCTAGTTTTCATAATATCTTCGTAAATGTTCGAATTTTAGGCTAAATCATATTGGTCATTTTCACGTCGTTTAAACGTAGTCACGAACCTAACTCTGATACTACTTATTAGGAAAAAATAAAATAAACAAGCTACTAGAAAACAAGCAGCAATATCTATTGATTAAAAAAAATGTTACAAACTTTGAGTTGCAGCTCTCTACCTCTCATTCTCTTTTATTCTCTTTTCACTATGCTTTTCTCTACCTTTTTTCACTATCTTTTTTCACTTCTAAAGCACTACGCATACAACTCTTTTTATAACCATTAAAACAGTATCATAATAAATGAAGTTATAGCTATATCACAACCATAACAAACGAACGTTGATAGCTAGCAAAAGTAAAGAAGAATAACTATACTGAACTATTTTATCTAGAAAAATCTATAAGTTTCATTGGGTTTGACTTCTAACAGGGGGAGGTGGAGGTGGAGGTAATAAGAATTTTGGGTTACAAATTTTTTCATTTTACAATTTAGTCCAAAATTTCTTAAATTTTATGAAACCTACAGATAAATAATCGTTATTTATAATTTCATTTAGTATTGACCAGTATTATAATCGGATATAATACCCAATAATTTCATGTTATTTTCTAAAAACCAAAAATTCCGCATTCTATTAGAAAATTGTTGTTTTTTCATAAAATATTTCTCCTAACAAAAGAATTGGAGATGAAATCCTTGAAGAAGTTTGCTGAAACTACCGAAATAAAATGATGATAATAAGCTTTTACAAGAACTATGCTTTACTGAAATCCAAGGAATTTATGGTTCTTTGACCTTAAAGAAATTAAAATATATCACTTATGACTATTTTCAGACATTCAAAGTCGAGAAAATAAAGTTGCGATTACATAAGAAGCAAGATTGCACTTATGTTAAAAAATAATGAATGAGCAGTAGAACAATTTTTGTGATTGGAGGATCCAACTGATCTTCCAACCTTTCCAATCCATTCCCGTCATATTTCCAATTTTATTGGTTTCATTTATAATTTGTGATCTTAGCCAAGTTAGTTTAGTTATTAAAACCATTAGTTTGAAGTTTAGCGTACAGGCAGCGGGATATGTTGAAATTCACACCTACTAACTTTTTAGGTACATTATGACTAAATACAAATTATTGAACGAATTCAACTGATACTAGTACGCCTCGTGTATCGTTCATTACCTAACCTAACAATTCCAAAGACCTCGTGAAAAACTGATCAAAGCGTATGTTAGAAGCATTGGGAAGACCTCCTTCGACCAAGGCTGAGATTGGTGTTATTTGTATATTTGGATTAATTTTTGGACTTGCATGCGAGTTCTTGCCCAAAATGTGTCATTATTTTGTATATAAATATACATTTAATTCTGGTATAAGATGAGCTGTTCTTCTTTTATGGCAAGTTTACTATTGTGCTTGTTTAATGTGGGAATAGAAGAGCTTATAAATTTCGAAGATTATGTTTAATTGGACGTAAGGTTTTTAATGAAATAAAATGTAATGATTTATAATGGAATAAAATATAAACGGATGTAATATTAAAAAATTGTTGTTTGGGAGAGATTGAAAGGTTTTTAATGTAATATAATAAAATATTATTTAGATAAAGGGTTTATAATGTAATATATTATAAAGTTGTTTATCATTTTACATTATATCATAAACTTCACATATTGGAGGTTTCTTATTTTTATTACTTAAGATGAAATGAGATGTAATATAAATTCATCATCTTCCTTTTCATTCTATTATAAACTCTTCTTTTAAATGATAGAATAATATTACATTTCATTGCATTCAATTATAAACTTTTCACCTAAGGAATGGGCTAAGTACAATTAAAGGGAGATAAATATGAAAGTGGGCTAGAGTCCTACGTACTTCTCTCAGAAGTTGGACTTTCTTGCCATTAACCAATCGGCAAAAACCTCATCAGAATCGGAAGATTGGTGGACTGTGAATTCCATGATTGTCTCACGGATACTCAACACGATTAAACCCGCTCTGTGTTCAACCATAACGCATATGAAAAAGGCAACAGATCTATTAGAGGATATCAAACAAAGATTTTCTGTTACAAATTGTCCTCGTATACATTAACTGAAGACAAATTGGTAACTGTAAACAAAACGTAGAAGAAATATAGTGAAGTACTATGGTCGTTTCAAGTTGTTGTAGGACTAACTAAACAGTTATTACGCAATTCATGTGTGCTCTTGCAACAGATGCAAATGTAACCTAGCTAGCATATTCGACAAAAAGAGAGAACAGGAGCGAGTGCATCAATCTCTGTATCACGGTTGCTTGAGGACTCGAATTTCATTGTGCAATTCACTAATTAACTTTTTGTTATACAAGACCGTAATATGATGAGGACGCTGATTGAAGAGAGTAAACAAAAAGACAGAGCATATTATAAAAGTAATTAAAGCACAATACAGTTTGTAGATTCCATCTGGTCTTTATGTCTATGGATAATGAATTCTGGTTGGATTTAGCAACCATAAGTGCCTGGATCTAGTTGATGATATCGTCAGCAAATTTGTGCTTATGAATTTCCACATTCTTGTAAATTCGATTGTTCCTCTCTTTCCATATAGAATAGATAGTAAAGGTAAAGGTAATTTTGTACAAGGTGACATCATTCAACCTCAGATGGGTAATATAGATAATCCAATTTAGTGCTAAAGTCTAATCATAATTTAACAATGCATTAAGCAATAAATGTAAAATTCTACTTCAAATCGTTTTAGAGTACCTACATTGAAAAATAAATGCTCCCTACTTTCCTCCAACTCCTTACAAAGAACATAAATTGAGTCATAAGTTCCAAACCACTTGTTTTTTGAACGGAGCCTGCTTTTGATTAACTAGTCAGGTGAAGATAGATGCTTTTGGATTAAGAGAACATTTCCACAGCAGATTGAACCACGGAGCATTCCTTACACCTTCTTACAAAGCTTTATAGCAAGACTTGATAGTAAAATTACCTTAGGCATCTGGGACCCAAGTAACTGAATCTTGCCTGCTAATGCCATTGATCTGAGGAAGTTAGGTATTTAGTAAGTTGAATCCTCTGAAGTTGCCCTTCTAGTGCGCTTGACTCATCAAAGAAGAAACTTTGGAGTTAAGAGGAATCCTATTGATGAGTCTGGATAGTTCAATTACATTATGAGAGGACTATGGGCAGTCCAATTGTCAAACTATACTCAAATATTGTCTCCATTGTCTAACATATGCTTAATCAAAGGAAATACTAGATGTCTTAAGTTCAACATTTGTAAAAAGAGTCAAACATACTCCCTCGAGATAGACAATTGCCAAAAGCTTTCATTATTAAGATATGTTTCATGAAGTCATTTCACCCAAATAGCCTATTTATCATCAAAAAGTCTCCAGATCCTTTTGCACAGAAGAATTTTTTGCATTAGAGATATAGAGGTAATCCCTAGGCCCCCTTGCCTTTAGGACTGGTCACTTCACTCCATTTGACTTTAGCTTTCTTAGGGTTTTTAGAATTCCCAATCTATACGAAAGCTTTCATGATGCTGTCAATCTCCTTGATGACTTTCCTGGGAAGAATGATGTGTGAGATCAAATAGACATTTAGGTTTCCCATAGCAAAAATTATCAAAGTGACCATTGCAGTAAGTGATAGGAATCTATTTTACCAGGCATTAATTCGAGCCTTGATCCATTCTATGAGAGAAATACAATCAAAGTACTTAGGCTTTGCATATGAGGTACTTAAGAGGAAGATCATAAAGTTGAAGTTCAATAATTTTAGAGATTTCCATCGAGTTCCTCACATCTTTAGAACAGTACAAACTACTTCTATAGATATTTATGACTAGACCCGACCATTTGGAACACTATCTTGGGAGATCTTGAATTAACTGCACTAAATGAAGGTCTGACCCTAAGAGAAGGATCAAGTCATCAGCAAACATCAAGTGTGTGAGTTTAGAAGCCTTACATTTACTATGGTAATGGAAAATACCATTAAGTCATATAACTTTGTTAAGAAGTCGAGATAGGCCTTCCATAATAAGAGTGAATAAGATGAGAGAGGGTTACCTTGTCTATTAGCAAAAAGTTTGGCAATTACCTTATAGATCGTGTTGCAGGAGGAGATAGGTATATAGTTTGACAAAGTATCAGGATTATGCTTTTTGGGCACCAGGCATATGTAGGTATGATTTATCTCCTTCAATATTTGACAAGAGGAAAAACATTCTAAAATTGCTTTTGTTAAACAAATTACCCATAATCCCCCATGTTTTTTGAAAGAACCCTGTTGTAAACCCATCAGGACCTGAAGCCTTAGAGGGATGTAATTGGAATAAGATCTCTTTACCTTCCAAGCTAGTGACTAGAGTAGATAGTATATCCTTGAGTTCCTGTGAAAAGGGAATATCAAAAAGTGTGCAGATATGGTGAGTAGCATTTGAGCTAGCTTATATCCCATACGTTGTACGAAGAATTCCCTTGCAAGCTTGGATAAAGAAGCCTGATCGGAAAATGAATTACCTGATGAATCTCAAAGTTTAGCAATTATATTTCTATTTCTCTTTGCAATAAAAGATGTATGGAAGAATTTGGTGTCGACGTCCCCATCTCTAAGCCAATTAATACGAGCTTTTGGTTTTAAAATAGAAGCGGGCAGGGCTAAAGTTTCCTAATAATCCTTTAATCTACCATACTCCACCTGTTTAAGAAGATAGTTATGAGGATTTAGATAACAAGTCTTTTGAGCCTCAGTTAGTAGCTGATGAGTAACCTTAGTTGGTCTGTTGCAGTTGTTTCAAACTAAATATGTCGGTTGCTTATTAAAAAAACAACTAAATTAGCAACTGTGAATTTTCCATATTAAAATCATAACCAAAAAAACTAAATATGCAACAAATAAATCGACACAAAATTTGTTACCGCAGTTCGACACACACGGCCTACGTTTGGAGAGCCCTCATCCATATTAATCAACTTTCACTCAAATACAATAGTCTTATACAAGGCTTTATTGAACTAACACTACTTACCCCTTGACGCTATCCACTCGTACTCACATCCTAGAAAGTAATTCACTCCTAATAATATACAAAGAATTTTTGTAACATCGAATAATAGTATAAATGAAAATAAAATCTCAAGTGATTAAACCAATAATAACATAAAAAAAGAAACATTTGAGTCAAAAGACACTCATTTATATGTGCAGCCTCGTTAAACCAAAATAATGGGAAGTTGTCCAACAAAAAATTTGTTATGAATCTTTCAAACTAATCACTAAAGAAACCCACGCATAGTAGCGTCGAAACTCATCAATCAGACATGTATTTCATCCCAAAAACATACCAACAACGCAACTGCCAATTATGATGGATAGATCATGCAATGTTCACAAAACACAAAGAGTAGTGCAATTGTTGACGCACATATGTAAAAACACAACTGCAATAATCTATAGAATCTTCGATAAATGTCATCTATGTTTATCTCCACCAAAAACATGTTTATCTCCAACAAATCCAATTTTCTGTAGGACTCTATCTCAGTTAGAATTTCACCTTTCCACACTATCTTATCTTCCAAAAATACTACATAATCCAAGATGGTAAAATCCTTTACCTAGTCTACTTCTTATTATAAAATATATCAAGCTACAAATAATGTCCTAAATAATAAGTAAAGTAACTTAACACCGAATACTATAACATCACCAAACAATCAAATGAAGATGGTTTGTACCTTAGCTATCACTTCTAAGTGACAGTCTTACTCCAGAAAAATTTAAGGAATATATATAAATGGATTCTTGACTATAATGGAAATATTTGTGATTCAAAGTCTAGTACCATGGGTTATTATGATTACAGTAAGCTTTGTGATGGGAAGATCACAGAGTATAGTTGCGCAAAATGGGAAGGACTGACGTGCAAAAGAGATGGTGACAAGTTCAAAAAGAGAATCACCAACCTTCAAAGTGAGTTAACGTATTTTTAATGAGGATAAATATTCCCATTTATCTCTTAAACTGATTTTAGAATGTTTAGATAGAGTTTATCATTATCTATTGTTTGTATTCATCTTTATCTGATACTTATACCCATATCTTATATATAATATACCTATTTATACTCCACATGGTTAATGTAAAGTTTTATTTGGGTTACCATTACAATATCATAGTATCGGAGCCTTTTTCTTCACACCCACATGCCTTCATTTGATTTTTTTCAGACTTCATCAATTTAAAGAAGTCTTTATGCCCTAACAGCCAGTTGTCTATCATGACTTCAAATCAACCTATTGTTGGTTCAACCATCTCCGTCTCACCTATCTCCAATATAGCCACTTTACCAACATATCTCACCAGCTTCCAATCAAACTAAACTCCACTAATTATCTCCTATAGAAAGCAAAAATAATGTCATTGCTTCACAGCTACAATTTGGCTTCACACATTGATGGCAACTCTGCTCCACCATCATGAACCATTGTTGAGGGAGACCCAAATCCTCAATGTTCCATTTGGTTTTGCCGTGATCAGTTGGTATTGAGCTGGATCATTGGCTCCACCTCTAAAACCTTCATTCCATAAATTGTTGGTGTCTCTTGTGCTAAGAATGCTTAGACAAAGCTTGCAGCATCCTATGCCTCAGGTTCTAAAGCCCAAATTTGTACCATTAAAAGTAATTTCTTTAAGCTCCAAAAAGAGCAGTCTAAAAGTATTGCTCAATATACTTAACGTGCGAAGGCAATGTTTGAACAATTAGCAGCCTTAGGCAGTCATATGGTTGATGATGATTTGGTGCAGGTAGTTACCAATGAACTCGAACCTATGTATTCCAATTAGAATCTTACTCTCTTTGGAATCTTACTCTCTTTGACTGCTAAGAACAATCTTGAAAAGATTGTGAGATTGTAACTATTCAGAAGTTGGTAAGTATAGCGGCAATGGGAAGGGTTGCATTTTCTATCGAGGCCCTTTCAATTACAATGATTTGACAAGGGATGAACAGTGAAAAATAACAGTGAAGAAATTTTCTTGTATTATTTCTAATCTGTGTGCTACAGGAGAAGGGTATTTATACAAGGAACTAGGAGAATGCTATTTGCGTAAAGAAAGCAATTGGGCGTGGAGCTGTTCTGGAGGGCGCCGCTACTGCAAAGGGGGAGCCATGGAGCCTTCTGACATTGTGTCCCCCTGCAAGCTGTCTTGGTCTGCTGAGTGGGAGGAAAGAGAGGTGGTGAAGAGCGTGAATAACGTTTCTGCTGGAAGGAAACAAAAGAGGGGAAAGGGGTCCTCGTGGGTCACTGGTTATGGGCCTCGTGGGTCAGCCCACTTTAACACCCCCTCCTCAAGTCGGAGCTCCGGAATTGTTGACGGATCCGCACTTGAATTTTAGGGCATCAAACACTCGTGCGGTGAGAGGCTTCGTGAAGAGGTCTGCGAGTTGCTGACGGCTGCGCACATGGTGGAGATCTAAGAAGCCTGAGTTGACTGCGTCCCGCACGAGGTGGAGGTCGATCTCCAAATGTTTCATTCGTTCGTGGAAGACGGGATTCCGAGAGATGTAGATCGCAGCTTGGTTATCGCAGTGTAGAGGAATGGCTTCGAGTCTCTCCACCTGAAAACACCGTAACAGGTGGTCGATCCATTTGAGTTCACACGTGGTGGAGGCTAGGCTGCGGTATTCGGCTTCGGCTGAGGAACGACTGACCGTTGTTTGTTTCTTTGTTTTCCAGGAGATGGGAGACCCACCGAGGAAGACACAAAAACCAGTCAAGGACCGACGGCTGAACGGACAGCTGGCCCAATCGGCGTCGGAGTAAGCGGTAAGTCTCAGATCTGTATCGGAGGCGTAAAATATGTCGTGGGTCTGTGTCCCTTTGAGGTACCTAAGGACGTGCGTGACAGCGTCCCAATGAGGCATCCGTGGTGACTGCATGAACTGACTAAGCTGTTGTGTGACATAGGTAAGTTCAGGCCGGGTGAAGCTCAAATATTGGAGGCGGCCGACAATGCGCCTGTATAAAGCCGGATCGGGGAGCAGTTCCCCTTCGTCTGTGGTAAGTTTCTGACCCGGGACTATGGGTGTAAGGCAAGGTTTGCTGTCAAGTAGGTTAGTCTCTTGTAATATGTCCCGTATATATTTCTGTTGGCTGAGTACGGTTCCATTGTCTGACCTCGCAATTTCTACGCCTAGGAAGTATTTAGCATACCCCAAGTCTTTAATTGGAAATTCTTTATGCAAGGCGTCTCTGGTAAGGTTTAGAAGGTCCTCTCTTGCTCCGGTGATAAGGAGATCATCTACATAAATGAGAATTGCAACGAAGTCAGTGCCCTGGCCCTTAGTGTATAAGCAGTGATCTGCTTCAGTCTTGTCAAAACCCAACCCTTTGAGTTTAGTTGTTAATTCTTTATGCCATTGTCGCCCTGCCTGTTTGAGGCCATAGAGGGATTTTAACAATCGGCAGACCTCCCCCGCTTTAGCTTTCACGTAGCCTTGAGGTGGTAACATGTAGATTTCTTCATCTAGGTTGCCATGTAGGTAAGCATCATTAATATCACATTGAATGATGGGCCATTTCCTGATTGTAGTCACAGCTAAAAATGTTCTGATAGTTACAATTTTTGCCACAGGTGAGAAAACCTCCGAGTAGTCAATACCTTCACGTTGATTGAACCCCTTTGCTACTAGCCGTGATTTCAATTTATCCACTGTGCCATCGGGGTTGTGCTTCACTTTGTAAACCCACTTGGAGGCTATGGCCCGCTTCCCTTTAGGTAAAGTTGATAATACCCATGTCTGATTTGCTTCCAGGGCAGTGATTTGGTCTTGCATAGATTGTACCCATGCTGCTGATTTGCTTGCTGTCTCATAAGATAAAGGTTCAAAAATGGAACACACATTACCTATGAATTCTTGGTAGGATGATGTGTGTATATGCTGAAGATTTGATGTCTGGTGATCATGTACTTCTGCAGGTCCACAAACGGGCAAAGTGGTGGCAACTGAAGCAGGGAGAGAAGTGGAAGGATGAGCTGAAGCATGGTGGACGTAATCCTCAAGGTATTTGGGTGTGTTGCGTGGTCTGTGACTTCTGCGGGTATTGTCTTGTGTGTTGTTGTCTTGATCAATAGCTGTGTAGTGTTGTGGTGATGCTGCTGTTGTTGTGTGTGAATTTATGGTAGGCTGTGGGTCTGGTGGTCTTTGAATGTCGGTGAGGTTGTCTATGTGGACATCAGTGGGGTTGTGAGGAAATAATGGTAGTGGGGTCTGTTGGTGGGTAGGTTGCACGTTGGCCAAAGGAAAAGTATCTTCGTGGAAGGTCACATCTCTTGAGGAGAAGATGAGTTGGGTTTCCAAATCCATGACCCTATAGGCTTTGTAGTCAGGCATGTATCCAAGAAAGAGGCATTTGGATGCTCTGGGATCAAGTTTGGTTTTGTGAGGGATCTTATTGAGAGCAAAGCATAGGCATCCGAAGGTTCTTAGGTGTTCATAGGTGGGCTTCTTGTTATGCAACCTTTCATAGGGGGTCTTCCACTGTAAGACCTTGGTTGGGAGGCGGTTTAGGAGATAGGTGGCAGTGAGGAGTGCTTCCCCCCAATAGTGTTTAGGTAGGTGGGCAGTGAATAGCAAGGCTCTTGTGATTTGGAGTAGGTGTTTGTGTTTTATTTCTACTATCCCATTTTGTTGTGGGGTATATGGGCAGCTTTTTTGGTGTGTGATCCCCACATCGGTGAAGTATTTGCTGCATTCACTGTTTAAAAATTCCCTTCCATTGTCTGTCTGTATTTTTAAGACCTTAGTCTCATATTGTTTCTCAATGGTGGTGATGAATTGGGTTATAGTGGGCTGTGTACTGGATTTATGTTTAAGCAGAAAAGTCCATGTGGCTCTGGAGAAGTCATCCACAACTGTTAAGAAGAATTGTGAGCCATCTAAGGTAGGTACTCTATATGGTCCCCATAGGTCCATATGCAGAAGTTCAAAGGGTTTAATAGTTTGAATTGAGTGTTTGGGAAAGGGTTTTCGGTGTTGTTTTGCCATAGGACAGATTTGACAATTGGTTAAGTGAGAATTTGAGAAGCTAATTTCATTGATGTGTAACATTTTCTCTTTGGAAACATGGCCTAACCTATTGTGCCATACATTGAAGGGAATTGATGCATGCAGTGCTAGATTCTTGGTGGTGTAGAAGTCTAGGGGAGGTCCTTGCAAGGTGCCTGAGGGTAGTAGGTTTTCTGCATTCAGCTCATACAATCCACCTTTCGCCTTGACCGCTGCTACCACATTGTTAGTCTGTAGGTCCTGCAGAAATAGTCTATTAGATACAAAGATGGCAGCAATGTTGTTTTGTGTAGTAAGCTTGTTTACAGATAGTAGGTTTTTGAAAAAGTTTGGAATGTGTAAAATTTCATCAAGTGTTATCTTGTCCCCGATAGTAGCCTTGCATATGTGTTTTACTTGCTGTTTGGTACCATCTGGGAGTGTAACAGGTTCAAAAAAGTGGTTTAGTTCATGCCCATAACAGCAGTCTAGGTTGGTAACCATGTGGGATGAAGCTCCTGAATCAATCAACCATGTGTGTTTGTAGTCTGCATTACAATCATGTGTTTTGGTATTACCTGAGTAGTTAGTAAGTCTGCCCGCTTTTACCTCTGTCGTGCCCTTTCCTTTGATTGCCTTGGAGATTTCCTGTTGTATGAAGGCTGCAAGTTCTTGTGGGATGTGTTCAATTCTTTCAGTGCATTCACCTGCTTCTTCTTGTACCTCTGCAGGTGTGTCGCTGGTTGCAACAAAGTTGGCTTTGATTTTTTGCCCTGTCATCTCTTTGTACCAGTCGGGAACACCATGGATCTTGAAGCATGTTTCCACGGTATGGCCCATTTCCCCACATTTCTCACAATATTTGTCCTCCTTTTTGATGAGTTGTTTTCTGCCAAAATTGTTGTTGCTCCTTCCTCCCCTTTTGACATTTGCATTGGACTGCCTTGCCATCATTGCTACATTTATGTTCTTATCACTGCTTGCATTTACCGTTTTCTGTCTTTCCACCGTTTGCATCATTGCAAACGCTCTATTTACCAGGGGCAGTGGCTCCATGATCGCGCGGCTTATCGTTCAATTTAAGAATTGATTCTTGGAAACCGGTCAAATAAAATTTATACCAAGAATTGCA
>JAOTIZ010000003.1:3121657-3132232 GCA_027123425.1 Erythroxylum panamense
TTCTAGTTATTTGGACAATGGTTGACACAAGCTCAATTCTTGTAAGTGGACTCTACACTCTACCCATATTAAAAATTTAACACATATGTGCTGCAGGAACAAATCTTCTGTTCTTAATTAGTGTATGCCCCTGTTTTTAAGCGATTCCAACATTCCAGTTTTTATGGGTCTTATTTATTAAATGAATAGATTTTCAAAGAACAGAGTAAATACAAAATAATGTGAACAAATGATTTGGTCCTTATATTGCATATTTGCACTCGAGATCATCACTCTTCGGATCTTTAACTTAGATAAGAAATTGAGTTGGTCAAACCGATATCAAGAACATGGAGTCCAAGGTTGACTCGAAACTTTAAGTGAACTCGTATAAGTAAATTTTTTAAAATAATGTCATTTGGGATAAAACGATGTAAGTAGCATAAATTTTAGCATATTATCTAAAAAATAACATTATTTCAAATAAAAATTTTAAAATAATATTATTTTAATTTAATTTTTTTAACTTAAAGCACAAAGCAACATTGTTTTGATTGAGTTGTTCGAAATTTGGACCAAACCTCGGTTAGTCTCTTAGATCAGAACCTTATTCAAAACTTGATCAAATTGAACCGATTTGTTAATTTTAAGTTAACCTGAATTAGATGTGAAATCCTTGGAAAAACAACAACATTAGCAATTTTAAATATGAATCTTGCTGAAACACGAAGGTCCAATAATATACAATCTTATACTTAACAAATAAAGATATTGTTTTAAGAAAGCCTTACAAGATTTAATTAAATCTTTTTAATAAACACCGAGTTACTTCATTCTCAACTTACCAATTCATCGAATGATGATTATACACTTACCAGGCGCGGGAGCTAGGGTGGTTGATGCACTAAAACTACTGGACTCGGCAATAAAGGAATCAGCTTCTAAAGATCAAGTCCTGAAGTGCATAAACGTGAGCTTGCTATGTGTAGAACATAGTTCACTTAACAGGCCAACCATGTCAGATGTTCTGTCTATATGTTAACAGGCGACCTTAAACCAGTTGCTAACATCACAACAGCCAGCATTTTATACCGTCGAAACAAACTTGGTTCCAGACATTCCGACAGAAGAACAGACACAGATTGGTTCTCCAGTAAACCAGATGTCCTTAACTTAGATGTCTGAACGATGAACTTATCAGATCAGATAAGACCGGTTGTTCAGTAAACCGCATTGTTGGACTCTGAAATTATCAAACACATGGTGGGCTGATTAGCTCGGCAGTTTCTTCTCACGCTCCCCGCTGTCGCGTTGGTGCTCCACCGACATGGCTTTCGTTCACTTGATAAGCTCTCCCACGCAGACACATTTTTAAGGTGACAACCACGCTTCCTATGCACATGGTTCTTTCTAAGTTGAACCTCTCAACACTTACTATATAATTGTGATAATTCTTTCTATTTTCATCACACAAAATATAACATTTAAAAAATGGCGTTCCAAAATTTTTTATTAGACATACGAAATAAAATATTTAATTATTTACATATTACACACAGATATTAATTATTTTCACTTTAAATAAGACTTATTCTTTTTAATTGGACTATAATAACAATAAAATTTATGTTAATAAATAAAAATTAGAAAAATTTAATAATATACAGTTTTATCCCTAATTAATAAATAAATTATTTTTAATATTACACACGAATAAAAAAATAAATAATAAAAATGTAGGTCCTTGTCACTTTATAGTTTATATCAATAAATTGTGGGTATCAAAATCATTTTTTTGAGTAGAAAATGTATTTTATATATATATATATATATATATATGAAAATGTAAATGTAAATATAGAGACTAATTCTTACAGGTGTTTTATGATTTTATCCGTAATAAGTTCTGACAAGGGTAAAAATTACGGAAACACCCATTAAAAAGAAGCCAGCACGCGCGAGGCGTGTGTGGCTGCGATTGATTGGAAGAAGGAAACCCTAAAGAGAGAGCTGCGAAATTTGGGAGATTTGTGATTTCGGTTCTCTCCTCCACTCGCTACCCCCCCTCGCGTTTCTTCCACTCTCAGATCGAACCCTCACTCGCCCGAAATATTTCACAGAGAAGCGCTTAAGCTACTGTCTTCTGTTTTTCTCTTTAAATTATACTCTAAATTATAGGTATTTGAAGCTACAATTCTGTCTCTGGAAGTGTATATCTTTCTTAGTTCTTTCTCTTTTACCCCTTCTTGTCGGTTGACCTCTTTGATTATATGTTTCTGTGCTTGATGGATGCGATTGACTTCGTAATTTGAGTGTAATTGTTTGGTTTTGTACAGTTTGATGTGATGTGGGATTTCCTTTATTATTCGGAGTTATGAGCAAGAAGGGCAGAGGAAAAAGATTGCAAATTGTATGTTGGGTCTTATTGGTTTAGTGGTTGGTAGTTTTGTTAGTCATCGTACTATTATGAGAATAGAGAAAAAGTTGGTTGATTGAAGAAACTGAGAACTGCTGCTTGTTTTTGAGGTTGGAATTTTTTAAAAGAGTGTCTTTTTAGTCATAATTTCTTTATCGGGGAAGTTAGATAACTAAGCCGAGTAAGATTTGATTTGATTTGATGTTGGTTAGATGATGATTACAGACGGACGCAATACAAAGCTTGAAGGCATGATGAAATGCTAGATGTGGATTATTAATACAATACTCCTTTAAAGAATGATTGAAATTTGAAGGAAATATGGAAAACATAGCATAGGTATAATGGAAACTGTTGAGTGTAGCTTCGATAAAACGGGCATATGATGAGTGATTCCTGAAGTCCAAAATGATGCGCAAATAAGAATTATCACACATTTCATGGTTTTAAAGTTGTGATTGGCTAATTATGTCTATTCCTATCATTAATTATTTGATCTGTGCATTTGCATTATTTATGAAAAGATAGCAACTTCTTATGCCACCGGTATCATTTTGATGTAACATTCTTCAAAGCATGGTGGTTCAAACGAAGTTGTGAGTCTTTATAAGTACAAGACAAAGGACTTGTTAATTGCATGTTTGTGACTGGACCGTAGCCTGGAGCAATAGTTTCAAGTGTTTTTCTGCTTCCAGGTCGCATAATTCTGTAAATGCAGATAGAATTCATATAAATAAACAATTGGAAATTGAATGGTTGCAAATTCTGTTCCTTGGATTGCCAACCTATAGTTGAAAAAGGTACTGCTTGGAGGATCTTCAATGCTTCATCTCCGTCATGGGCACTTCCTCATCTTTGTAAATTCTGGAAGAAATGAGGAGTATGGATAGACTTTAGATGTGTATTAGTTATTTCAGTGCCTTTGTAGCAGTCATTTTAATTAAATGCAAAAATTGTACATTCCTTGTCAAGTTATATTAACATGTTCTTTTTCCTCTTAATGTTTCAGGTCGACTGTTTTTGATAAATTTGTAGGATAGCTTATCATCATGGATATTGATCTAAGGTTACCTTCTGGTGAGCATGATAAAGATGAGAAGCCGAACAGAATTGATAGTATGTTGGCTGAAGAGAAGTTACATAATGGGGATGTAGCTTCTGGAAACATTGTGGATGTTGCAGAAGAGATGCATGGTATAGAAGTGAGTTCCCTCTCAGATGTCATAGAATTCAAAGAAGATCCAAACCTTGAGCCTCTATCTGGTATGGAATTTGAGTCACATGCAGCTGCTTACTCATTCTATCAAGAATATGCTAGGTCTATGGGATTCAACACTGCAATACAAAATAGCCGTCGCTCAAAAACATCGAGGGAATTCATTGATGCAAAATTTGCTTGTTCGAGGTACGGAACTAAACGAGAGTATGACAAATCCTTTAATCGGCCACGTTCTAGACAGATCAAGCAAGATCCTGAAAATGGGACTAGCCGACGATCATGTTCAAAGACTGACTGCAAAGCAAGCATGCATGTGAAGAGAAGGGTAGACGGAAAATGGATTATTCATAGTTTTGTGAAGGAGCATAATCACGAACTTTTACCTGCCCAAGCTGTAAGTGAACAAACCAGAAAGATGTATGCTGCAATGGCCCGACAGTTTGCTGAATACAAAAGTGTTGTTGGTCTCAAGAATGACCCGAAAAATCCATTTGATAAGGGTCAGAATTTGACAGTTGATGCTGCAGATACTAAGATTTTGCTTGATTTCTTCGCTCAGATGCAAAATATGAATTCAAACTTCTTTTATGCTATTGATCTAGGGGAAGATCAGCGACTGAAGACCTTATTCTGGATAGATGCCAAAAGTAGACATGACTGCATTAATTTCTGCGACATCGTGTCTTTGGATACTACCTATGTTAGGAACAAATACAAGATGCCTCTAGCTCTTTTTGTTGGGGTTAACCAACATTACCAATTCATTTTGCTAGGATGTGCCTTGATTTTAGATGAAAGAGCCGCAACATATTCTTGGCTATTGCAGACTTGGCTAAGGGCAACTGGTGGACAAGCCCCAAAAGTTATAATCACTGACCATGATGAAGCTATCAAGTCGGCTATATTAGAAATCTTTCCCAGTGCTCATCATTATTTTTATTTATGGAGCATTTTAGGGAAGGTAACTGAAAATTTGGGCGATGTAATTAAACAGCATGAGAAATTGGCAGCAAAGCTTGAAAAATGCATCTTTAGATCGTGGACAGAGGATGAATTCGGAAAAAGATGGTGGAAAATTCTTGATAGATTTGAACTCAGAGAGAATGAATGGATGCAATCCATATATGAAGATCGTGAGAGATGGGTACCAATATACATGAAAGATGTTTGTTTGGCTGGGATGTCCACTGTACAGCGATCTGAGAGTATAAACTCATACTTTGATAAGTATTTGCACAAGAAGACTACTGTGCAAGAATTTGTTAAACATTATGAAGCAATTTTGCAGGATAGGTATGAGGAGGAAGCAAAGGCCGATTCTGGTACATGGAACAAACAACCTACATTAAGATCCCCATCACCTCTGGAAAAGAGTGTTTCGGGATTATATACTAATGCAGTATTCAAGAAAGTTCAAGTTGAGGTCCTGGGTGTCACAGCTTGCCATCCCAAATTAGAGAGCCAAGATGACCCGAGCATTACTTTCAAAGTTCAAGACATTGAGAAGGAGCGTAATTTAGAAAAATATCATGAATTCACTGTTATGTGGAATCAAATAAGGTCAGAAGTTTTGTGTATGTGCCGATTTTTTGAATACAAGGGTTATCTTTGTAGACATGCACTGGTGGTTCTTCAAATGTGTCAACAGTCTACTATCCCTTCCCAGTACATTTTGAAACGGTGGACGAAAGATGCCAAGAACAGACACTTTTTGGCAGAGGATTCTGACCAGGTACAGTCTAGGGTGCATAGGTACAATGACTTATGTCAGCGGGCACTGAAGTTGAGTGAAGAGGGATCATTGTCCCAAGAAAGTTACAGCATTGCATTTCGTGCTCTTGAAGAAGCATTTGGAAATTGCATCAATGTGAATAATTCTAACAAGAGTCTTGTAGAAGCTGGTACATCTGTGACCCAAGGCCTTCTTTGCATTGAAGAAGATAATAGCAGAAGCATGAACAAGACAAATAAGAAAAAGAATCCAACCAAGAAAAGAAAGGTTAGTTGTGGATTATGACATCTAAAACGATGTTCCTATGTCTTCTGCTTTTAAGGATGACTTGCTTCGTGCACCCCAGGTAAACTCTGAACAGGAGATTACGACAGTTAGCCCACAAGAGAGCTTGCCATCGCAAATGGTTAGTCATACTTTTATATACAGTAGAAGAAGGGGAGAAGAACAAAATGAAAAACCAAAATAAATAGATAATAGAAGGGTCAACTTACATTAATTGCTAACTAGATGTGGTCTGTGAAAACATTGCTTCCTTGTCTCCTAGATCGTGTTTAATTCACATTTGTCTAGTGACACAAATCTTTAAGCGCTATTTAATATGGAAGGTTTGGCTACTTCAAATGCATATTAGGTCTGGTGATAGAGCAACATCCTGATTTTTGTTTCTTTCCCTGCTTCTTTACAAACTCTTTTGTGACCTTTTTGTCCTTTAATTATCTTTTGTAGGACAAGTTGAACTCCAGAGCAGTGACCCTAGATGGCTACTATGGAACACAAACGAGTGTACCTGGGATGGTATTGTGTGTTATGATTAGAGAAATGTTGATCTTAAAATGTGAAATGACCGTTCCCGCCCTTATATGGAGCTTTGTTTTCTGCAGGTGCAGTTGAATTTGATGGGTCCAACACGAGATAGTTACTATGGGAATCAACAGACTATCCAAGGGCTGGTATGCCTTATAATATACGATGGGAAGATGGGGAGCAATCTTGTAAACTCCAATGATGAAGCATTTTATATCATACTAACTTGTAAACATGTTGCAGGGACAGTTGAATACAATAGCACCTAGCCATGATGGTTACTACACTGCTACGCAAAGCATACATGGGCTGGTATCTTATCTGATTATTGTGTCTGGTTTTCTCAGTATTAAAACTCGTCCTAGTGATATTTTATATGTTGCTCTTATGCCTGCAGGGACAGATGGATTTCTTCCGCACACCTGCTGGTTTTACTTATGGAATTCGGGTCTGTTTTATAGCTGTGGTGTTTGTATTTGGAACTCTGGAGATATCATTGTAATTCCTACTAACCAGATTCATACATCACTATCTTCATTCTGTAGCAGGATGACCCTAGTGTGCGAGCAGCCCAGCTGCATGACGATGGTTCGAGACATGGATGAAGGGTTTCTTTTCCTCACCCAAATGGCAAGTTTGTGTTTTCGTGTTCCCGCAAATGAGCACCCCACAACAATAATTCTGCAGTTCCTAATGCAAATGAAGAGGTACCATGACATCTTTCGGTTGCGTGGATTGAAGCTGAGATCTTTGTAAAGATGAACTGTATCATGGATTATAGATGGTAGGGTTAAACTGAAATCAAACTTCATCCTACATGTGTCTGTAAAGTAACATAAACTAGGATGTATTTACCTTCACCATCACCACCTAATACAATAGTTGAAAGTTGGAACAGTTCCAGTCTCTGAGGTTAATCTTCCCTGTAAAAAGTTGTACTGGCTGCATTGGCTGATTTATAGCTGGAATTACCCTTGATCACAATTGTGTAGCATCATCGTTGCACCTTTATCATGTACTTGCCATAAAGGCATGTTTCTTCTTCTTCTTCTTCTTAAGGGGTGTTGGATTGAAGTTCTGATTTCTTTATGGCAAACTCAATTCATATTATGTTTGATGATTATTTCTAGATTATCTAAGCCTTGAACAGAGAATCACTATACAGAAGTAGACATGACAACTTTCTTTCAAAGTTGTGACTTAAAAGTTAAAACCCGAGTCGCATAAAACAACATTATTTTAAGTAGTCTATTTCTTAAATTTAAGATTAAAATGACGTTTAACAGTTGGGGCGGGTTGTGCGGGTCATCGAAGTGGACTTCGGGCAGACCCTCAAAATCTGAACTTTAACATTTATAAATTAGGCCTTATTTCGCAATCAGCAGATTGCATTAGTTGTTAGCTGATTTGATCAACTGATTGTATTAGCTGTTTGTCATCTGATATTTGGTAAAATTAAATGTTTAGTATTAACTGTTTATATGTAAAATGTCTTATAAGGACATGACTTTAAAAAAATTATAAGGATATAAATATTATATATTTTAGTATTTCGTTAAGTATTCTTATAGAAATTTAGATTTTAGATATTTAATTTTGTAAAAATTAAATTTATAACTCTAATAAAAAAACAAGAATATATAATAATAATAATAATAATAATAATAATAATAATAATAATTTACCGTTAAATTTTCTGATAATATGAATAATGTAACAAGTTTATAGTTATTTGAGAAGTCAATCTTTTAGCTGATTGGTTATCTACCAAACGAGCCCTTAATCTTTAACATCATTATATAATACATTTTTTTATTTACACACAATATATTAAGAATTAATATTTTTGGATATTATATAATAATATAAATTAGACTTAGACGTTATGATTTATTTATTAAACATTAAAATTTATTCGATCTCTATACTTTTATATTTTGTTTTTAATTAATTCTCAAAATTCTTCTTCAAAACTCATTGCACGCGCCGCAGCAGTAATTGAGAATGAAAATTAAAAGTACTCAGTCAAATAGACAATCTTCATCAAACCACAACGCGCCAAGGACTAAGAGCCAAAGCAGCAGAGACGGTGGGGCGAGTGGGCAAAAGCGAGCGAGTGGAGTACTCGTCGGCGAGTAGTAAAGAAAACCCTAGAACCCAAAATTTCTCTCAGACGCGCCTGTTCATCTCACTCGCTCATTTGTTTTGCGTAGTCTTCGTGTCTCCTCCCAGCCTCAGACTCGGAGGCCTATATATGTCCCGTCCCTTCTCAGGTTTTAGTTTCTGTTCCGTTCCTTATATACAATGTTGAGGTTCTTTGTTTGGTTGGTGGGAGAATCAGTGAAATATTGATGAAATAGGTTTTTAAAGTTGTGATCTTTCTGTTTCCATTTCTCTAGTTAATATCTGGATTACAATAATTTTGTTTCTTCTAGGGTTTCTGTCATGGGTTACTGAGAAATAATAGCAAAAGAACAGGAAATGTAAGTTGGGGTTTCTATTAAGTTTCACGGATTAGGTAGTGGGGTAGTTTTCTGGGATTTGGGTATTTCACGTTCTTGAACTGTCAGAATGGAGATTGAGACCTCTGCTTTCATTGTTCTCAAATCCACAAGTTTTGCTATTTTTAAAAGAATAAAGTTTAAAATTGTTGGTTCGAAATATTTTCCGTACATTTATTCGAACTGCCAACCTTTATCAGAATTGAGCTTTGCATGACGAGTGATGCAATTCAGGTGCCACATAAATGTAATATCAAAAGAAGTGGACTTGTTCGCGGAAATAGATGATAATGATGATAGGAAGGGATCAACATGTGGTTGATGATATGGTTCATCTTCAAGATAATCTGCCTGCTGGTGACACAGTGAGTGAGAATGCGGTTGCTATTGTTGATGATGTTCATAACAGGGATGGTGGGGTTGCTAATTGCCCCAAAAGGGCTGTTGCAATATTTGAAGGGGGCACTGAATTGGAGTCATGCAATGAAATTGAATTCGATTCCCATGAGGCAGCATACTCCTTTTATCAAGAATATGCGAAATCTATGGGCTTCACTACATCAATAAAAAACAGTAGACGGTCAAAAAGATCAAAAGAGTTCATTGATGCAAAATTTGCTTGTTCCAGATATGGAGTTACGCCAGAGTCTGAGAGTGGGAGTAGTAGGCGGTCGAGTGTGAAGAAAACAGACTGCAAAGCCAGTATGCATGTGAAGAGAA
Organism: Erythroxylum panamense; assembly: GCA_027123425.1. Taxonomy (NCBI): domain Eukaryota; kingdom Viridiplantae; phylum Streptophyta; class Magnoliopsida; order Malpighiales; family Erythroxylaceae; genus Erythroxylum; species Erythroxylum panamense. The sequence continues at coordinate 3,131,032 of JAOTIZ010000003.1, forward strand.
GATCAGATGGGAAATGGACAATTCATGAATTTGTTAAGGAGCATAATCATGAGCTTTTACCAGCTTTAGCTTATCATTTTCGAATCCATAGGAATGTAAAATTAGCAGAGAAGAACAACATTGACATCTTGCATGCTGTTAGTGAACGAACAAAAAGGATGTATGTTGAGATGTCAAGACAGGCCGCTGGGCACCAAAATGTAGGATTCCTAACAAATGACACAAATTCTCAGTTTGAGAAAGGCCGACACTTGGAATTGGATGAGGGAGATGCACAAGTACTACTCGAGTATTTTAAACGGATTAAGAAGGAGAATCCTAACTTTTTCTATGCAATAGATTTAAATGAGGAGCTGCGATTAAGAAATGTGTTCTGGGTTGATGCAAAAAGTAGGAGTGACTATAGCAGTTTTAATGATGTTGTATCTTTTGATACCTTCTATGTGAAATACCATGAAAAACTGCCATTTGCTCCTTTTGTTGGGGTGAATCATCACTGTCAGCCAATTTTACTTGGATGTGCATTTGTTGCAGATGAATCTAGGTCTACATTTGTTTGGTTAATGAAGACATGGCTCAGAGCAATGGGTGGCAAAGCACCTAAAGTTATTATCACTGATGTAGACAGAACCTTGAAGGCAGCGATTGAAGAAGTTTTGCCAAATACCCGGCATTGCTTTTCACTCTGGCATATAGAGGAAAAGATCCCTGAAACTCTTTCTCATGTCATCAAACGGCATGAGAATTTTTTGGCAAAATTTAACAAGTGCATACACAGATCATGGACAGAGGAACAATTTGATATGAGGTGGTGGAAAATGGTGACAAGATTTGAACTGCAAAATGACGAATGGATACGAGTATTATATGAAGATCGTAAAAATTGGGTGCCTACTTACATTGGGGATACTTTTTTGGGTGGAATGTCCACAAATCAACGTTCTGAAAGTATAAACTCTTTCTTTGATAAATACATTCATAGGAAAATCACAGTGAAAGAGTTCATGAAGCACTATGGAGCAATCCTACAGAATAGGTATGAGGAGGAGGCCATAGCAGATTTTGATACTTTGCACAAACAGCCTGCCTTAAAGTCTCCTTCTCCTTGGGAAAAGGAAATGTCACTGGTTTACACACATTCCATATTTAAGAAATTTCAAGTCGAAGTTTTAGGTGTAGTTGGTTGTCATCCTAAAAAGGA
>JAOTIZ010000003.1:3142331-3158858 GCA_027123425.1 Erythroxylum panamense
CTTGGTCCATACCCACCTTGAGATTCAAGTAATCTCTTTGCTGCAGCTTCTCAACATCCAATTCCTGTCAAATATGTAAACCTAGATAAGATATAGAAGTAGACCGATTTTCCATTATTCCAGTTAATCTATGAATCATGTGCCAAGATCCAGTATTAGTGCCGATGAATCTAAGAAAGGTAAAGCTCACATGACCTGTGGCTGGCTTGCCACTGATGAGTTCAAAACGTAGTGGAGAAATCCTTTAAAAAATCCAATCCATACTTGAAAATCCATCGACAGACAACTGCCTTTCCGCATTTATTGAAATCTTAACTGCTTAAGCTAACAAGATAGAAGCCTTCTAAGTTACAGAAAGAACAAATTATATACTAACCATAAGAAGGGAGAAGCATTTAGATTCCCCAGACATTCTCACATATTAAGATTGAGTCGTTGCCTGATTCCTGGACCAAAGGAATAGATAGGACGATGTTCTTTGAATTATTTGGGGAGCTAATAATGACTTAATCCTAGTCAATGTTATAGCTTTTCGATAACACCATCTGTTGCAGAATTTCAGGCTTCAAAATCAGAAGAGATTATCAAGCCAACAGAGTACTTATCTCACCTCTCTAGTCTCTTTTGCATTTTTTATGAGTCCATCAAGACAGTCGTTAATAATCTTGAGATCATTGTGAAACTTTCTTTGTCTAGGAACTATCCACCTTGCAAGTGGTACTTTCCAATAAGGGATGTAGAAAGTAGATCTATGCTCAGCTTCAAAAAGGGTACCATAAACCGCCTGCATGTGGTTAAAAAGGAATTGAAGAGACATACAGAGATGGTGCGACAGAAAGGAAAGGCAGGAAGAAATAGCAAGTTGATGTGAACCATGATGAATGCAACATCATTTGGCATCCTTAACAAACCTTAATAACGGGTGATTCTTTGGTGACAGAACCAAAGTCATAATTGAAGACACCAAGTCCAATGATATCAAGAGCTAAACTTGAGAACTCTGCTTCTAGATCCAACTCGATGGCTTTCTCACCATTTAAGTCTTCTTTTAGAAGCTCCTCGTATTTACTTATTGATCTTTCTGAACAATCAGTAAATACTTTGACCATGGCTTCCAAGTATAAGGCATGAAACCCAGGAGCAATTACTGCATGAATGAAACAGGAAAAAAAAGATAAGCTCTCATAGTCTTCATAAAACATGAAAAATTCATGGATTATGACCTGTTTCAGGTTCAGTTATATCATCACGCCAAGGTAAAGATAGTCAAAGGAATTGTTAGGTAAATTAACCCTCAAATAACAAGTCTTCAGTAGCATTACGAATTAGCCTTAATGGTAAAACCCATAGCAATGGTCTACTCTCGTCATCCCTCTTCCTTAACTTTTGATGAGATACTTTACTCTTTTGATTAATGAAAATCATGCAGCATAAATGGAGATCTTGGTATTAGAATCAACACCTATAAAAGGATGCACTGAACAACTAGATCTCCCTCTAATGTAGCTATCTTCGGGTGGTGTTTCTACTCACAGCTAGTAAGAGATGAGAAGTCCAACACTACAACATCCTGATACAACTTACTCACTTCGTCTCCTTAACTTCCATGTGTCGAGGTCAGCAGGTATGAGTCCTTTACCCATAATTGGTTCTAGGATATCAGCAAGAACTCCCTAGTGGGAAAAAACACGTATCTCAGTAAATGGATAAAAGAGGAATAAAATGCATGAAATGGATTGCCAAAATGAATGCAAAACTGCACAACGGTAATCAGGTTAAGGAGTTGGGGAAAAAGCTCAAAGTGAAATAAGAATTTGTCATAGAATAAGTTTTAAACCATGGCAGAAATATAGTCAGAAATTCAGTAACATTCATTCACATGCATGACTCTCAAACAGGATATGTGTATAAGCGCTGGCTAAAACAAGAACAAAGGACATGTGCAGTTATTATGCTAACAAGAAAAATAATGACATACCTTGTCATAAGAAAATGCATTTTCTCGTAGAATATGTCTGGCAACAATGGGATCTGAGATGACAACAAATGCCTTCGGCCCAAAAGCAAGCTTATAGACAGATCCATGCTGCCAAATCAAACCAAGTGGAACATTACAACTCGAGATGCTGACAATAATCAACAATAACAATCTGAAAGTAATTTAGAAATGTTGACAGAATCACAAAATCTCATAACATCTTGACAGAATCACAAAATCGTATAACATCTCTTGTTTGAACAGGCATACACTTGAATTTTAAGGCACCATATAAAATCAGCCCCAACACAAAGCTTGTCCAAAGGGAGAGTAACTTAGTACCTCTAAGAACCAATCATATAATGCGAAGAAGAGGGGTCGACCAAACAAATCAGACACTGCACCTTCAGCTGTAGGCATAGAGCCTAGACTTCCACCACTCAACAAATTGGTAAGAAGGTTACTGGCATTGTCCAACAGATTCCTTGTTTTCGGTTCATCTGTACTCCTAGACTGGCATCTGTTTGCAACCACCAACAGATTCGACACATTACATTGAACTCCATTCAAAATACTTAGCCTAAATTCAATGCCATTGGTTAAAACAGTGATTGGTACATAACTTTACGCTGAGAATGATAGAAATAACAATTACAGTACGGAGGTGAGAAAGGGAAGGGGGTATTTCATGAGAAAAATTTTAAGGGAGGAGAATTGAAAAAGAATTATGGAATATTGGCATTCTGTTATGCCTTTCATTTTCCAGGTACATATAGTACGTTTGTTACTACTGTAACGTGGAAACAAAAAGGACAAAGGGACAGCACGGATAACATTCGACGAATTGTGCATAGTACCAGGATTGGCGACAGCGCCTTTTTACACATATCCGAGAACTGAGGGCGAAGTTTCAAGAAAGAATAATCATAGATATGTAGATTCTAGTTTAACAAGAAAGAAGGAAACAAATTCCAAGACTCTCAATCTGTACCACCTTCGAAATTACAACAAAATTCACGAAACAAACCTGCATTTATTTCCTTTTACTACCACCTCTGAGAAAATTTCCAACCTTTTTCTTCTCAAACTAAATCAATTTCGCAGCAAAGAACCAGTCTTTTTCAAACAATTATACAGAAGAGATAAGACGATGAAATGAAGATAAAGCAAGAACCTGACAAGAGAAGACCCTTTTGGCTTAGAAGCAAGCAGATGGAGAGAGGATGGGTTTTTTGAGGTACCAACTAACCCAAGATCAAATCTTTTTAAGCCACCGCCACCATCTAAGGTCAAGGAGAGCTGCAAAGCAGAAGCGACGGTCATTGAACAGAACATAACTGCAGCTTCTGAATACTGCTCAGTACAAAGAGATACAACCAGTTTAGGATAACTAATTCAGGACAGACTCCACTTCTCATGCTGTGCCTATATGTATGTACGTGCCACGTATACAGCAAGCGGGTGGAGGGTCAGGCTCCACTATATATCGTCATACCCAAACCCACCACACGAAAGAGGTCAACTGCCGTGGGAAGTTATTAGTGCACTTTCCTCATTCGTACTTATCTATGCTAGGAAACATGAAACGTTAGTGATAAAAGAGTATCATTTATTTGTTGCAGTTTTAATTTTGGTGTTCCATTTTGATTTTTGATACACCAAAATGTCAAATATCTTCATTTATTAAGCTTTTAAATATTTGAGATAATTACTCAAAAAATTATTAATTTCATTAGTTTGTGAATGTTTTGGAAGTAGTATGATTATGTTCATTGTTGAAGTACTGTATGTCACATTCATTAAAAATAAATATTAAAGTATTAATAAATAATAAGAATCAACTAATCAAATAACTAGTTCTAGTCATTTTAGTTATGATTTATCCAAGTTAAATTTTTGTTAATGGGCTATAAACTTTACCTATATTAAAAATTTTAATATAGTATCAAAGCAGGTCTGATCTAGATTCTTAATTTCTCCGTTATCCTTCTAAATGTGTAGTCCTAGCGGTCCAGTGATATTAATATTGCGTTTATTTCAAGTAATGACTGAATATTCAGTCCCAATTATACTTAAGAGAGAATGTTAAATATTCCACATTGATTAAAAATGAAAACATTAAAGAGTTAAACTTACTATTTATTAATTGTTTCAACGATTAACTCATCTTCAATTCTTACTAATAAATTTTACAGTCTATTCATATTAAAAATTATAATAAATATGCTAAAATATGTTAGTAAATACATTTAAATAATGTATTATAATTAAATTTTATAAAAAGATAAAAATTTTACTAAAACCAAAATTAATTAACCCTTAAATATTTGATAAAACTTTATTACATAAATAAGGATTAACATTAATATATTACAGAATCTTAAAATAATTAGGACATTAATAGAACCCGTAAGTTACAGCTTCAAGTCTTTTGTTCAGTTTTTGCTGTGCCCATGTGTTCCAACTTCCAAACAATATCCAATCATACAAATTTTCTCTCACCTAATTATCATATAGTTGGATGTTGTTTGACTCACATGGCACAGCAAACGGAACATGAGATTTAAAGCCGTAAGTTACAGCTCTACAAGATGCTCTTTTCACTTAACGACAGAAAATGTACTGAGGTTCAGAGATAGGAGCAACCTATGCATAGCTCTGAACTAATGTCTCTGAAATTTCACTGACATCAAGTCAGTGGCGTCCATACTCGCTTTTACCAATTCAACCAAGGCAGACATTGTTGTTTTGGGATCACTGGTTAGCGGATAGGCTTCTATGATCACACGCCAAACACCAACTTCCTCAGTCTTCACAACAATTCAACCTGTCTTTGCTATGAACACGAATTGGTGGATTCTGAGATTCAATGTTGAAAACTTTAAAGCTTCAAAGCCCAAATTTTTGACGGTTGCTGCTTCATTTAGCAACTTGTGAGATAACGTCGAGTAAGGAGCTGCAGGAACGCGGCGGGGTAACCACGAAACAGTAAGTGGGTCAATCACGCTTGTTTTATTAAGCATGTCGACGGTGCTTAGCTCATTCCATTTCCGTTTGATTGAATATTGGAAGTTCTCACAAAAGAAAGCATCTTAGAGGTGAAAGTTTCGCCTTTTAATGAGAAGTCGTGGCTCCAGGTCTTCATGTTATCTTTGAGTTTTACCCTCCCAAGAAAAAAAGAAAATGAAGATCTGTAAGTAGTGAAGAGGCATAAGAAGTACTGAGTTAGATGTCTAACATCAAGTTCTCTTTGTAATGTTGAGGTTTTGCATTTTTCAGGATTTTCTAAGTGCTTGACCTTATACTAATTAGTTCAAATGGCTTTAATCGGCTCTGGTGAACGGGGAGGTTTTGATGCTCTTCTAGTACAGAACCATCAACTGCCAGAATTGTTTCGTATATTTTTCTGATTGCAGGCTATTGGTGGAACTGATAATAAGTTGTAGAATCTAAATGGGATTTTTAATTCAGGTGGCTGTTGAAAATTTCCTGAGTAAAGGCGAAATCCTTGCTTTGTTCGGAAGATTTTGTAGTTGAACTGTTTCTGAATAATTTCCCGCTATGGATGAGCATCAAGTACATATCTTGAGGTTGGTCCTCCTGCTCCACTTATTGTACATCAGCCATCGATTTGGGCATTTTCTTCTTATGTGTTGAACTGCACTTTTCATAACTTTTTCTTATATTTGACACGGTACTTTTAAGACCTAACTCTCATTGCTAGCTATAACATCACTGGTATCCACAATTTTAAGTTTGTTTTAGAGCATGGACAAATAGCAGAACTAAATTTAAGGCAATGTAGACTGCATCACACCTTTACCAACTGATTAGCAGTTCCCAGCATGCGGTAGTCTGTTATATGATCCAATCTACTTAAATTTCAAGCATCCCATTGACAAATTTGTGTTGAATTTGCTGCTTCATGCTGGTCATTACTTACATCCCTGCAACTAATTTTATTATCATCTTGTGGTGTTTATCATCTGGTGTCAAGACTATCTTACCAGGGTTTGGCTTCATTGCTGCTCCAGTTGTTAAATTCTGTTAATAGACCTTTAGAGATTACTCATACTCCTGTTTACTCTATAGACTAACATGTTAGTTACTTCTTATTCCATTCAGTATCCAGAGTAGGGACCCAGAGGACAACAATGTGAGACTATATTCTACAAATACTGGGGTAGCCTCGAGGAAAATCAAAAATTTTCTTTGTAAGACCAAAAGAGAACATTTTGTTTTCAAATTATTTGGAGCATTGGTGAAGTGCTGAAATGTTTTGCTTTGGTTGCAGATGTTATAGTTGATGCCTTTGGATGTAGAAAGAAAGTTTTGAACCCAAAGAGTTCGTTTCTTCAAAAGTGGAATATGATTTTTCTGCTTTCCTGTGCAATTTCTCTGTTAGTAGATCCTGTGTATTTATACACCATGATAATCAACAGGAATAGAAGCTGCCTTGACTTGGATGAGAAGCTGGCAGTTGTGACTACTGTCTTAAGCTCTTTTGTGGATGTTGTTAACATAATTCGCATTGTTTTTCAGTTTCGCACAGGATATTTAGCTTCATCTTCAGGGATCAGTGTTCTAGTGGAGGATAATAAGAAAATAGCGAGGAGGTATTTGTCATCAACATTTCTTATTGACATTATCTCAGTCCTTCCCCTCCCACAGGTAAAACTACATAGTTGCATTGCTCTTTCCTTTTGTCTTAACTAGCTTTTCTTGCAATAAGGGTGAGCACTAGAATAGATTGACTTCTTGCTCTGAAATTTAAATTTTAGCGGCTGAGTATTGACTGATAAATCACATATGCCTTCATGTCACTGCTACAATAGAAGTTTGATTATGATTTTCTTATTCCTGAGTCCATGGATATGTATCTTAACGCTGCCTTTTGTTTTTACCTGGATGTGCAACTGGAATTATGTTATTTCTATTTCCTTCCACTGATCATCTATGTAAGAGATGCTTGAAAAGAGCATTTTCTGTGACCTATGGAGGATCTTCATAATCCATAAACATCTTATCATTTGCAATGAATTATTGGTAATATATTTACAGTTGTGGACTTTGAACTTGGTATGATTTTGTAGGTGGTAATTCTGGTAATTGTTCCGAATATGAGAGGATCAAGAGTTCTCAATATCAAAAACATGTTGAAAATTGCTGTTTCTTTCCAATTTATTACAAGGTTAATGCAAATGATCCAACTGTATAAAGAAAGTAAAAGGACATCCCAAGTACTCGGCAGAATTGGATGGATAGAGGCCCCAGTAAACCTTTTCCTTTACATTGTCTCTGGGCATGTAAGTATTAACAGAAACTGGCATCTCAGTTGCATTGCAGACAACATGATCCATCAACAGGCGTATTGAATCTCTCATTAAGTTTCCTTTTCAATATTTGACCACTTGTTGAATGTCAAAAATTTTTTTTTTCCATCTTTTAAGGATATAGGCATTCCATTTTCTGGCATTAGCTACCTACTGTTTGTCATGAGAAAAGAACCTAGATCCAAAATTATGACCATGAGGGAGTGCATGTATATGAATATGCTTTCCTTTTTATGTTCATCATCTTTTCTTTGGTATAGCAACATCTGCACTAATAGCAATCAATATTGTATGTAACATTGTTGCTTGTCTATGTCCTGTGTATTCCTATGCTATAGCTTAAGGTGGAGTGAAAGAACCTTATGGGAAAAAGGAGGTATAATCCTGGCAACTGTGTGGGAAGAGGGACTTGTTAATATTTATGCTTTCATATTTTTCTTTCTCAAGATTTGGATATCAATCTTGGTAAATCCTGAGCACATATTACTTAATACTTTCTCTTTTAAGAGTTTCTCTAAATTAACGGGAGAAATTCTGAGATCATATTAATTTGATTAAATTTATTTGGCGATCATATTTGGTTAAATTTTGTAACTTCTTCTAGATTTCCTGTCCATCAGGTGCTTGGAGCATTTTGGTATTTTTTGTCCATAGAACGAGAAATAGCTTGCTGGAGGGCGGCCTGCCATATTCAAATTGATTGTCATTCCAGTTTATTGTACTGTGATGAAAATCTGGGAGATTATAAACCTCTGAATGCCTCGGCTTTTTCTGAAGCATGTCCTATTCACTCGCAAGACTCATCGCCCTTTAATTTTGGCATTTACTTTGATGCTCTAAATTCGGATGTTGTGGCATCAGAAAGTTTTTTGAACAAGTTCTTTTACTGTTTTTGGTGGGCCCTGCAAAATCTCAGGTCTGTGCTTTATGATAATCATGGTGATGTGTTGGTTACTTTTTCCCCATGTATCAAGAAGCAGTATCAAATAAGAATAAATTCGTAGGCTACTTTGCACACATCCAATGATCAATCTTATCAATTACTAACTGCAGCATTGCCATACATACAAGAGTCAATTAAGATGATGATATGCTTGGTAATAACAGTTTGGTTGCTTGCCATTCTCATTTATGCCTGGAAGCACAGTGCATAGAGCAAGCTCTGACCGTCAAGATTTTTTTCTTTTCGGTCTTTCTGCTCCAAACATTTCAGGTGAAGCCAAAACATGTTCTGATATAACTATAAAACTACTAAACAATTTAGAATCAAAGGGTATTGTGGTTGTTGTGATTAATGTTTTGAGTAATCATTTTTCATGTATATTATCATCTGGCTTCATTCTTCCTCATTTGGCCCGATGAACTAGATATTTTCATGATATCAAGTTCCCCTAGTTTGACTCATTGGATTTTTTTAGAAAGGCACTGCTTAAAATATCCTGGGATCCACTTTCTTTCCTGATGAAATTTTGCATCAATTTTCTTAGGAGCTACAGTTTTCTTTAGTTATATAGAACCACTATATGGAGCTTGGTCCACATTTTTATCAGAATTTACAAGGCCGGGACTAGTTTTGTTCAAGTTGGTTAGTAAAATGGAGAATATGAAGTAGAAATATCCTTCTGACTTATCCATTTAGCATTTTCACATGGAGTTATTGTAAAGATGAAGACCTGCAATCCTTTGTGGGCACAAACAGTTCACATTGCTTCGAGCATTGACCCTTTTATCTCATTATGCATGTCATTTTTGTTTCAACCTTTCTGTTACAACTCTTTACCCTGGTATTTGATGCATCATTACTTTATGCTGCAGTTCACTGGGTCAGAACCTCAAAACAAGTACCTTTATTGGGGAGATACTCTTTGCAGTTGCCATTTTTGTTACTGGTTTGATATTGTTTACATTTATCATTGGTATCTTACAGGTTGGTGATTCTTTTATTTTATTTACTTGCTTTTCTTTTTGATGAATGAGCAAAAATCGTTAGACAAAAGAGGAGAATCTCATTACTTGAAACCTACGAGGCCATTAAATACTGATAGAGGAACAGAATAACTAATTAGGTCAAATAGATCTAGATCTCCTGAATTTTATAATTCCTTAGACACTTCATGGTCATTTAATTTACACATTCATATTCTCAAAGCTTTATATATTAACTGTCACCCACCTAGAACCTCAAAAAGTAGCCATTGTAAAATAACATAGCATTCGAATGTTTCAATGCATCAAATTAGAGGAATTAGTATTTGAATTTTCAATCTTTATGTTCAAGCCGACTGCCTTATTTTAACTTGCTTTAAAAAAACCTTTTATTTAAATTGTTTCACTTTGACCCTGTCATAAATTTAAACTTAAAGAATGTCTTAATACTTAATTGAAACTACATCATTTTAGAGATTGTCATGTTAAGTATTCCAATAATGGAGAAATGAGGTATGACTGAAATAGATTGAAAGGTTAAGAATGTGAGTAAAGGTGTTGTTTTTTTCTTTCTTTTGAAATGTCCTTATCGTGAATATATGTCAAGTTAGGATTGATCTCTTATTAACCACACACGACTTGACATTATGTTGAGAAGTTGCCTAATCTCTTGAAGTTTAGTACTCCAGTTTGTGCATAGTCCTTGATGCTATTCAAATTCCCTTGAAGACAAGAAGTGCATATGTTTGATAGGAATTATGGAAATACAAGTCAAGCTAAACTTATGCTCAATCTTGTTTGGTATTGTGAATTCCATGCCGTTTCTCTTGGTATCAAATAAGTTCAAGAACTCTTTCTTTGATGCCCATGCTTTTGTCTATACTTTTAGCTGTAGATTAGAGACTTGCTTGTTATTTATCATCAACCTATGGCTTTCTAATGATTGATCAGGAAGAAGGAAGTTAAAATGGAATAATCTAGTTGTCTTTATCAGACGTGAAGCTATCACTATTGTCAGAGATTTTGCAGAGATGACTTTGTTTGACAATGCGTTAGTTGTGAAAATCTTCCATTAAGTTGGTTCTGTAGTTGGCCTTTATAATAAAATGATCAAGATATATGTAAGCAATTCTAATAGTTGTTGCTTACAGGCCTTAATTTGTCTTGATTCTCAGTGATATGTTTCTTTTATTTAATTTTATTTTCTTAAGACAAGTTCCATGCATACTCACATTATCTAGTTGAAGAGTTAAAATCTTCTACTTTTCCTAGTGTTTACTGGATGCTGCTCTGAAAATTTAGCCAGATGAGATTAAAAAACTCTTTAACTTTTTGTTGCATGTCTGATTTAGTAACTGGTTATTATGATTTCTCAGGCACTTCTTATGTCCCGATCTAAAAGACAGGAGGAGTTAAAAAAAACATGGCAAAATATAGAAGAGTGGATGTCTGATCACTATATTCCAGACAACCTGAAAGTACGTGTCAGGCGGCATGAACAATACAAATGGCAAAAAACCAGAGGTATAGATGTTGACAATCTACTCCAAAATCTTCCTAGGGACCTCAGGAGGGACATGAAGAGACATCTCTGTTTGAATGTCCTTATTAAAGTGAGTACATGTACCCGTATGTCCAATCTTCATAACATTGCTGCTCCATAAGCATATAAGATACCATCTTTCTCATCTAACTTCCATATTCATACGAAACCTATTGGCAATGTAACATGAAAAATTCAGATAGATGTGCTATTATAAGAAGGTTATCCTGAACCTTTGTCTAATTTACTGACTGATATTTAAGTCGACCTGTTGTATCATGGACTAAATAGAAGTGGTTGACTTTCAATAAATATGACAACGTCTCCATCCTAAGGAACTTATTGATGTCTTTCAGGTACCGCTGTTTCGGGAAATGGATGGAATAATGTTGGACACTATTTGTGAAAGCCTCAAGCTGGTGCTTTATACTGAGGAAAGTTTTATAATCAGGGAGGGAGATCCAATTGATGAGATGATTTTTGTCATTCGAGGAAATATATTGTCCACGACAACTGAAGTTGGAAGAATTAGAGTTAATACAGAGTATAATTTCTGTGGAGAAGAACTTCTACCGTGGGCACTGGATCCTGACTCTTCTACTGATCTTCCAATTTCTGTCAGAACTGTCCAAGCTGTCTCTGAAGTTGAGGCCTTTGCTTTAATGGCTGATGACCTGAAGTTAATACTCTCCCGATACATGCAGGTTTCAGGCAATCAGCTGCTCCACAATCTCAGGTTTTATTCATCAAGATGTAGGAATCAGGCTGCACATGTCATACAAACTGCTTGGCGATCCTATCAAAGGAAGAAGCTGAGAATTCCTCTTGGTGGAACAGAGAATCCGTCGCAGCTATTGTTCGATGGGGACGGTCGACGCCCACCAAGTTTAGGTGCCACGGTTTATGCCTCGAGATTTGCTGCCAACATTCTTGGTACCTTACGACGTGGTGGTGTAAGAACTAGAAAGTATTCTTCCTTGCTACCGTGAAAGATACCGTTGCATTTAACTTTATAGCATATGTGTGTTGATATGATCATTGTGTTGCTTGTTAATCTTTACCTCATTACATCGTTTTGTTCTAGGGAGATAAAAGCCTGTAATGTTTACTGATAAGGATCTCTGCACTGTGTACTCTACATATCACTCTCATAACATACATTCCACAAATCATTATCCTGTTTCAGTAAAATTTATATCAGTAGAGGTTTGACACAAGATATTACAGGTAATGTTTTATTACGTGGCCTGAAACCCCAATTACGACCTTAATATTCTGATTAAATATCCTCGTGTTGCTGCCATTATGGTGAATGAAGAGAAAGACCTGCACATACAACCTTTTTAGTGAACAGTCTATTCTGATCTCTTCCATTTGTAGATCAAGAAGTCATCGAGCTAATATTGGTTCGTGACTGAGTCTGGATTCTTGTCACAAGACATTAAAGAACAGAAAGAACTCAATGCCAGTCAAGGATTGAACTGCAGATCATAAGACACTGAATTGCAAACAGGAAATACAGAAAGTAACATTTGAGTAAGATTGTAACAAATTAATAGATGGATGGATTTGCATGAATCATCATGAAATGAACTAATCAACAAACTCACCAACTATATATAGAGAAATTAGAGATCATGAGAATAAAAAGCACTACCAGAAAGAAACTGAGTGAAATGGCTGCACCATTGTGAAACTTGAAGACCATGCTTGGTTTTCCTGCAACCTCTGCATTGCAAAACGCTCTAAATTATTGTTCTTTCCTGGGTTTACATGGAAAACATTCAGTCTGAAATCCTATATTATAAGAAACAAAACAGAGAGGATAGGTTCCAATTTTTCTTGGCTAAAGAACTCAGCCAAGTCTCAAGTCTGTTACTATAATTTGTAGCAGACTTCATCATATAATCGACAATCCATAATTTAAAGATAGGAGCTTTGCACCGCAGAACACTGCACTAGTTACATAGTATTTTTAAACGTGAAAATTAGTCAAGTTTTGAGCCAATTTACACATAATCTTACTGACGTGAACTCATAGTCTAGTCCGTTTGTTTATATTCTTTCGTTTGAACTAATTTCGTCCCTAATCATACCAAAAATGTTTTAGGCAAGTCCAACTCACTCTAACCAAATTGATCAACGTCTTATGGTCCATCAAAACTATCCGAAGTTCGAATTATGCTTAATCTTACTTTGTTAAGTTGCCTTGATTTCTTTGGCATGTTTTCTCCGTAGCTAATCCATGTTGGTCAAACCCTACCACTAATTAGCAAAAAGAGTCTTGCAATATTAAGCAGCAGGAGTTGCCATGTAACTTCTCTTTTCTCGGTCCGACTTCAAGTCTTTGTAATAATATATAAAAATAAGTTTATTACTTTTTGCACGTATTTGATAAATTATGAGTTCATATTTATAAATTTTAACGTGACTCTATTTTTAATTAATTATTTTCTTAAAAATTCGTACTTATTAGTTAAATATATAAGCAAATAATTATTTTGTTTTATTTTACTATTTTTATTTGGTATGTATGTATGCCGATTCATTTATAATGTCTTCATGACACATTGTAATTAGAAACAGTCTCTTTACTAAATAGGGGTAAAAATTGTGTACTATCAAACATCTTCCCTAAACTTCGCGCCTTAAGAAGACTTCAATTAGGTATTAATGAAGATGATGAATTATTCACCATTTCGATATTATATGATTAAAATTTAAAGTCTGAATGTTAAAAAAGTTAAATTACTTCAAGATTTTATATGTTTTAATTCAAAAAATGATTGAAATCCATTATTAGGAGTCATGTGACTTGATAATTAATATCATGATTTATTTTCATAACATGTAATTTATAATTTTAATTAAAATTAATGTGACAATAGACTAGAGTATATCTTAAACTATAATAACACATTAAATATTTAATAAAAACACACAATAAAATACTACTTTGTTAACTATATTTTAATAGTTATAGAAATAAAAAGAATTAGACGTTAAATTTAAAATTTTAAAATAGTAAATTTAAAAAGAAAAGAGGAAAAGTACAAGACAAATGTCCATTTTGTGATGGAACTTCTCTTTTTTTTTTAATTACTTACGAGATATTCTAGGAAGGTCCCAATTATAAGAAGATACCTTTAAGCAGTGTAACGGATACCGTTTCGTACCGGCCAGTACCGGCCGTTTACCGAAACCGGTACGGCGACATGTATACCGGGCAGTAATTCCGGCCCGTACTGGACTGTTTCGATTGGTACTGGCCGGTACCGCCGGTACCCGAAATTTTGGGATCAATCCGCAAAAAAACCTAGGACCAGGGACCATTTTGCAATAAACGAAAATTTAACCCTAAAAATTCTAATCCCTCCTCCCCGACTTTGGCCACTCCCTCTCGGCTCTCACATTTCTCTCTTCTCTCTCTCTCACATCGTCGTCGCCGCTCGTCACCCTCGCCGACTGCCTCGCCTCCTCTTCTTCTCTGTCTTAGTCGGTTGGTCCTCTTGGAGTCGTGGAGTCGTGGAGTCCTCTTCTTCAACGCCCGAAGTCGTCGCCGCCTGCTGAGATCCACCTTCTGGCGTCCACTGCACACCCCACCGTCGCTGCCTGCTGAGGACCCGACATCGACCCAGATCCAGATTGTAAATGACCGATTGTTTTGTTTAATTTTTCTTGGCATTTGGATATTATTTGCTTGTGTTTTTGTGTTGGTTAGGGGATGATGTTGGATTTGTGATTTTGTGGTGAAAAATTGGTGGTGCCGTGGTGGTGTGTTGGATTTGGGGATAATGATAATCTGA
Source organism: Erythroxylum panamense (assembly GCA_027123425.1). Classification (NCBI taxonomy): domain Eukaryota; kingdom Viridiplantae; phylum Streptophyta; class Magnoliopsida; order Malpighiales; family Erythroxylaceae; genus Erythroxylum; species Erythroxylum panamense. The sequence goes on from JAOTIZ010000003.1 coordinate 3,156,918, forward strand.
ATGTTGCATTGGAAAAAAAAATTGATTGGTGATTGTGAATTTGTGATTGAGTAGATTTTAAGGTATTAAAATTGGAATAAAATTTGATTGGAATATGTGGTAATTGGAATTGGAATAAAATTTGGAATTGCACTGAAAATTAAATTTGGAGTTGGAAATTAAATTTTGACATTTGGCATTTTGGAATTATAAATTGTAATTGGAATTGAATTTTTGAATTGATAGAAAATTAATTTTGAAATTGGAATTAGAATTGGATTGAAAATTGGTTGAATGGAAATGAAAATGGAAATGGAAATGGAAATGGAAATGGAAATGGAAATGGAAATAGAAATTGAATTGGAATTGGAATTGGATTGAAAATTGGTTGAATGGAAATGGAAATGGAAATGGAAATAGAAATAGAATTTGAATTTGAATTTGAATTGCAATTGCAATTGCAATTGAATGGAATTGGAATTGAATGTAATGAATGGAATTAGAATTGGAATTGAATTGGAATTGAATTGAATTGGAATGGAATTGAATTGAATTAAATTAGAATGGAATTAGAATTGAATTTAATTGCAATTGAATTAAATTGGAATTGATTTGCAACTGAATTGAATTAATTGAAATTGAATTGGAATTGGAATTGGAATTGGAATTGAATTGAATTGGAATTGGAATTGAATTTGAATTGAATTGGATTTGAATTGGAATTGAATTGAATTGGAATTGGATTGAATTGGAATTGAATTGAACTGAATTGAATTGGAATTGGAATGGAATTATGAATGTTTTGTAATTGTTAAGATTGGAAATTGTTGGGAATGGAATGAATGGAAATAGAATTATGAATGTTTTGTAATTGTTAGGATTGATAATTGTTGGGAATTGAATTGGAAATGAATTCTGTTGAATTGGAATTGGAATGGAATTGCAAATTGTTGGAGTATGTTGGAGTATGTTTTGACTTGAATTGGAATTGAATTAAATTGAAAATGAAATGAATTGAATTGGAATTGGAATGGAATTGCTAATTGTTGAATTGAATTGTAATTGAATTGCATTGGACTTGAATTGAATTGGATGGGAATTGAATTGGATTGGAATTGAATTGGATTTAAATTGAATTGAAATTGAATTGAATTGGATTTGAATTGAATTGGATTGGAATTGAATTGGATTGTAATTGAATTGAATTGAATTGAATTGGATTGGAATTTGAATGGATTGGAATGGAATTGAATTGTAATGGAATTGAATTGGAATTGAATTGAATTAGAATTGAATTGAATTGGAATTGGAATTGAATTGAATTGAATTGGAATTGAATTGAATTAGATTTGAATTGAATTGGATTGGAATTGAATTGTATTAGAATTGAATTGAATTGAATTGGAATTGGATTGGATTGGAATGGAATTGAATTGAATTGGAATTGAATTGAATTGGAATTAGAATTGAATTGTAATTGAATTGAATTGGATTTGAGTTGAATTGGATTGGAATTGAATTGAATTGAATTGGATTGGAATTGAATTGGATTGGATTGGATTGTAATGGAATTGAATTGTAATGGAATTAAATTGGAATTGAATTGAATTTGAATTGAATTGAATTGGAATTGGAATTGAATTGAATTGGATTGGAATTGAAATGAATTAGATTTGAATCGAATTGGATTGGAATTGAATTGTATTGGAATTGAATTGAATTGAATTGAATTGGATTAGAATTGGATTGGATTGGAATTGAATTGAATTGAATTGGAATTGAATTGGGATTGGAATTGGAATTGAATTGAATTGAATTGGAATTGAATTGAATTGGATTTGAGTTGAATTGGATTGGAATTGAATTGGATTAGAATTGAATTGAATTGGAATTTAATTGAATTGAATTTGATTGGAATGGAATGGAATTGAATTGTAATGGAATTGAATTGGAATTGAATTG
>JAOTIZ010000003.1:3164748-3188859 GCA_027123425.1 Erythroxylum panamense
CCACCATCTTTTTTGTATGACGTTTTGCAGTTTGACACTTCTAATATAGCTTGACTGCCTCATTTCAAAAAAAAAAAAATTTTCAGACCCGACTTAAGGTTGGGTTCGAGTCCTATCCGACCCGTTCCAACCCTATTTTGAGATGTTAAAAAACAACATAACATGTAATCGTATACAAAGAAAAAGATTTGCATACCCGAAAATTCCAATGAAGTAAACAACAAATGAGACATGACAATAATATAAACCGATAAAGAAATAAATTCTGAATTATATGTGAGACTATTGAAGATAAAATCAAGAAAAAGAAGAAAGGATTATCACCTGATATGATCAATCCTTATCTTAAGTAATATTGATAATTCAGTTTTTGTCATGTATCTAACTCATTTTTCTAGTGAATTCGTAAATGAACTATCAATATATATATTTGCATATCTTGATTTAACTTGTAGCGTAAATGCAACGCCATATAACCAAAAAAATTACTATACATATATCAAACACATTAAACTTAGATATAAATTTAGAATTCCTTTAGAGGTGAAATGTTACAACTCATGAATGGACCACCGAGTATGCCGTCATGACTTACTAAATTGGACGAAGTTGCATGGTCGTTTCCTTTGACGGTAAGCATTTGAGCCTCCACGGACAGTAACACTATAAAAATAATCTTATATAAAACTTTAAATATCAAATTACAAATTATATTACAATTTTAATACATAGTGCAGATAAAATTATTTAAAATACATATATAATTACCGTAAATTATAATAACAACTTAGATTATAATTATATATTGTAATTTCAATTTAAATAAAAAAATTATTTGCTTTTCTATTTTTAATAGAATTCAGGTGATGAAAATGACATTAGAAACAATCCTTCTAGCAAGTTTGAAAAGACAACCTCAGGTCACCTCAAACTCTATATATTTTTGAGTTGCTTATGAAGTATTTTAGAAGGGTCTTAATTATGGGAAGACGTCTTTAAGTCATTCACACTTAGCTTAATTTTTATTCGAGCCGGACAGGCCCTTTGTAAAAGGAAAAATTTTGATCTCAAATTTTAAACAGCTGTATACATGAAAACGGTTTAAACCTGTAATCTCACTTAAATCAGGAGAATCTTTTACCAACTCATCTGCGCCATCACGAACCCTAATTTTGATTTGTCACCGAATACCACATAGGTACAAAGCCTGACGTGGCCACCATGAACGTGGTCTCGGCATATATGATCAAACCCTATCTTTGAGCTGCTTCCTGGAAGCATGCAGCCATATACCAACACTGTTCAATATAGACTTTCAGAACCGAAAGCCCTACTCCAATCCCCACGTGCCTTATCACGTGCTCCTCCTCAAGATAGACCAAAGGCTCACGTTTTGGTTTGACCATTTGAAGCCACCATAAATAACATTGCCCTATGCTCTATATCTTCCCCCCTCCTCTTCTGAAACTCACTCTCTTTTGTTACAAACTTAAGTGCACATGACTGCGTTTGTGGTTTAGCGAGTGTTTTGTTTGTGATATCTTTCAGGCCATGAGTAAAACCATGTCTAGTCCTGGTGATCATTGGGGCCAATTCTACCACCACCAACAAAGCAACCTTTCCAACCAACAAGTGCCTCATGGACGGACCGTGTTAGGCCACGAACGCGTCTCTGATGCCACCGTCGTCACGACCACTGTCACCGCCACGTCCACTCCAATCCTGCCGAGCAACCCCAGCTCAAGCGGTGGTCACCTGAGCCCTGAAGGACGGGTCTCGAAGCCTATACGTAGACGGTCAAGAGCATCCAGGAGAACCCCAACAACATTGCTGAATACAGACACCACCAACTTCAGAGCTATGGTGCAACAGTTCACGGGTGGTCCTAGTGCACCGTACGCACCTGGGACTCAGCTAAATGGTCCAAGTTTTAGTTTCGGTCTCGGTTTACGTCAAGGTCAAGCTAATAATGTTAACCCTGTCATGGTTCCAGCATCTGTTGCAGGCTACTTGCAGTTTCAACATCACCAACAACAACAGCAGCAGCACTACCAACCTCATAACCAGCCACAATCCTACATGTTTCCTTTAGGAAACAACAGTAGCAACAACAATAATAATAATAACACCGCTTCTGCTCATGATTTCTTTCTTCAAAGACAGGGAAATGTTCCTAGGTCTACATCAACAAGCATGGAGTTAGCCATCTCCGATGGATTTTTAATGGAGGGTGTTCCTCCACAGCAGTTGCCTCCTGCTCATCATCATCTTCATCTTCCTTCTTCTAGACCCCCATCGTTCCCCCAATGAAAACGCAGAGAGTTTAATACAGCCTTTTTTTTCCTGCTTTGAGAGGGACATAAAGAAGAAAGTTAGGCACTGACTTTTTGTCCTATAGAACCCGTCATTGACCGATGTGAATATATAAATCTTTATATATTTATAGTGTTACTTGCATTTCATGGCAACTTCTCAGATTTTTAGACATGTAAGACTCTGTAACGTGGCAAGTAGTACAGGGTGGTGCCATATGAACTTGGTTTCTTTCTTCCTTTAGTTGAATTTATATCTTTGTTTCGTCGTTTCATTCGTCTCTTTCGGTGCTCAGGAGTGATCTTTTGGGAATTCTACAAAGTTTGATTCAGAAACTGTGGGCTCACACTTGACAACTCAAATTGTTTGACCTTCCATTCAAGTACAGTTTGATATAGATCACGTTTTTTTATTTATTTTGCAGACACCTTTGAAGAAAAAAGCAATGATCGTTCACACGTTGCCTAACGCAAAGTAAAACTAAAAGATTGAATGCGATATAAGGAATCCGATAAAAGAAGTAATACACAACGTCGTTCATATAAATTTCTGCATTTTCTTTTTAATAATAAAGAAACTCTCAACACTTATTCTTTTATGATACGTCAAATAAATTATTAATATGTATGCTAATAATTTATCAGTTATTTATTTGAAATATATTCTAAATAAATTATTTAGTAAATTTATCACTTTAAATCAATATTTTAAAAACCGGATCGGGAGTTAAATCAGTAAGACAAGAAATTTTTATAAGGTTCAATCAGTATTATATCATCATAAAACAGGTGAAATATTGAATAAAACAGAAGAATATGAAAAATGATTGAAAAAATATTCTTACTTATTGAAAAATTTAAAGTTTAATTACATTTATTAGTTTATTTTGGTTTATAAAAAATGATCAGTTTATTAAAATTTGTTGATTGATTAATAAAATGATTGTTTTTTAATAACAAAAATTATTAAACTAAATGAAACCGAAAAATTGGTTGATTTAAGGTTTTCACTCTAAAACCCGTTCGATTCTTAGCTGAAATGAAATGATGTATTATGCCGTAAGTAAAAATGATAATTTTCAAAAGTGATAATCTTATCTATATTATTTCTCTTATTGTGTTTATAATTAAATTCTCATGAAAACAAACAACTTAATATGTGAATCAACTCCATATATATGATCCTTTCTTTTTGGTTCTGTTTAAGATGTACTAATTTCTTATCAATTCATGTGCTAACTGATACGAAATCTTTCAAATGATCAACTGCACTACTCAAGAGATGGAATTACTCACAATCACTTTCAATCTGTGAACTTACGTAAGGAATATTCTTACTTGATGACCAATTAAGCTGAACTCCTTGACTAGTATAAACACATAATAGTAAAACGTAAGCTACAACGTATTCTTAGTTATGAACATTAATACATATTGTTTTAGAGTCCAAATCCTCTGTCCAATTTTATGGTATTTTATTGTGTCCAGTGAATCTCAGCCATATATTTATGTGGATCTTATGTGGATCTCGCATAAATAAATACAGGTCTCGTAAAAATAAATGGCTGAGATTCACTAGATACAATAAAACACCATAAAATTAAACAGATGATCGTGTCTCATTGTTTTATGAGTAATTTAGCACTAGTAAATAATAATGATGTGCAAAAAGGAATGATGTTGTTGAGTGAGAAGTAGGGTGGGAAGAAGGGGATGAACTTGCGACCACTTTTAGAAAGTCAAATATGCACTAATCTATATGGTAGGTAATTTGGATTAGCATAGTTTTTGCCTTGTGATTCACTTAGATAATGCCAATTTCCCATGATTATACTGCCCCACTTTTCAAACCTCATCAAGACAGTATTCTAACCATGTGAGGATATAGTTTTTTTTTTTTCATGTATGCACATTAGCATACCGTTCGTGTAAGTTGAGATCATATATACTATTTCTATAAGACACTGAAGTAGGTTAATTTTGACCAAGCAATACAAAAGATTACAACACTTTTGCTCTAATTTATCACTTTAATGATGTTTTTGATTGCAGTCTTTGACGGGTTTAAAATTAAATTTAGTCAGATTGACCTAATAATATATTTAATTTATTAACATTGCTAATATAATACACAAAATTGTGCAAATTTTGATTATATTAATACACAAAATTGTACTCGTGATTATATTAATTATTAATCGTTAACAATGTTAGTCTCTAAGCAATCATTTTGGAGGAAGAGAAGTGATTGACAATCCCACCATTCATGCCTAATATTTGGTATTTGGATTGTAGGATACTGTTGTCATTATCATATGTAGCTAATAAGAGTAGAAAGAAAGCGTGAAGGAATTACACTTGTACTAGAGGCTGGTTTAATTAACGCATTAAATCCCAAATTTTCTATTAGTTAGGACACTAAAATCAAACGTAAATGATGAAATAGCTATGCAAGTTTTGAAGTGATTTTAACCTAACAATTAATCTAATAACATATAATGTCAAGGCAGGGTCGTTCTTAATTAATATTTTATAGGTCCTGGGTAAAGTAAAAAACAATTCTATTTTTGCTTATTTTAAGTCCTCATATAGAATAAAAATAAATAAAATATAGATTTTTTTATTGTTAAGATCAAAAGTAAGCTCTATTTTGTTTCATTTATTTTTTATAAGAATAAAAATAGATCATATTTTATTATTTATAAGGATAGACCCCGGGTACGTGGCCACCTTGCCCTTGCTCAGATCGGCCGTGTGTCATGGTACAAAAGCTACCATAGTAACGTGGTGTCGAGAAAAACAAAGATAGTTATTACCTAGAGTGTAATTTACAAAAAAAAATAAAAAATACAAAGAATAAAAAATTCAATTTTATAATAAATATAATACATTACCAAATTTTTTATCGTTATAATGATTCAAAATTTTAAGATTACATAATTATTTTAAAATAAAATTTTAATTTTTAATTAAAAGAGAATGAATTTAAAAAAAAGTCCAACATTTTCATATTTTTTATTTCATTTTCTATTTTTTAAAATTCTCAATTAAGCGTATGAATTTTTAAAAGTTGAACAACTTAATTTGAAAATTTATTTTATATGTATTTTAAGACAATGTAAAGATTGATTTTTGAGGATGCTACATAACTTTTCTTCATCAACATAATTTTTGAACTTCTTATGGTAAATCTATTATTGATTATACATTCTAAGTGCAATCTTTTATTCCATAATAAAAAATTATTTGGAGAATTAAATATTATATATAATATTTCCAAATATTAATCTTTATATCATTTTATTCATCACATTAATAAAATATTAACAAAACGTATTTTTGAATTGAATTGTCCAATTTTTAAAATTTTAAACACTTAATTAAAATTTTAAAAAAATTGATCGCAAAATAGATAATTTTTTAAAGTTTAAAACTTTATAATTTATTATTCCTTCTTTAAAATATAACAATTAATTTACTAAAAATTTCATGTATATGTTGACAAAGATGAACTCAATTTACGTTGGCAAAAGTAGTAGTTAGTAGAGCTTATGGGAATTACTTCTTAAATTATATTTGTAATAAATTATAATTTTAATCATTTAATTGATATTTTTTATACTTTTAACTATTTTAAAATCGATTAATACTCAAAATTTTGAAATATATTTTACACTTATATTTATTTTATCCAGCAAGCAAATCAATCAAGTTAAATGTGATTAACATGATACAGAAACTCCAATTTAGCGTAATGACTATTAATTGAAGAAAAGAAAGACAAATTTAATTAATCAACACAAAGCAACTAGTGGATTACTTCTCTAAATCACATTGGCCGTCTGAAAAGTATGACCTCCCTATGTCATTGTTACCAATAGAGAAGAATCTTGGCATAATCAGAGACTGCCTAACAAAACAAAAAAAAAGAAGGTTTAAGAGCATTATGCACGGCTATGTTGTTGCAAGTTTCTTTTTCTTTCTGATTCTAGCCGTGAAAGGGGGAAAAGTTCAAAGCCAACGTGCTTAAAAAGGAAGATGACAAAGTGAAGATATCAAAACCAAAGTATGCCCTTCATGACCAGGAAAATAAGAGAACTAGAAGCTTTTTCCTTTGTTGGTAAATGGCACAGATGAATATTCCACAGAAAAGAATGAGATTATTTTTCCTTCATTCATAAACTGTTTATTCTATTTTTAACTTTTACATACCTCAATAGCGACTGTATTCAGAAGGGTTCTTCCCTCTGGAAGGAATTCCACGTATATCTTTGGTCACTTGCCATTGGTCCTATCCACTTGTGATCCTGCATAAAAAAGTGATCAAGATGTCATAAGGTGTTACCCACACAACAAAATAATACAATTGAAAAGAGTAATCTCATTAAAAATAATTTGAATTGCATCCAAACTGCAGATCAGGTTGAATCCAGAGCAGAGCATGCTTAATTCAACTACGACCCGCTAGTCTGACAGCAACCTTAGCACTAGTCAGGTAACTATGCAAAAAGTCATATAAGTTTGTTTACTTAAGGTTATTAGATGCTGATCCAGAAACTCTTTTGTTCCACTTTCGATATCACAACTAGGAAAAAAAATGCATAATAGTCAGTCTGCTTGAACTTCTATTCAATTTAGCAGGTACTCTAACATGATATTAGTAAATGTTTAGTTTGCATCAGATAATTCTTCTCCAGTCTCTACGAGATTATCTTTCTGAGGGACAGAATTAAAGATTTTGCACTTATCTGGTAGCAGTCAGCCCGTAAACCTCAATATACCAGATCTAATTCATAACTACTGAGAATTTCTGATGTCACTACAAAGATTGGAGACTGGTGGCAGAAGTAATTACTTAATAAGTTTGCGTCAGCTACCCTTAGCCTGTTGGTAACTCAAATTTCTAGTGCTCCTTTTTCTTTTTTGTTTACTTTTGCATCCCATTTGGTCACAAAAAGTAAGGAATTATAGAATTACAAGTATTTTAATCTGTTCTAATTTTTCATAATTTAGTCAAAAGTTCACACATCTAACTCCATTTGCAAGCACATATGTATATCAAAGAAAATAGAGGTTTTTGATCCGTGAAGAGATCTTGTCTTTCACCACTTGACATTCAAAGTTCAAATCCATATTCCAACCCAAAACAGAGACTCACCTGTATATTAAAGCCATCGCTTGTTGTGCCCCCATCTTTTAGTGAATATGAGAAAACATTGTGCTTGCTGCAAGTTCAACCCCATTCACATTCAAATGAACATCCATTCCTTGATAGTTGATATAGAGACTAAGGCTGTTATTTGAATGGAACCCAGGACCGGTAGTACCAGCCTTATCACATCATTTTTTGACAGCAACATGAGCATTTACTTTTGCATGGCGTTTATCAAACTGTGAAGTCCAAGAAAATGAAGATTAAATCATCTCATCAGGACATTGATCCAACTTCTGTGGTGCGTCTAACAGACCACAGGAAATTAAAATGACATTCGAGCTTGTTTAATCTTCGATCTAAGCTTTCTAGCTTCTCCTGGAAACCCAGTATGTTGAAGACCATTGTAAACAGCTCGTTGAGCAGATCGGAGAATTTTCATGCCCCTTGTTAAACAAGAGATCAGGAGTTTGGATGCACAGAGGAACCTTCTAGCCTTGCATAGATTGTGAACCAAGGAAGAGTAGGTATAGGAGTCCTTCATCCCCATTGATTCAAACATTTTCAAGGCACTATCAATCTGACCACTTTTACCCAGCCCATCTATTATGGAGTTTAATGCAACGGAATTTCTACCAAATCCCATAACATTCATATACTTCAAATGTCGCTGAGCCCCCTCAATGTTACCTGCTTTGCACAAACCATCTACTATTATTGTGTGTGTATAATCATCACATTGCAAACCACATCTTTCTATTTCATCAACCAGTTCATATACCTCTTTAAACTTCTGTTCTTTACAATATAAATTAATCATCGTATTACAAGACACTATATCAAGCTCAATGCCAATCCCAATCATCTCCTCCGCGTAAGCAGTTGCCTCAGCCATCCTACCAATTTTCACTAGAGCAGCAATAACTGTACAGTATGCAAAACCATCGAATGTATATCCCCTAGTCTTCATTTCTTTCAGTATGTCAAATCCTTGATTAAACTTCCTAGACCTAAAGCAGCATTTCATAACTGTAGTATATGTTATAGCATTTGGCACAAACCCAGAGGCCTCAATGTCCTTCAAAATCCTCCGTGCAGCTCTCAATCTCCTAGCTTTACACAACCCATGAATAAGAGTGTTATAGGTAATCAATTGAGGAACAAATCCATTTTGTTGTAAACTCCTAAAAAACCTAAGCGCCTGAACTGCAGAACCATTCTTGCAAAGCCCATTAAGCAATATGTTAAATGTCGCCTCACAAGGCGAGAAATCACGAATTAAGATATCATTAAACACCCGATTAGCTTCTTGACACATACCCAACTTAAAATAACAATGCATCAATGTATTATAACTCCAAACATCAGGAGTTATACGTCTCACACGCATTTCCTCAAACAGGTCAAAGAACTTAGACAAAGAGCAGTTTCTAGTGGCACAAGCAATAAGTGAATTGTAAGAAACAACATTTGGGTCAATCCCAGCTTCGTGCATTCTATGCATAATAGAATAAGCAGCATCGAAACTAACGAGGCGAGAGTACGCATTGATAAGTACGTTGAAAGTGACAACATTAGGAAGAACACCCAATCTCACACTATCAATAAAGACCAATTCTGCTCTGTTCAACTCATTCGCTTTGCAGAATGCTTCAATGGTTATATTTAACAACCTAGTGGACAAGTTAGAAGCACTTTTGTTCATTCTGTCTGGTTTCCTCGTACTGAACCAAACCCAAGAACGAACAAACGAACAGAAAAGGTAGAATAATCACATACCATGTGTTATTGGAGATAGAATTATGCCAAGTATGTCTAGCTATAGTGATTTAAAGTCGATGGCTTTTGTGTCTTCCTTGCACTTGGTCTTGTTCGGCGAAAAACTTAGAACCTCCGTGAAAAGGACGTTCTGCTCTGTGACTGACTGAAGTTGACTCCTGCTTTCCCTTGCTGGTTACGGGACACCGAAGAGCCAAGCCCGTTGGAGCTTGGTTTTGATGACCTAAGGCTGGGTTCTATAATGGCCCAACTCACTAAGACTCAACTGCTTTTGTATGTTCATTCCAAAACCTTTACTTCTCGAACATTTGACCTTGGTTTTAGGGTAAAAGACACTAATTTCACATATAGTTTAAAAATTAAAAAATGTTTTATTTTTAAATTTTGAAAAAGAATTTTTTAATTTCTAAAAAAAATATTATTAAATTTCGGTTAAAATAATGATAAAAATATATGTGATAATTATAGATATAAATTAATTACATATCACTAACATGATTACCTAATTTAATTTTCAAACTCGATTTGGATTAATTAAATTCGATCTAAATTAATAATTTATGATAATTATAATAAATTGTTAATTTATATCAGATTTAATCAATTTAATTTTAGTTAAATCGTCTTTTAAGTAAAATTTATTACTACAAGAGTGATATAAGGAGTTTTTTGCTTTATTAAAATTTTCAAATATTAATAATTTTTCTTAAAGATCTATGTCTTTTACCCTTAAATTTATAACTTTTCATCGATTCATTTTTTTTCTTAAACAATAATATCATTTGATCTTGCATATCTTGTAACCTGATATGTACAACTTTTTAGGTTCTTATCTTTAATGTAGTTTCTAATATTATATGATCTTTTTTTTAAATAGCATATGCCATGATTTGGAATGATAGTTCATTTCTATTTGTGCACTTAACATAATTTATTTCATCTAAATATTCTTTCTACTAGAGAAATTACTCACACAGAGTAATTTTGATAATGGTAATCAAAGACTTGGCCTGTTGAACGAGGAAGAGCTTAGTCTCAGCTCGACATCTCTTAGGCTGGATTTCATAATTTCTCTTGCACCAACACTAAGGTGCGTTTTCCAAGCTATCAGCAATGGCATTTTTTCAGAATCCGTTCAATTGATTAAGAGGACAGTGAAATGGTGGATATGTTTGTAGCAGGCAAATGCTTCGAATTAGCAATTACTCAACATCAACCTATATATCGATTCATAACATGTATATGGCAATTTTGGAAAATTTGTAAGGCGGTACCGACATATATGGTACTTGTCGTCTCATCGTTGAATTCGACTCTCTTGAGGTGATAAATATCTTCCCTTCCTTTGCTTTCCCAAAAACTAACATGTACTTTTTGGTTACAAGTATTTGGGAGCTTCTGCGTCAATATTGAGAAGTGCAGCTCCAGTATGTACATCGCGAAGACAACCAGAGTGCAGATAGCCTGGCCTCTCTCGCTGCCTTTGTCAGGCCGGATTTTCACTTTTTTCATGATCCTCCAACTTTGGTATGGGCTCACCTTTTTTGAGATTAGAATAATTTTGTGTACCGTAGAAACTGCGCTAGTTAGGCTTGGGTTGTAATTTTTGTTTTCTTTCCCTTGTAGTAAAAAAAAAAAGAGCAAGTTGTTGCATGTCAGATGTGATAGTGACAGCTTGCATGCAAGGTGTGTTTTTAGACAACTATAACTTACGAGACCTAATCCTCTGGCCAGGTATGGATGGCTGAGATCATCTGACACAGGGTAGAGCCAGAGCACCTGGACTAGAGGATCTGAAGGCTTAACTTGCAACATGCAAGGTATGACAAAGGTGGTGGAGGATCTATAAAAGACTCTCTCTTTCTCCTCTTTTAAGACATATGCACGTCAAACGTGCATGAGATGTGTGGTGAATTTGAGAGTGAATTTTAGAGAGTTATTTTGTGTGGGAGAGAGATTTTTTAGGTATTTTTAGAAAACGTTTTCCTAAGAATACATTATCACTATTTGAGAAATAATTTGAGAAACATCTTATGTGTCATTATCACTATATATTTCGTTGTATCATTTTTCGCTCGCTATACTTGTTATTTTCATTAGTAGAAGTTTTATTTAAAGTTTGACCTATAGACGTAGCCTAAATTAGAGGATGGGTCACGTTAAATTTCTATGTGTTATTTCTTAGCTTATTTTACATGTGAGATTTAATTTGTAATTTTTCCCAACAAAATTATATATATATCCTTTGATAAATTTAATCAAATTGGTAAGAATTTTGAGAATAATGTATCATATTTTTAATTACTTATATTTTAAAATCAAATAATTTAAATAAAAAAGATGATATCAAATCTCACTTAAATTCATATATATTTTGATAATATTATATTATATTTTTAATTACTTACATTTTATATCTGAATAATTTAAGAGAAAAGGATGATATTTAATTATTTTCTATAACCACATTCTCGTAAAAGAATTGCTTTTATAATTGTTACGTCCACTAAATTGATAGTTAATTTCCATTAATGGGGCATACACATATATTAATTTTTTAAAAAACTCTAGAGAGGATCTTTAGTGTAACGTAGCCAGGTTCTATAGTTATTGTTATTGAAGTGTGCATCTGTTTCACAATACTAGACTTAATTAAGGATTAATTAGGATAAAAACTGTTGAATACCCATTTGGACATTACATTCTGCTGCTAAACTAAGCCCTTTCACTACTCTTAAGCATCAACAAGAACTCAGGCCAGTCATGGGGAAGGTACGCTTCACTGTTCATTTTTTCTTTCTGAAAATTTCTGTTGCTGTTGATTCATTTATATCTTCTGTTATTCATATTTTAATCTCCTTTTCGATTATAGGAAGAAGATATCGTGTTGAAAGTTTACATGCACTGTAAAGGATGTTCTGAGAAGGTCCACACTTGCTTGAAAGGAATTCTAGGTAGCAAAGCTTCCATTTCCATTTCCATTTGCAGCTTCAGTACTTTTGGCTTTTCTTTTCTGTCTCCAGGAAACATATGATATTACAGATATTTTACTTGGTTGGATATGTAATGTGAATATGGATAGGTATTGAAGAAATAAGTGTTGATATGGCCAACAATGAGGTGATTCTGAAAGGGAAAAAGGTTGATCCCATGGAGGTGTTACAGAGAATGCAAAAGAGATACAGCAGAAACGTCGAGCTGCTTTCTCCAAAACCTGAACCTGAGACTGCTGACAGAAACAAAAATGAACCAGCAAAGAAACCACAGGTAATATTAATGATCACTAATACTTGGATAAACTCGGTTTGACTTATCACTCGTTAGGGTTGTATGCATGTAGCCTGAGGTAAAGACCGTGGTGCTAAAGATGAACATGCACTGTGAAGGTTGTGCAGAAGATGCTAAGACATATCTGGAGAGCATGAAAGGTATTAAAACTAAAAACCAAAAGTTACTCTACTTTTCTATACTTATTCAGCTTTTTCTATATTGATTTGTTTTACAGGAATTATAGGAGCAGATGCAGACATGGGCAAGTCACAGATCACAGTAAGGGGAGTTCTTGAAGAATCAGAACTAGTGAAAACTCTAACGAGAAGGTTAGGGAAGCATGTGGAGGTTGTAAAGCAAGAACCTCCTCCAAAGCCAATTGTTAAGGAGGAAAAGAAATGCACGAAGAGGAAGGAAACGATAATCATCAATTATCCTCCATTAAATTCATATAATTACATCCACCCCTGCCAAATATTTAGTGACGAAAATGTGAATTCATGTTCAATCATGTAATAGAAATGGTTAAATTTAAGGTTGGTCCTTTAATTTGTTGAATACAATCTTTAAATTTTATAATATATATTTTTATCTACTTTTATGATAAAAGAATTTATATAAAATTTAAATTATATATTTAAAAATTATTTCACAAATCAAATTAATTATTTAATTCAAATATTTAATTTGATAGTCATAATTTAATAAATTTTAAATTTTGTTTTTTATTATTAAAATTATTGAAATTTTAAAAAATTCCCTTTCTTTTAAATTTTAATTAAAACTATAAGCCTGGTATGAATATCATATATAAACTAATAAAATATTATTAATATAATAATTCAATTTAATTCTTAAAATCGAACTGAATAAATTAAATTTGAATTAAATTAATAATTTAAGATAATTAAAATAAATTATTAGTTGATGTATATTTCATAATTATTTTTAATTAAAAGTATAAGGGAAGAAGTTCGTCTAAAAAACTGAAAATTAAAAATAAAGAATATTAAATATTAATTTTTTTAAATTATAAGATTTATATCTTTTAACTTATTTAATTATTTAAAAAGTTTATACAAGTGAATAAAGTATTTTGGTGATTGGAAGTATCACCATGCCGAAATGGTGTTCCAAACAAAAAGGAATACAAGTTAGTCACAAAAAAGAGTTATATCGAGGTACGTAACTTAATAAATAAATAAATAAAAACAAACTTCTTCTTACTTATTTTAAAAATATTTTTTATTGTTTTAAATTATCTACAAAAATTTAATAATACTGAAATTTAAAATGTTAGATTATTTTAATATAATTATTATTAAAAAACAAATTAAATAAAAATTGCATGTACATTATTATATATTTATTTAATAAGCACTTAATAAATGTATTTTTTGAAAAATTATTTGTATTTTAAAATAATAAACTACTTTATAGAAAAATAAATAAAATCATAAAAAGATCTTGTTCTTTTACATCAATTTAATCATATTAAAAAATTTAAAAAGTATTAATTTCGTAAAAAAATTATAAAATTAGAAAAAGAGTTTTTTTTTTTATTTTGGTATTTTTTAATAGATGATAAATTAAGAAAAATATAATACTTTTAAAAATTATGACTAATATTAGATTAGAGTTAGTAATTATATTATTATTATTATTATTATTATTATTATTATTATTATTATTATTATTATTATTATTATTATTAAGAATAAATAGAAGATTCCAAATAATAAAAACTTGTTGGTCAACAAGGAATAGCCGAAGATTCCAATTCCTCAAACCGTTGCTAATTTTAGACCCAAAATAAAAAAAAATAAAAAAAGAAAGAAAAAAGACTAGCGAAGAAAAAAATAATTAGCCAAAAAAAAAGAGGCAAAAGGGGCAGAGAACAGGAGAACAGAAAACAGAGAACGCAGAACAGAGTGTGTGTTGATTCCGATTCGGATGGACGAGAAACAGGATGTGAACGGTGACCAATCGGATTCTCACAGAAACCGCCCCGCTCGTGTCTACGCCGATGGGATCTACGACCTTTTCCACTTCGGTCACGCTCGCTCTCTTGAGCAAGCCAAGAAACTGTACCTCTTCTTTTCTGTGCTTGATTTTTGTTTCCTTTCATTTGTTCCTGTTCTTTCATGTGAATAATTTCGTGGGTTTCTCTTGTTTTTGCTTTTTATTACAGTTCTGGTGTGTTCTGGGCCTTCTGCCAGGGTGGCGTTGGCTGATCAGTGTATTTGATTATGTTTTGTTGAGAAAATGGAAGTTGCAAGTTCATTAGATCTCTCGATTTTTCTTGCTTACTTGAAATTCTGTTGCTTTTTCGCATAGCTCATGTCAACAATTAATGGGTATTTATCACTACAGAGAATGATCTCTGGTCATATAATTTTATGTTTGAATATAGATCTTATGTTTCTTCTATTTGCTGTGATAGTTACATATATACGTTAGATAGAATTTTGTAGTGTTTGCATGATTGTGGTGGCTATTTCTGTTTCGTGATGATGGAATATGATGCAAACTAGTAAGGGAAGTTTCTACGTTTACGAATTTGTGTTGTCACTTTTTTTCTTTTTCACTGCGTGTTTATTGGACTTAGCATATGGTGTTGGTGTTTTACTATACTGTGATATTGATTTTAGTTTGTATAATCCGATATTGTTTTACCTTCTTTAGATATTTCATCTTCCTTCTGCTATAGTGCGATGGTTAGAAAGTTTTGATGTTTACTGTTTTAAATGCTAACATGCGATTTTAGGTTTCCACACACGTACTTGCTTGTTGGATGTTGCAATGACGAAACCACCCACAAATACAAGGGTAAAACTGTTATGACTGAAGCTGAGCGTTATGAATCTCTTCGCCACTGCAAGTATGAATTTTCCTTTGAATGAACTTGTTGACACCTGATAATCACTCTATTCTAGGAATTTCATCTATATATAATTGTAATTGAATTTTTCTCTGAAATGTATCGATATTAAATTGGGGGTACTATTTCCTTGTAGCAGATATGATGCTTGAGATCACTAGTTCCGGTTACATTGAGGTCATTTAAACATCGATTTTCTGTTAACTTTTCTGCAGATGGGTAGATGAAGTGATTCCTGATGCACCTTGGGTGGTGACACAAGAATTTCTTGACAAACATAATATTGATTATGTGGCCCATGATGCTCTTCCGTAAGTTTCTTGACCAGAATGATATGTGCTAATTGGCCAATGCTGCTCTTTCCCTTTATTTCTTGATCATAACAATAGTTGTTTGGCCACAATGCTCTTCTTTAGAATTCAGGCCAAAATATTCCAGGATGCTACTTATTTTTCTTTCTTTTGCTTCATATGCTAAGTTTAGTAGTTGGGGCTTATGAGACAAGGTTTTGAATAGATTCCTTCAGTATTTATATTGATTCTATGCTCTGATTCTTGGAATTTATAATTCACTTGATTCTAATTTATATAATAATCAAATATATATATGATCTTCTGAACTTTGTCTCCATTTGTTTACAGCTATGCAGATGCTAGTGGAGCTGGAAAGGATGTTTATGAATTTGTAAGCTGAACACAAGTGTTTGTGTTATATTATATTCCAGTTTCTTGTTTTTTATTTATACCAACTTAGTTCACTTGCAGGTCAAAAAAGTTGGGAGGTTTAAGGAAACAAAAAGAACCGACGGGATTTCTACATCTGACATAATTATGAGGATTGTTAAAGATTATAATCAGTATGTCATGCGTAATTTGGACAGAGGATATTCAAGAAAAGAGCTTGGTGTTAGCTACGTGAAGGCATGCTTCTATTTTGATGTTATCAGTTTGCCTGGTTCTGATTGAATGCTGCTATACAAACTGCACATTTTCTCTCTCTTCCCTACAAATTATTTTCTGAAGATAGAATATTTCTGTTGGTGTAATGTTAATAGGAGAAGCGATTAAGAGTCAACATGAGGTTGAAGAAGCTGCAAGAGAAGGTGAAGGAACATCAAGAAAAAGTTGGAGAAAAGGTTCGGTTTTGTTTCTCCTTCAACATTTACAAATCTTCTCTTTGTTTCCTTTGGTGGTTATATAATTAATATAAGAAACCAAGTCAAGCATTATTGTGCCTGTCGATAACTTATCAATTAGTTTTTGTCTTTTCCCTTTGTTCCTGTTAGAACTCTAGCTAAATACACAATAGATAATAGAGGAAGTATACTGGTACTACAAGGTGGTTCTCATGAACACCTTCTATCCAGAGCTGAATAAGCTCCTCATCAGAGAGGATGTTTTCTCTCTGTCTACAGTATTCTTTCTTCTAACTAACTGAATACCTCCTTTCTGTCTCTGCCCCCGACTTAGCTACCCAACCCGTACATTCAGTTATTTTTTCCCACCTTGTACCCATTCTGTACCCTCACACTACTAACTAACTTGTGCATCATTACCCACAGTCTCCTCTCTCTTTCTCCACGAGTACACTCTCCATATCCTAGGTTTATTGTTATTGATCCTAACAGTTCCTGCCTTTACTTTCCATAGTTAAGATTTTTTTTGTTAATCAGAAGGTTTAATATCTTGTGAATGCCATCCAATCGTTATTTCTTTTACATGTTTGAAATAACATTGCTCTTGGTTTATAGAAGCCAAACTTTTGCCATGCTTTCTTCCTTTTCTCTTGTTGTATCTCACTGTTTTCATTTGTTATTAGTGTGTTCTTTCCACGTTTGAAGTGTCAGATGCTCAAGTTTTTATTCTGTCTATTTCTGCAGTATAATTTTCTTGATTAGCTTTTGATTGCACCACGTACACTCTGACCTAAACTTGGATTTGCTTTTCGAAGTAGTTGCAAAGATCATTGTTAGATTGTGTTTTACTCTCTTGCATAATTCCTATGTAATGTTCAAGAGTGTCTTATATTTTATTGGCTGTCTGATTATCTACTGCACATTGCTGTACATTTTCATCATGCCAGTTGAACTTCCATATTCTGGTTTCCTGGTGCTTTTATTTGTACTCTCAATTAAGAAGCTGATGGATTAAGCTGTCTTTTAGATTCAAACTGTTGCAATGCATCGTAATGAATGGGTGGAAAATGCTGATCGCTGGGTTGCCGGATTTTTGGAAATGTTTGAAGAAGGGTGCCATAAAATGGTATTACTCACATCTCAGCCATGATATGTCAGTCACTGGTTGAAAGACCCAGAACCTACTGTATATAATCCATTCAATCTTACTATTGCATTTGGCATCATTTAGGGCACAGCCATCCGGGATAGGATTCAAGAACGACTGAGAGGACAGCTGTCAGGGGATTTGCTGCAGAATGGTAAGATTGATGACGAAGACGAAGACGAAGAATATTATTATGACTACTATGATGATGATGAAGAATATTACGATGACGAGGAATCATATGATGAGAAGGAATCAAAAATCAAGAAGTAGATCTCCCGAACCATGCTTTATTTATAATAGATCCATCCGTAGTGTACCTTGTTTGAATACTAGATTCTGCAGTTCTGTAAAGAACCCTGTAATAGCTTGTGAAGTTTGTTACCATGACCACCGAACGTTGGTTGGATATGAGTGATGCTCTTACCGTTTTTGTGAGTTTGAAGGAGGGAGCTTGAACTTGTGTTGAATTAACATAGTTTATGTGTAATGTGGTCAATGTTTCCCCGTAAATCAAGTTACCGCTGATTTACATGAAAATGGCTTCTTGTCTTCATGTTCCATCCGGGCAGTTAGTGTACATGGGAGTTGGGACAGTGTTACAATGGTCATTGTAATTACGAGGTAAGTATTGCAGGATATTTGTATGTATGTATATCTAACCATCACTCCAGGAAATTAGAACAACATTGTTTTCCTACCAAATTTTAAGATTATGTTGATATTTTCTGAGTTCTTTCAAGGGATTAAATGTCAAACATATTCTCATTTGTTCACCAAAAGCATGTAAATATAGAAAAGATCAATGATATAATGATTAGAAATGGTAAGTCATATTTTGTTCTCAGCATTATCTGAACTTGTGCATTTAGATAAACAAGATTTCGTGTTAGTCCCAATTTGAGTTAGTAACTTGATAAGAGATATCTTCATTTATATGGAATTTAACTATGTTCCAAGTATGAACAAGAAGAAAAACGAAAGAAACAGAATAACAATTAGCGAAACTGATAAATTCTGATCTTTCATTCGATTCTGTTTGGATTTTACAAGTTATTCGTCAGTTATGAAAAACGTCACATATCCAACATGTGTTTTGACCACACTACATAAAACAACACAGATGTTAATTAAGCCTCTGGTAGGAGATCGTTCCTTGTGTTAAAGTTGACACATGAACTGATGATCCAGAATTGCAAAATCGATATAATAAAAGTGGCATTACCAATGGGACAAGGGTCATCAGGGACAAGGATTAGGAAATCTAGCATGAACCTTGTTGATCTCTGTAACAATTTGAGGTGCAAGATCAACTTCCACTGCATTGAGAACCTCCTGGAGTTGGGATGACCTAGTAGCTCCAAATACTGCACTGGCCACAAGTGGCTGTCTCAAAACAAAAGCTGCGGAAAACCAAGAAGTGAAAACATACATCAAGGTTGAAAACTAAGGCAGACCAAAGTGGATGTTCTTTGTCTCTTATTTGTTTGTACATAGTAGCCGAAGTCGTTAGATGGCAGACGGATTCGTGGGTTGGTGGTGAGGGGCGTATTTCAAGAAAGGCAAACTAAGGAGCAACTACATCATGCAATTAAAAGCTCCATAAGGAAATAGCTTTGAGAGTCAAGATTTTTAAAAGGTCGTTTGGGTCCATCCAAAAAGATTTTACTATAATGATGCACAAGCAAAGTTTCTATAACCAAATTAAGACACTCCTGTTCCATTGGAATACGGTAATTGCGATGAAGACGAAAACTGAAGGTGCTATAGCAGTTCACAAGCATGTAAAAGCATAAATGCACGAGCAATTAACACAAGCAGATATCATACCAATTGCTAGAGATACGGGATGAAGTCCATATCGTTTAGCAATGCCAAGGTATTCCTGCACGTCATAAGAAGATACAGAGTCAGAAATACAAGCACAACTAATATGTAATGCGCACAATGAAGTTGTTCCTTTCTGGGGAAAGAGAACAGATTATGGACCCAATCCATCACCCACTTGAATAGATCTTTACTATTGGCTCTTATAGCTCAAAAAAACCATCAACTGTTTAGATTGTGTTTGTTCCAAAAGAAAGAAAGGGATGATGATCCCACAGGGGTCAGCTGGGCGAATGCAATCCCAGCTAAGGTTCTCCTAAGCTCATGTTTGTTTCAAAAGAAATAAATGGGTTCAGTATGTCCCACAGAAGAGGGGTAGGAAGGATGTGAGGAAAGAAGATGAAAGGAAAGGTTGAGTTACCTTTCACAACATTTTCCACTAATGTTGAAATAGGAAGTTAAGTGGTAATTAAGCAAAGTCATCAGTCTAACTTTTCAAACTAGCACTTGCCGAAATAGCCAGTAGCAACTTGAACCCAATCACACTTGCGAAATTGTACCAAAGGACACAGTGTTCAAGAAGCAATTTCAACTGCCCTTTCTTCATTGTTGGTTTGTCTTAAGTGGTAGCATCCAAACTTACCATCAAACTCATTCAATCGGTTATTTATGATCTCTATAGGTAAAAGGAAGATAAAGTTCAAAACCATAAAGAATATACTTACCATAGTAGCTGCTTTTACGATGTTATTACACAGGTTGTATCTTGATTCTCCTTCTGAATACCGTCCTAAAAGGAGAGATAGCGCAACCATCATGAAATGTAAAAGGCATCGGTTTGATTATCGGACAAAAGTTTCATATGATAAAAGGGAAAAGAGAAAATTCAATGATTGACCTTTAAAAAGATTTAACCTGGCATCAGTTGGACCTCCGTCAGGTGCAAAATACTTCCCAGATAGTATGCCCATTGCCAGGGGACTGTAGGCCAATAAGCTGACTCTACAACAAATCAATAATACAACAATAGACTGATTATAAGGTGGCCTTCCATAAACCCATTTTCAAGAATAACTTACATCTTTCTGTTCAGTAAAGTCAGATTACATAGTTGAGCAGAAATCTAGAGAAAAACAACTGTAAGTTTATGCAAACAAAAAGTCACCTTACATATCCCACTATAATCCATTACATAAAACAGTTGCATTGTAAAATAGGTTTTGCGCTTTGAGGTCTCCACTATATCAGAGGATATGGTAGTTTTTCCTAGCTTAGAATTAACAATGATATTTTATAAGGACAGCAAACATCTTGTATATTGAAAATGGAGTAATAACATACATCGTGAAATTTCAGCCTGTTCTACTGAAAAATGGGATACCCATGAAAGGGGGCAATTATTAATATAAAATAAGACAAATGAATATTTCAGACTCGGAACAAACATGTTTAATTTTAAACTGAGTACTTATTTCCAGAACAAAACATACCCTTCGTGATGACAGCATTCAGCCAATCCAGAATCAAAAGTTCGATTGAGCAAGTTATAAGAGTTCTATTATTGAAAAAGAAAAGCTGTGGATTAGCATTAATCCAAAGAAAATTCAAGAAGCAAAAGAGTGGATTATGCAAGCGGATGCTAGAAAGGCAGAGAAGGAAGTGTTGAATAGGACAAAGATCATAAGCATCAATAAAGTGCAGAGTAATAAATCCAAAACCTGTATAGATATTATCTTTGGGTAGTGAGAAGCCCTTTCAGCAATCTGAAGAAACTTCATAACACCGTAAGGTGTTTCATTACTAAGTCCAGTGTATCTTATCTACACAAAAACGTCCCAAGTTATCAGCTGTATTCTTTGTAAGAGATTGACTTTGACAATTTGCCACTCACCTTGCCAGCATTAACCACTCTACCAAGAGCATCAAGCTGTTCCTCAATGCAAACTAAGGAAAACTGTCGGGTTGGATCATACTCAGTTTCTCCAAACATCGGAACATACCTGAAGAAGCAACTATTGATGTTTTAAGGAAACAAAAGAAGAAAACATAATACAGCTAAAACAAACACAATATAAATGAATAAAGCAGCAGAGCCACAAAAATATCCATGCAGATACAGACAAACATGCACACATTGATAATGATGAAAAACAGCATGATTCACATACAAACCGATCGGGCCAATGAATTTGATAGAGATCAATGTAGTCCATCTGTAGTCGCATCAAACTGCATCAATCATAATAATCAAATCAATAGAAAAATTATGAAATTAATCAAATAATCAAAATTCAGTGATGAAACTTTTTCACAATATGTTTGTAGTAGGATATTCTAATCAATCAAAAACTGTTATAACAATATTGATTATATTTATTGTTTTCAACAAAAGCCAGACAGATAACTATCAGCAGTTGTTCACAAATCTTTGACGGCAATCCAATTTCGAATTAATAGTAAGGGGCTTACATTCTGGTCCACCTCGTATCCAAGACATTTGTCCAGAAGGTCCCGCAACCTGGATCAAACTATTTCTCGCCATCAGATCAGAATGACAAGACTTTTCACATGTATTTTATGTGACAATGGGTTATTACAAAAGATGAGAACAATTAGTTAATAGAAGATTTCATTAGCATGGAAAGCAGCAAGACGATGAATTCTGCTGACTATTGTTAAATTATGGTTCAGCCAAAAGTTCCAAGTTCCACTGTTATACATAAGGGAAAAGCAAATCAGATTCCATTTATGAATTCTATTAGTAGATGAACAATATAAGATCATATAAGTACAAACTAAGTACTGATCTGCTATTTTTCTCCTAGTGGCAGTAATCCCAATACCGGAGAGCCTATGAAATTATTCAAAAGCGCCAGAAAATTCCGCACACAAACTCTGGAGTGAAAGATATTGACAATATGATGCTGCAAGTCAGGATGATGTTTTACACAGAAGTACACCAAGCTTACGTCCAAAATCAACCAACTTGACAAGACACTTCCTTTTCTTAGAATTTCAAACTCATAATTCCAATGACATATACCCATTCGACCATTCATCCGTTAGCAACCAAACGAGCACAACAGAACTAAAAAGATCCTTAAAGAATAACTCAGCTTTACTACAAAAATCTGATAATGCGATGCATAGAATCAAAATTATAATCTTTCTACATAGTAACAAGTTAGAGGATTAAAACCTTTGTAGCTATGACAACACGATCACGCGGAATCCTCCTTTCTTTAACCCAACGGCCAAAAAATTCCTCGCTCCTCCCCTGAGTTTCTTCGCGTTGAGGCACTGGATACCTGAACAAAGTTTCCAACTTACTTTCAATACAACATAACCAATAGCCGGATTACGGTGAAAGCAATTGAAGACTCAGAAAGTTAGCAGAGGAAAATGGGAAAAGTTACATTTCAGCAGAGTCGAAGAAGTTGATCCCGCCATGGAAGGCCTCGTCGAGAATGCGAAAAGATTGGGACAGCGTGTTTTGCTCGCCAAAAGTCATGGTTCCTGGAAGAGAGTAACCAGTAAAAGAACTGGGTTTGAGAGGCCCATTGTTGTGAGAGTAACAGTATATCTAAAGAAATGAGAGACAAAAAAGAGAGAGGTGAGACCCAAGCAGAGCCTCGAGACTGCTAAATCAGGAGTGAGGTTGAAGAGAGGAGCAGACATCGATTCGGTGCTCAGACACAAAATGCTTGCGAGTGTTTTGAGTTCGTGGAAGTAGAAACAAAGGACTTTTGTCTAGATAATGTGTATTTCACTGGGGCACTGTGATTTGCGGTAGAGGCTAGAGAGGGCATTGCCACTAATGTATAACCTAGAAAGAGTCTCTGGAATTTCTTTGAAGTCTCTATTGTCTCAAAATTTGAACACCATTCAAATTAAGAGTCAAACTAGAATGAAAGCTAATAGCTCTCAAAAAGTGAATACAATTGAGCAAGAAAGCAATAGTGAACTTGAAAGCCTCTAACCTCCTTCAATTGTGAACAAACTTTATTGGCATCAAAAACCTCATTGCACAAAACCCATTACCTTTACATAAACATAGATCAAAAGCCCAATATATTACAACAAACTACGTATATGCTTCTTTTATGAATGGAATATGAATACAACATTTTAAATGTGCTTTAACAAATGAAAATGGTAGTCAATGCCTATAAAACTTTTACCATGACATGAAACTCTAAAAACAATGGAAATATGAAATGTTCAAAACAATTGAAATACGAAATGTTCCAAACCAAAGAAATAATTAGGAACTTTCTGTCAAGATTTTGATATTTTCTAAAACAATAACAAAAGACCTTGTAGAGACTATAGTAAAGCCCAACGTAGCAAAACCAGAAATAAATTCCTATATAAAAAAACACATAAAATTCTACAAAAGCTTAAGCCCAATAAAAACCTTCTTCAGCAATAAAATTTAGGAATATTACACAATGTTTTAAAAATCGGATCGGACATTAAACCGGTCGAAAGAAAAATTTAAGGTATAGAAGTTCAACTGGTAGTGAACCGTTATAAAACCGGTATATAATAAATAAGAAGTAAAACTTATAAGAATAAGTAAAAATAAAATATATTATTGAAATAAAA
>JAOTIZ010000003.1:3277941-3297970 GCA_027123425.1 Erythroxylum panamense
TATTGATTATTAATTATTAATAAAATTTTAATATATTTTATTTTATTATCATATTAATTATTAATAAAATAAAAAACATATATTTATTAATTAATAAAAATTAATTACCTTTACATATTTAAAAATTATTATACTTCTATTAAAAATAATTATTTGTAAATTAATATATCAATTAAATAACTTTTATTTTGATACATTCAGCCCAATATACGACCTCTTGGACATGATTAAACATCCTTAAACTAATAGGAAAGGTTAAAAATCAAAATTGTAGAGACAAGGTAAATTGGTTTTTCTTATAATTGTTTTAAGTCATATCTTTATAAGTCATTTTACACATAGTACGGCTAATACTAAACAGCTAATTTTATCAAACATATCTAACAAATAGCTAATACAATCTGCTGGTCAAATCAGCTGATAGAATCAGCTAACAACTAATGCAATAAGCCGATTGCCAAATAGGGTCACTTTTTGGTTTCTTCTTCACTTAGTTGATTTCTTCGAATATTACATCAAACTATTTCGTTAGGCACTGAGGAAGCTCATCGATTTTCTGGTGGCTATCTGCTTCGAGCTCCTGCTTCTGATATTTGATGCTGAGCTCTTAAACTATGTGGATTAAGCCGACTGGTGTTGTATTGGTAGACGATTCTAAATTTTATGCAAAATTTATTTGCCAATATTACTGTTAAATAACGTTTCCATTTTGTGAATGCTGTATTGCAGTTTATGAAGCACCTAAGTTGAGGTTTGCAGCCTTTCTAAAACTGATTATTGAAGCTTGTGCTCATATTATGCTCGTGTTTTGATCTTCTAGTTGATCAATCACGAGCTTAAGTGAAATGTCTTCATATGTTTTATCCATTTAGACTTGATAAATTTATTTGTGTTTGCAATTTCCAAAACGGGTTGTTTTAGGTTATCCACAAGAAAAATATGATTTTAGAGATGGCTTGCATTTCAATATAGCCATGTTTAAAATTTTTGTTTGATCCTTCCACTTCTGATTTAAAGGAAGCTCGCCGACAAGGTTGCTGAGGCAGGATTCTATGGTTTGGTGCCCGACTTTTTTTTTTGGAGATCCGTATGACCCTGACAATACAGAGAGGCCTACATCAGTTTGGAGAGTGGACGTGTCTGGCTGTTCAAACCATTATTGAAGTATTAAGATATGCAGATTATTTATCTTGTTGAGCCAGTAAAATCCAAATAGCAAAAGGACTTCCCTTTGTTCTCCATGGATTCATAAATCACCATACAGTATATATGATGCCGATCCTAAATGGACTGCACTCAAATTCGTTACGAAATGTTTGCAGGACAAAGGTCATGAAGATGCTAAACCTGTTAATGCTGCTCTCAGAAATAAAGGTGTATCTGCAATTGGAGCTGCAGGGTATTGGTGGGGCGGCAACATACATATACATGTATACTGATTCCAACTTTCTAAATTCTTATGGCATTGACTGCTTGCGTCAGAAACTTGCTGACGCTTGGCTGTGGAACTAGCAAAGTCTCAATATATTAAAGCTGCAATGTTGTTACACCCCTCACGTGTCACTGTGGATGATATTAAGGGTAAGAACATCATTGAATTGCATAGATTCCGATTACAAGTGTAGGCTTTTTACTTTAGATACGGTTTTTACTTTAGATCCGATGAGGCAACACAAGGGCGTAGTCTCCACCAGAACTCCTAGTCTCTGCAGAAAGTCCCAATTGCTGTACTGGGCGCTGAGTACGACAAGGCGTCTCCATGATAGCTCTTCGGGTCATAAACCTATATTGACTTATTATAGGAGGAATAGGAGGCAGCAGCAGAACATGGGCCACAAACCCATAGTCACATATTCCAGAAGGAAGAATAAGATAGAGCAGATAGTGAGTGATGAGTCAGCTAACGGTTAGACTATGAGTTTGTTAGAATTAGTTGGAGGAGAGAGGAGCGAGGGCGAATGGGAGAGCAGAGAGTATGTAAGGAAAGGGGGTAGTACAGGAGGGTATCTTTTACCTTGTATTATCTCAGCAGTAAAGCTTGAGGAGCCATGGTTGGCTGGTAGCACTAGTTCTTGTAGACCCTACGAGGCTTTTGCTAAATATCAATAAAATCATATACTATCATCCATTTGCTTATCATTGGTGCTTTCATTGAGAGAGTCCCGATGTATGCAAACTAGAATGGCATCACAGAAATGGGAAACAATGGATGCCCGAATGCTAGCGGTGGAGACTAAGCTGTTGGATCATACAGCTCAACTGGGGAACTTGCATAAGGGAGTCGACGACCTCTCCAGGGCGTTAGCAGCAATGCACGCCGAGATGCGAGAGGGGTTCCAACGCCAGACTGTACAACGATCACCGGAGGCAGGGTCCAGTTCCGTCGATCGTGGGAAGTCGGTACAGACGGTAGAAGGGGGAAGCGGTGTAACCTCCATGACGCCGAAAGATTATCAGCTCCGCGCCAAACGAGTAGAGCTCCCTCCATTCCAAGGTGACGATCCAATAGGATGGGTCTCACGTGCGGAAATGTATTTTGTAGTTCAAGGCACCCCACTCGAGCTTCGGGTAAAGCTGGCTCAAATCTGCATGGAAGGTATGACTTGGCATTGGTTTAAGGTTCTCTTAGCGTCGAGTCCAGAGTTGGATTGGGAGACTTTCAAGAGGGCCTTGTTCGATTGGTATAGAGCTAATTACATCGGGAATCCATTTTGCCCAGCTGAAAGCGTTGACGCAACAGGGTACCGTGGATGAATACGTGGAAACTTTTGAGATGTTGATGGCTCAGGTTCCCCCTCTTCCCGAAGACCAGTACATGGGTCTCTTCTTAGGTGGATTGCGAGATGACATAAGGCTAGAGGTTTTGGCTTTGGACCCTTCGTCCCGCTATAAGATGATCTCCACCGCACGCGCGATAGAGCGCAAACTGGCTCCACCAGTGACCGCTAAGCCGATAGCAAGCTGGAGACCCGGAAATGTTCCAAAGATCGGACCCACCAACCCGACCATGGGTGGTCGTCATTGGGATGGCATGCGGCCCAACGTGGTCCGAAACCCCGCGCCTCCTCCTGGTGGACCTGCGCACCGACCTGGTGTACAGAAAGTCGTCGAGGACCGGCAAAAGGGGACCCGAAACCTCTCCTATCAAGAGATGATGGACCGAAGAGCAAAAGGCTTGTGTTTTAAATGTGGACAGCGTTATAGCCCCACCCACATTTTCCCAGACAAACACTTGAGACTTCTGATTTGGGAAGGCGGTGACGACGAAGATGGGCCTCCTTCAGGCGTCGGGGACAGGGAGGAGACCGATTCAGGAGAGGCTTGGGAAATGGTATGTCACGTAGCTGAATACAGGGAGATTGTCCAGTCTAAAACCCTTAAGGTTGAGGGCAAGTTGGCGGGAGTTCCTATCTTGCTCCTCATTGACAGTGGAGCAAGCCATAATTACCTTTTGCAAGACTTAGTAGCTACCCTAGGTCTGAATGTAACTCCAACCGAAACTTATGGAGTTAAGTTAGGTAATGGAACAAAATGTTTCTCACAAGGTCGGTGTAAGAGACTTGAGGTTCTAGTTGGGAATGTGGAACTACTGCTTGATGCTTATATTCTTCAGTTGGGGGGAATTGATTTGGTTTTAGGTGCAGAATGGTTGGAGACCTTAGGAGAAGTTAGAGCATATTTCAAGCAGAAAACAATGAGCTGGGGGTTTGAACACGGAAAAGAGGTTGTCACCTTGAGAGGGCAAGGCTGCACGCAGTCCCAACCAACTTCTGCCTTACAAGGAGTACTTCAGTCCATTGCAATGGAGGTTCAGATTGGATAGCAGGAGGGTGAGATTAATGTGTTGGTTTCTGAAATAGAACCACCTTACCTCCGGTCCAAATGCATGAATTAACTTCAGTATTACAAGCCAACAGATCAGTGTTTCAAGAACCCAAGGGACTCCCTCCTTCGAGGGGGCATGATCATGCTATTACTTTATATAATGGGACCAAGCCAGTAAGTGTACGTCCTTATAGGTATGCCTACCACCATAAGGATGAGATTGAGAAACAAGTCAGGGAATTGCTTACATCAGGAGCAATCAGACATAGCACCAGTCCTTTTTCCAGCCCAGTGATTCTAGTTAAAAAGAAGGACAATTCTTGGAAGATGTGCGTAGACTATCGCGCTCTAAACAAGGTAACCGTGACTGATAAGTTTCCAATTCCCACTATCCATGAGCTTATTGATGAATTACATGGTTCCAAGTATTTCTTTAAGATTGACTTAAAGTCCGGTTTTCACCAAATACGAATTCAATCCGGAGATATTCATAAAACAGCTTTTCGGACTCATGAGGGCCATTATGAGTACTTAGTTATGCCCTTCGGACTTATGAAGGCTCCTTCAACCTTTCAATCTACTATGAATTCAATTTTTAGGCCATTTCTGAGGAAGAGTGTACTTGTATTTTTTTACGACATTTTGATCTATAGTGGGAGTTGGCAGCAACACCTAACACATTTGGAGCAAGCATTGCAACTGTTAACCGAACACCACTTCTTTGCAAATCAGAAGAAATGTGTGTTTGGACAACAGTCCATTGAGTACTTGGGGCATGTTATTTCAGCTGAGGGAGTAGCAATGGATCCGACCAAGATTCAAGTTGTTAAAGATTGGCCGACACCTAAGAATGTTACCGGGGTAAGAGGGTTTCTTGGTCTCACCGGGTATTATCGAAAGTTTATCAAGGATTATGGGAAGATAGCTCAACCCCTTACTGAACTTACCAAGAAGGACAACTTCTCTTGGAATTCTACAGCTCAAGAAGCCTTTGAACAACTAAAGAAGTGTCTAACTTCTTTCCCGATCCTTACTCTTCCTGATTTTTCTAAGGAGTTTACTGTTGAATGTGATGCCTCGGGTTTTGGGTTGGGGGCTGTCCTTATGCAAGAAAATAAGCCTATTGCTTATTTTAGCAAAGCTCTCTCTGTTTCTGCCAAGACCAAATCAGTATATGAGAAGGAGATTATGGCTTTAGTGCTCGCCATACAGCATTGGAGGCATTACCTTTTGGGAAGAACCTTCAAAGTATATACCGACCACAAGACCCTAAAGCATCTCTTACAACAGAGATTAAATACACCTGACCAATATCATTGGCTGTCCAAGTTGATGGGCTTCCGATTTGAAGTGTTTTATAAGCCGGGACCAGAAAACAGGGCAGTAGATGCCCTATCACGTGTGGTTGGAGAACCAGAATTTCACCATCTTGTTTCGTCCCCTCATTGGATTGATTCTGCCAAGGTGCAAGAGGAGTATCAAGAGGATCCACGACTAGCTGAAATTCTGCAGAACCTCCAGACTAATCCTCCATCCGAAGGGGAGTTTCACTTGTCAGGAGGATTGCTGTTCAAGGGCAGCAAGTTGGTCTTGTCTCAAACCTCCTCCCTCATCCCAGATTTCCTGCAAGAATTCCACTCTCCACCTTCTGGAGGACATTCCGGGTTTACCAAGACCTATAAACGGATAGCTGGGTGTTTGTATTGGGCAGGAATGCGTAGGCAAATTCTGCAATTTGTGAAGGAGTGTAAGGTTTGCCAACGACATAAGTATCAAACCCTTGCTCCAGTAGGGTTACTCCAACCTCTTCCCATTCCCAATTCTGTTTGGGAGGACATTTCGATGGACTTCATCACCGGGTTGCCAAAAAGTCAAGGATTTGAGGTCATTATGGTGGTAGTGGACAGGTTATCAAAGTATGCACATTTTATCCCTCTCAAGCACCCTTTTACTGCCAAGGTTGTAGTTGATTGCTTTGTTAAGGAGATAGTTAGACTCCATGGCATTCCGAAGAGCATTGTAAGTGACCGCGATCCCATCTTTGTTAGTAATTTCTGGAAGGAAATTTGGAAGTTACAAGGCACGGTTCTCCGAATGAGCACCTCTTATCATCCGGAAACGGATGGTCAGTCCGAAGTAGTAAATAGGTGCCTTGAGACCTATCTCCGATGCTTCGTTTCTGAACAACCGAAGCAATGGCATAATTGGCTTTCGTGGGCTGAATTTTGGTACAACACCTCTTTTCACTCCGCAACTTCTACAACCCCTTTTGAGGTGTTATATGGTCGACCCCCTCCTACAATTCCTCATTTTCTCATTGGGGAGTCTATGGTTGATGCTGTAAATGGTGTGCTGATTGACAGGGACGAGGCTTTAAGGCAACTTAAATTCCATCTTACTAGAGCCCAACAGATCATGAAGTCTACAGCCGATGCTAGACGTCGGGATGTTCAGTTGGAGGAAGGAGATTGGGTCTATGTGAAGCTTAGACCCCACAGACAAACTTCAGTAGCACGGCGAATCTGCCCTAAGCTTTCAGCACGGTTTTATGGGCCTTTCCAAGTATTAGCTAAAGTGGGGAATGTTGCCTACAAGTTAGCTCTTCCGGACTCTTCCCGAGTTCATCCGGTCTTTCACATTTCTCAGCTGAAAAAGGTGATTGGAGACCACGTTCCTGATCCTACTCTTCCCCCTGGCCTAGAGGTAGATTCCATCGAGCCTACTGCTCCGGAAGCCATCCTGGCTGAGCGTACAGTACAAAAGAATCAAGGGAAGATTGTCGAATGGTTAGTGTTGTGGAAGGGGAAGCCAATTGAGGAAGCTTCCTGGACAACCGCTGAACACTTGCAGCAGCAGTATCCTTCTTTTTGCCTTGAGGACAAGGCAGATTTTGCAGAGGGCGGAATTGATAGCTCTTCGGGCCATAAACCTATGTTGACTTACTCTAGGAGGAATAGGAGACAGCAGCAGAACATGGGCCATAAACCCATAGTCACATACTCCAGAAGAAAGAATAAGGCACAGCAGATAGTGAGTGATGAGTCAGCTAACGGTTAGACTATGAGCTGTTAGAATTAGTTGGAGGAGAGAGGAATTAGTTGGAGGAGAGAGTATGTAAGGAGGTGGGTAGGAGAGGAGAGTATCTTTGGTCTGGAATTATCTCAGCAGAAAAGCTTGAGGAGCCATAGTCGGCTGGTAGCAATAGTTCTTGTAATCCTACGAGGCTTGCTAATTATCAATAAAATCATATTCTATCATCCATTTGCTTATCAGTATTTGACTATCAGTACAAGTTCATCCAAACACCATATTGAAGTTGCATAGTTCATTGAGATTATAGGAATTAAAACCTCTGCTTTCTCAATTGCTTTCTCAATCTCCTTCTTAACAACTCTGCCCCTACGGAATCCCTCATCAATGATAAATGCAATGTCTTCCTTACGGAATGCATCACAAACATGACTAATAAAACCATATCGGATTTCACCCCTAAAACTGATGAAGATCATCTAATTTGGGAGGATAAAAGGTACCTGGAGATCAACGAGAGGCAGAACAAAAGCTTTAAATACAATACTGGACAGATCCGCAAGCTCTAATATAAAGCTCATCATGGTTCAGGAAACATGCGACAAATAGAAGATGTGGGAAAATAATGAAACTGCATGTGATGACCTCAAAAATTGTAGTGCCAAGATTATAAATTAGAAGTTGGCTGTTACTGTTGTCAAAATTTGTCAAAAAAAGTTGAATGTTTCTCAGTGTATCAAATATCCCATGAAAAGTTCTGCAAAATGCATCCTAATATCACATGCACATTGTTAATTTGTAAAATGCACCCTAATATAACATGCACATTTTTAATTTGTAAAATGCACCCTAATATAACATGCACACTGTTAAATTTACAAAATGCAGCCTGATAATGTATCATTTTGAAGTGACGTAGGACATCATTACAAATCAACCATATAACATGCAGTCTGCTAGAATAATTCTCTCATATCACTTTATTCAAGATGATTACAGTTACTAGATGGCATCTATTCCAAATAGGCATTTCGAAGCTTTGCAGCTGAAAACTTGATCCACCCATAGTAATAAAATGCCCATTGACAAATTTTTAACAATTTCAGGCAATTCTTTCTGTTTATTCTATACCGCATCTTTATGGATTGCTACCATCCCCTTCCCACATCCCTTAAACAGCATATGACAGACAGCTAGCTGAAGCCAACTATAAACCAGATAACTATTGGAAATAGATAATGTAGTATCATGATACCATTATCATAGATCATGTGATGAAACACAAACTGAAGATTAACCACCGGTATACAGAGTTCAAGTATATAATATCAGCACATGCCATCTAAATAACCATTTAGAAGAACATGCATCATGGCAAAGTGACTAGACACAAAAAAATTGAAAAGAAGAAAAATAAGCACACAAGAAAGTAGAAAAGGAAAGTCAGATAAGATAGCTTGGTTACCAGCTCCAAATGGGATATTTTCCATCAAAGTCACATAGGCGCACTTGGAATCAGAAATTTAGAAGTGGATGTGGAAAATTATGTGGGGAAATGGGTTCACTCTAAAGCATAGTTTATTGCCGGATTTGCCATTCTTAAACAGTTATTCACAAGGCATTGACTCATAAAGCATGGAATGGATGTATTGGTCTGGAATCACAAGACCACATATCTTTTGATTTTTCATACTCTATCAAGGTGTGCAGCTAGCTACCACAGATATGTGGAATTTTCACGAAGGTCAAATGAGCTCTTGTGCATAAATCAACACCTGCAGAAACGACCACCAGCTTCTGAAATTGTGAGACTAGCTTCATGTTCTACCAGTTATGGGGAGAATGGAATAATAAAGCTCATGCCAGAGCCATTTGTACTTCTTATAGTCTCCTTCGAGACATTCAATTTAATGTGAAACATAGGGAAGCTTACATTCAAAAGTTGAGTGTATCTCTAACTCTTTTTGGAGATTAGTGGATAGTGCTAATTGTTGACTGTAAACACATTATGATTCGTATATATTAGGGAAATGAAATCACTCATTCATCTAAAAATCAGAAAGCAAACTCTTCTAAATCATAGTAATCGATTAGGAACATATAGTTCAAAATCTATGGAGTGTAAGGCTAAAGCATGGTACAACTGTTACAAACAACAAAAGCTACTTACCAAAATTTGACTATAAAACAAAGAAGGTAATCAATGAGCTAGGGCCAACAAGGCAGTGAACTGTAAGGTAAAACGGACAAAAGCGTCAAGTAGCAATTAACAATATAACTGCAGACATAACAGAAAACAATCTCCGTTAAGACTACTCATTCAGATGCTCTCAAAGTCAAATATTGTTTAAAACATATAAGCAAAAACCAACTAGTGTACAGAACCAAAAGATAAATCAAAGCATATTTCTTAATCTTCCTAGACCAAAGAACGTACCGACCAGGTCAGTCCCGATGACAACACGGACAACAGAAAAGGTGCGATCTGTAAGGTCAACTCCCCAAATTTCTCAGATTCTCCAATCAGATCACTGTCATTCATCTGAATCTAACAAGAAGAATCACGATCAGTATTGATCCGAAGGCAGTATTAATCTCATTTTTTCCGAAACATAAAGAAGTTGACCTGAGGACTGAAACCTCACCGGAACATGATCTGTCCATGTAGAAACCGCGTCGACGATGCTCGTCGCGTTTTTGGCGATTGAAGCCGTCTACGAACTATAATTGCGCCACGTGTTAATGTGCAGAGGAGAGAGAAAGAGCGCGCGCTTCAGTATGTCAGGTTTAGTTCCATAATTCCATGTACTTTAAAACTTCTCTAAACCTCATTTTCGTATTATAAAATGATTTTATAATATTAAAAAGTTAATTCTTACTATTTTAGTTTTGGATATTTTAAAATTTTAATTAAGTAACTTGATTTAAATCATTGACTAGTCGATAATTAATAAAATACATAAAAATTAATATTCATATTTTGAATTTATGATAAATAACAAAAATCAAACACTTAATTGAAATTTTTAATATTTTTATAAATTTATTAGATAATTGAAACCTACGATCCCTCCATGTTTAGAAATCTTAAAAATATAAGGAAATGATGTGATTCACAGAAAAAAAAATCATAAATTCTCTTAAAATTTAAGAATAAATTAAATTAAATTAAATTTTTAAATAAGAATATTAATTAAATTACTAATAAAATAGTAATATATTCCAAATTTATTATAAATTAACCTATTATTAATTTTATTATTTCAATAAAAAAGGAGAAATATAATTAGGGGCACCCAAAATTTAACCGTTATTAAGCAGCAGTTGTTGGCCTGAATTTTAGAGTAGGACTAGGACGGAGCAAACTCTGTGTTATGTCCTAGTGACTTAATTATAATTTATAATTGTTGATTTATATAATAGTTTATCGCATCAATGACTAATTTTATACTAAACTGTGCTTGTAATTTAAAAAAAATTAAAAAAAAACTTTAATCTCTAAATTTTTTGAAAATTTTCTGTTTTTTTCAGTTTTTGTAAATAATATATTTTTCTTAAACTTATACTAAAAAATGATGATAAAATACATGCAACCGAACATGAGACAATAACAAAAAATGTTACTTACGTAACAATAACTCAACTTTTAAACTTGAATTGAATTAATTGAATTAAACTTGAACTAATAATTTATTACAGTAAATTTAATTAGTTAAAGTTAACTTCAAATGCTAATTAGATTACTGTATCAATAATATTTGATTAGTTCATGTATAACGTCCGTGCGTATATTCAAAGCTTAAGAGATTGAGTTTTTGTAAAGTTACTTAAATTACTTTAGAGGTCTATATCTTTTTACCCTATTAAAAAATTACACTAAATTGAGATTTTAAATACAATTTACTCAAATTTTAGACAATTTTTATATTATGAATTTAAACAAATTTATATTAGAATTGTATTTTTATTTTAAGCCTTTTTCTCGATAAATAAATTTTAAAAATAGGAAAATTATAAATTATTGTATGTGTTGGTTTATACACAATAGCTAATTGGTCAATTGTGATTTTTGTGATATATTTGTTTAAAGACATTATTTGTCTTATGCATTTTTTAATTAACTAATCTATAAAATAAAATCTACAAGATAAATATATATAGCAAATAAAATTGCAATAACTCATAGTTATGTGATTTATATTGTATTGGTTTGTTCTTAATTATATTATATGTTAAAATATGGAGATATTTGAAGGAACATATGAATATTTATTAGATAACAAATTTAATAACTTCAATAAGAGAATTCTGTTTAAAACATTACTTATTTGTCTATAAAATTTGCAATTGTGATGATTGTATAATTAATCTTGAAACTTAATATTTCTAAAGTATTTTTTGTATGAGTTGCTATTTTGTAATATTAATTATAACATACCTTTGTTAACAGTAGCCCAATAAATGATTATTAGATATGATATTAATGATATGGATATATTTGAGTGATCAATATAAGATTTATTAAATTAAAGCGAGGAATAATGCCAAGTTATTCTTATTTAGTATTGAAAAATTATTAGTTAAGGTGAAATCATACTATTATAATAATTTTTAAATTTCATTAATGAATTTAATTACTAATGATATAAAACTAATACAATTAGATTAAAATAAACTAAACATTAATTTTATGCTATATATCTGATTGAATTTATTTAATCGTTTGCTTAAATTTCCAATTCTTTTATTGCAGCATCTCGGTCTTGCGCAATCAAACAATCTCGTTCATCAATCCCTTGCTGCCTGGTTTTCATTGCATTAGCCTCCCTCATTCGTTCTGCTGTATGTATTTTACCTAAATCCCCAAACTCGAATTTTTCGTTATTTACTTCTCTTCAGTTAGCGACTTAAATCTCAGCTGCCATGGGTAGGTTCTGTTAATGGATCTGAACAGATTTTACGTGTACAGGGGGTTTTAAGTCGGGTCAGGCTAAATGTGGTCCCAGCCTAACCCCACCCATCGTATTGGAGAGATCATTAAAGATTAAAAAATATCACGTCTGAACACGTTCTAGTTTTCTAAACACTTTTAGAAGTCAAGTCAACTTGTCACAACTCACAAGTCACAAACAAAGATTAATGAGAAGAAGGCCCCATTCCATTTTTGGAGCCTTGCTCTTTTTGACTTGACCCCAGATTCCAAAAGCCACTTTAAGTTTCCAAGAATTATAAAGTAAGATTGTATGTTTTTAACATGTTCAGATGATATCTTATTATCCGTGAGAAAGGGAAAAAAAAAATCCAAACTACTTAACAAACCAGCTCTAAAGTCTAAACTCTTTACATATTAAGTTGACTTCGTAGGATTTTTTTTAATTCCTATTCTTAATTTTCTTTCCTTATTTAACGCGTGAATGTCGACATCCTTTCGACATCCTTAAACAAATGCCTGAACTGACATAAAGCCTTATTTGCTCTTACTATCCTTAATTTTCCTTCAAACACGTAGTTGATGACCTCATTATAACGTCATGGTAGAAACTCTTGAGTTGATAAAGCTTCCAAAGCCCGTTGGATCTCACAGTCTTTGAAGTTGTACGAGCCTAGAATGACGACATAAATTTTCTGTGGTTTCATATATAAGACGACACCTCTTTAGCGTTGATTTCTCATTATCAGATCGATTCTCCAAAGCCTCTGGTTCAATCAAAAACAACTGGGTTCGTTACCATGAGGAAAGTTGCTTTTATGTTCCTCTGCATGATGCTCGTACTTCCTGAGATTGTATTGGGAGAGTGCATCTGTGACTCGGACTTGGGAGATCGTAATAAGTCCAAGGCTCTCAGGTACAAAATTGCAGCCATATGTTCCATCCTCGTTGCAGGCGCTATTGGAGTGTGCCTTCCAATCCTTGGAAAAGTGATTCCTGCTTTAAGCCCGGACAGGAGCATATTTTTCATGGTCAAGTCCTTCGCAGCAGGTGTAATCCTGTCGACTGGATTCATTCACGTGCTTCCTGATGCCTTTAAGAACTTGACTTCGCCGTGTCTAAGTGAAAGTCCATGGGGAGAGTTTCCTTTCACAGGTTTTGTGGCAATGGTTACGGCTATTGGGACTCTGATGGTTGATGCTTTTGCGACTTCCTACTACACCAGAAATTATTTCAGCAAGGGACCCGTGATTCAACCGGCGGCCAAAGATGAGGAGAATCATGAAGGTCACCTCCATGTTCATACTCACGCAACTCATGGTCATTCCCATGGTTCTGCTATGGCTGACGCCTCATCTGAGTTGCTTCGCCACCGAGTTATTTCACAGGTTATTTTCAGTTGTTTTTAAGTCTTCATTTGCTTTGTCTATTTCATTATGCCAGTGGTTTCAGATCCAAGGTTGTCAGAAGGTCCCTATTCGATGAACTCGTTCATTTCTCCTCCTGTTAGTCAAAATTTTGCACTATTGCAATGGGTTGAAAGGTCCAAGCAATTTGGAATTTTCTTCACCACACAAAAGAATTGATAAGTCACGAATAGAACAAAGCCTTATGAGCTGTAGCTGATTGAGAAATTTTCCACTCCACGAAGTTTCTTGGAAGTGACTGTGCTGTTCGTGTCAGGTTTTGGAGCTGGGGATCGTGGTCCACTCTGTTATAATAGGAATCTCTTTGGGTGCTTCTGAAAGTCCAAAGACAATAAGGCCTCTTGTAGCTGCCCTGACCTTTCATCAATTTTTTGAGGGTATGGGACTTGGTGGATGCATTTCTCAGGTAATAACTCATTTATAAGCCTCGCATAATCATTCAATTACTTTTTATATTATCTACACATTTACTTAATTTTTCACGTTCCTGGCAGGCGAAATTCAAGACAAGAGCAATCACCATAATGGCAACCTTCTTCTCTCTGACAACACCAGTCGGTATTGGAATTGGGATTGGCATATCAAGACGGTATGACGAGAACAGCCCTACCGCACTCATTGTTGAAGGAATATTCAACGCAGCATCAGCTGGAATTTTAATATATATGGCGCTTGTTGACCTTCTTGCTGCTGATTTCATGAGTCCTAAGGTGCAATCTAGTGGAAAGCTCCAATTGGGAGTTAACTTTTTTCTTCTTCTAGGAGCTGGTTGTATGTCTCTTCTAGCCAAGTGGGCATAAACACTTGGAAATCCTCTCTTTTTTGTTATCCTTCTGTGTTCGTACACATATAGAAAATTGTTAGGTAGGTTTTGTTATTCCAAGAAAAAAACATACTACTTTTAATGTAATTTGGACCATTTTTCTAATTTTCAAAGTCTGTACTTTACCGATGGGCATCTCATAATAGTCCAGTATCTGTTCACAATCATTATAGTCATAATGTCAACAAGAAAGAAATAGTTAGTTGCATTTAGAGAATGGAACATTATATCGTATCTAGGAAACGGATGGTTTTGGGTAAATTTTATGTAATGCCTCAAATCTAGATAGATATAATAATAATTTAATTTTAAGTTTCAGAAGATTATAGACTAAAAATAATTAAAAAAAATTTATTCCTTGCAAAATAAGTTATGATTAAAATTTTGTCACAATATCATTTATACAGCTCCAAGTTGAAGTTAAGTTAATAATAACTTTATTTTTAATTTAATAAAATCATAAATTTAAAATTAATTAATTAATTAATTACATTGATCGGTCTATTTTATATACTTATAAAAGTTTCTTTTTTATCTTTTTTCTCATTATAAAAATATGAGTATAATCGGTACTTGCTTTTCTATAAGATCAAAAAAAAAATATTCATGATCCTATTTGAGTTTTAAGTCACCCAGAGAAGACTGGTCAGTGTAAATTCTCGAAAGGCATACTTTAAGGCCGTTTGGTGGAAGAGAAAGTAAACTGATATTCATATGTTTATGTTTAGATACTTACAAATATTCTAATAGAAAATTTGGGTGAGTTATTATTATAATATTTGGTATGTAACAGTATTTTATATAATATAATATAATTTTGACTTGTGTTTTCAATTATATCTCCACAAATCAAATAAAAATTAAAATCGTTAAATAAGGAAAACATGAACCTAAAGATTGTCGATTGAAACTTCTCAGCAAAAATATTCAAAATCTTAGTAAAAAGAGAACAATAAAAATAGTTGAAGATAATATTATAAATACCGGTACGTACATCGGACCAAAATCGGTATGAAATAAAGAATAGGTCGTATCGAGTTTAATTACTAGCCGGTACAGGCTCGTTTTGGATGGTACTGATCGGTATTCAAAATATCGGTCAAATATCGGCCGATACTATAAACTTTAAAAAACATAGAAACTTTTTTGCAAATTTTTAAAAAATTTAAAATTTCTCTCCCTTCCCCCTTTTTTTAAAAATTTTAATTAGTTATTTTATTTATTTCAACTTTTAATTATTGTGAATTTTTAATTTTGTTTTTAAAATAACAATAAATGTTTTTATTACTAATAATAATTATAAATTAACTAAAACTTAAAAATAAATTATTTTTATTTAAATTTATTTTAATATTTTATGTAATAAGTAATTAATAAAAATATATTATTTTTAAATAAATAATTCAAAATTAATATTTATAAACTAATATTTATTATATATAATTTTAATTATTAAATCAAAATTTATTTGAAATTTATATAATTTAAAAATATAATTTAAATTTAATTATATTTATTAATAAATTAAAAAATTAAAAAATAAATTAAATTTGTGATTATTATGATTTTTGGAGACAGAGTTAAAAACATACAGTACAACTGTATAATATGATAATGGACTATTTTGTAATTTTTCATATAATACAACTATATAATATGACAATGGACTATTTTGTAATTTTTTAAAAAATTTAGAGACTATTTTATAAATTTAAAAATTATCAGAAACGATACCCGTTATTAACCGATACTAATATAGTACTGTACCAGAACCTAATCTGATACCAAATTCGGTACGATATTCGTAACATTGGTTAAAGAGGAGGTAGGGTTTAAAAGAGTTGTCGTAGAGTTGAGAAAAAAGAAAGGGTTAAATTAACTAGCGTATTTTTTAGATTAAATTTTTAAAGAAAGTAATTTAAATATAGCGTTGGGATTTAGAATCGAAGTAAAGTACTATTACTTTCTTTAGATTATGAAAATTTTTACTTTCTTAACTACTAAAAAAATAAACTAAATATAATAATATTAATTAAAAAAAGATTACTTTCTTAAACAAGAATCTATGTCAACCAAATAAGGCCTTAAATTTTTGTTGAAATATTGTTTAGTAACCAGGGATGAAAATGAAGCACACATTCATAATTTTTAGTTGTCTAGTTATCGGTAATATATAAAGTAATATATATCGGTAATATACACAATTATTTAAATTTTAAAATTTATTGAATAATTAAAGATAAATTTAATTGATTATTTATTAAATACAAAATTTTTATTAATTAATAATAATATAAAATTTTTAATTAATTATTTACAAAACCAATGACATAATAATTAAACATAAGTAAAAAAAATTCATTACTAGTCTTAATATTTAATACTAAATGCTAGTATAAATATGAGCTTTCATAATATTATTATTAATGCCTATATACTAAACACACATAATTAACAATTTGATTTTTATTCTTATTCTTATCTTTTATTTTTTATTTTTATTCTCATTCTTTATTTCGATTCTTCAACTATAGGTTAGAAAACTAGAACTGTTTATTTTGTGAGCAATGAAGCTTATATCTCAATTAGCTTTGACTGCCTTTCAGCTTTTTTATAAAAATCTATTTTATGATATGGCCAATGATTTATGTTCTCCTCGTGACCAACCCTGCCTAAGATAATCGTGTGGGTCATTGATTCGATAGCAGATAATCAGAAACCTAACTTCTCTTCCATTCCCACTGCTCCATCTAAGAAGCTCTCCACTTACGTTTAAGGAAAATTTTTCACAACTCTAGGGCGTACGTAGGCTGGTAAAGGGCTCTTTTAATTTAAGTGAGGTTATAGGTTCGAACCGTCCTCATATATGTAGTC
Source organism: Erythroxylum panamense (assembly GCA_027123425.1). Classification (NCBI taxonomy): domain Eukaryota; kingdom Viridiplantae; phylum Streptophyta; class Magnoliopsida; order Malpighiales; family Erythroxylaceae; genus Erythroxylum; species Erythroxylum panamense. The sequence continues at coordinate 3,294,851 of JAOTIZ010000003.1, forward strand.
GTTTAAAATTTAAAGTCAGAGTTTTACCTCTTACAAGGGACCTACCTAATTTGAGTAAGAATTAATCTGAAAGTTGATGATTTAAAGGTGTCTTTTTATAGTTGAGACCCTCCTAAAATACCTCGTACCAAAAAAAAATTTTCCACAAGGTGGGGCAGCTTCTGGAAGTGTCACCGTGATGAGTAAGAGATGAGTATTTTGGAACAATGTTGATTCCTGTTTTGTAGTAAACTCCAATCCATGTGAGCGTCATCATCATGACTATGTTTAAAGTCTCCTCTTCTTGTCCCTTATGCGCCCCACTTGCAAAGTGCAGTGTGCAACTTTTTCCTGTATAGAGCATGCCTCTAATTATTTTAATGGCCGACTTGTTCCAGTAAGATACTCCAAGCTGTATGCATCCAAGCTGTATGCAACGGCTTTCTTTTACAATCTCAGTCATGAACCTAATACTATAAGTGGCCTACACTTGTCCTAAAAAAGTGGTATTTTATCCTTAAACCCTTTATCATTACAAATGATAAATTAGTCTAGGCACTGGAGACCATCATAGAAAGATAGATAGTGGAAGTATGGAACACATGTCGAAATTCAAACACAAATCACTTTGACTTTTGAAAAAATATACATACATATGCACACACGTGTACGCAATGGATTGCCTTTCTAAAAAATAAGCATCTCTAACAGATGATTAAGGTTGAGAAAACCTTAATTCCGTAATTTTGAGAAAAAATTTAAAATTTTATTTAATTTTAACATCGGTTATTGAAATGTAATTTTTTAAAAATAAATTTGAAATTTAAAAGCACAAACTTAATTCAATTTATTAAAAATTATTTTAAATAAATATTTCAGTTATTCATTTTAAAATAATTAAGAGGGTATATTTTATTACATAATTAATAAAGATGCAATTATGCTCAGTTGATTCAATTGCTAAATTTAAAATTTATGCATAATTTTTTATTTGACTTATTCATGATATTATTGAAAATTTGTTATATAGATATACATATTTCTTTCTATTAATTTTCTTTTTAATAGAAAATTTGGATATAGTTAAATTTCTATTAGTTATATGCCTATTAGGTTAACATGACATAAATTTAATTAAAATAATTTAATTCTTAAAATTATAATTATATTTTTAATTCAAAATTGAAATTAATAAGTATTAATTAATCTAAATAATATTAATTTAATTATAATAATATTTTTGAATTTAATTAAAAATCAAATCCTAATTTTCAAATTCAAAACCCTGGCCTAAATCCGAAACCCCACCACTAGTAACAAATACACCACCACCCAGCTCCCTTCTAATACCAGAATACAGCTCCACTGCCATACAATTGACTTCCGTCGCTATTCAGAAATCCACCGAAGGGCTGTCCTCCACCACTATCATCACCGCAATGTTTATCATTATCAGAGGTCATTACGTAATATTATTTAAATTAATTAATATTAATTATAAATAAAAAATATTATGAAATTTTAAAATAATTTATATTATTTTAATGTTAAATTTATTCTAAATTAATTTTTTAGGTTTGTTTATTTAAGTTTTATTTTAAATAATTTGTAAATGTTAAATTTTATTTTAAAAAATTTGCAACTTTAAAATTTATTTTGTTTTTGTATTTTCACGAAAATAAAGATGTTAATTTTAGCCTGAGTTTAGCCCGACCCAATTCAACCTAATTTTGATTCGAATTAATCGGATTACTGATAGGCTATAAGCTAAAATAATTTTGTCTGATCAAGCCACCGGTTTACCTGACCCGACCAAAACTATAAAATTATCGACGTTTTATAAACTATTTTTGAAAAAATGTAAGGATTAGCTAACCCGGCCTACCATCCGGCAGCCCATCCGGCCAGCCTACCACCCAACTCCTGGCCCGTGGATCCGGCCCATTGACATCCGAAAACCTCGTAAAGATAAAGTTGAATAGCTTAGAAGCGATTTCGTTTACAAGGTAATTGGTTTTACTATCAGTACTACCAACCGTGCGTTTCTGAATCTCTACACTCTGGCAAGCAGAGGATGGCAATCTCTTCCATGCGCTTGCCACTCATGCCATGTCTGATAAAAAACCCTAAACCCTCTTTCAAAATTTTGCTTCCCGTTTTAGCTCCGACAAGGCTCCCATTTTACTGTTGCTCTTCTCTGTCTTCCCTGTCTACTTCTCTTGGCTTAAACCTGTTGAGTCCTGATCAATCCTTCCATACCTTGGACGAGAAATGGGTTCCCTTTCGAAAGAAAAAGGTCGTCTTGAGAGTTGGGTCTTCAAAAGCAACTAGATCAACATTCTTTGTCAACCATTGAAGGAGAATTTGAACAGGCCATCTTCAAGGCTGGAGGTATCCAAGAGAGTAATTATGGGAATCTTCACAAAATTGGGTGGGCCAGGAGTAGCCGTATTGACAAAGGAGTTCATTAGTTGGCTACAATGATATCAATGAAAATGGAGATACCTGAAAATGTGTGGAGGGACAACCCTTGCGGCATAGCCCTTGCAAAACATGTTAACCAATATCTTCCAGATAGCATTAGGGTTTTCAACATTTTATCTGCTCATGGGAGTTTCGACCTTATAAGGGAGTGTGATCTACGGAGGTATTCCTACCTGCTTCCTGCTGAAATTATTAGAATAAAAAGTGATTTCAGCACAACTGAAATTGATTATCACATATCAGACTTCAATGACATTTTAACTTCCTTTGAGTGGCGCATTTGTAACGTCAACCCACAGACGTTGCCGAGACTTCCAGGCATTAGCTTCGGAAGCAAATGGTGAGTGACCTATACGGTTCCTCAATTATTATTTGCTTATGCTTGTACTTATGTGGTGAATAATGGTGGGATTGTGTTTTGATTATGGATTCTGGACAGAAGGTCTGAGGTATTGAGAGATTATGACATAGAAGTGCTATTTGTCTGAGAATTTGGGACCTCCATGTTTAAATGTGATTAAATGTGAGTGTGATTTTAATGTAATTAATTGTGAACTAATTGGTTGAATGTGATAATTTAGGATTGATTGTGATGTTGATATGGCTTCATTGCGACATATGCATTCCATGCATGAATGCATGATCAGTTAATGACAG
>JAOTIZ010000003.1:3328145-3342369 GCA_027123425.1 Erythroxylum panamense
TTCTTTTATTTCCACTTATTCCATGCTAATCTCAATTCAATCTTAATTTTCTACTAACACTTCTATTAAAAATCAAACTATGCAACAATTAACACACCCAAATTAATTCATACTTAATAACATCTAGAAAAACAAATTTGGGGCCCAACAGATTTTATAAGAATGAAAATGAATCGATGAAGCTCAAATATCATGATCCGAAGTTAGGCTCCGCAAGTGGGATCCAATAGGTATGGTATCAAAGCAAGCTCAAGTTTCATGATTTCGCAAGAGTTGGATTCCGAAAACAAGCAGGGTCCAACAATATTTCCGTCGCTAAATTTTGCCAGGAATTTTTCTCTCCAAATATGGTAACGAACATTTGTTTCGTCACTATATTAGTCAAATATAGCGATGGTATTGTGTTTTTTTTCTCTACTTTCAAACGGTAAAGATTCCGTTAGGAAGTTTCTGTTGCTACTTGACGGTTTTCTTGTAGTGGTCCTGCAAGTACAGGTCACACAAGTAAATAGAGAAGTATGAGTATCAATCCACAGGGAGTTACTGAACAATTACTAGGCTTAAATCATTCAATTATTTTGGCTGATCACTAAACTATTGATTATTAAGAAATTAATTAATGTACGAATTGCTAAAACTAACCCTAAAACAAATATAATAACCACTTATGTAGTATGAGTCTGTAAGGAATAAATCAGATATGTAAAAGGCAGGTTTCAAATCTGGTTTCGTGATCAACTTCTTATTATTCTCTTTTGGTTTATTCAATAATCTTGATCACTAGACTTTGAAGAAAACTAAATCTAAATTATCTATGATTCTCTATTGAGATGTCAAAGAAGTATCGTAGTTAAAATCAATCCCGACTATCATGGCTCATGAAATTAACTAAAACCCATTAAGATTTTAATCTAATTGGTAATTCCTCTCACAGATTTTTGCCTATATCTAGCTCTAAACCTATAAGTCCTTAATTTTCATTTTCCACTATCGATTTTCACCTTTCGATTCTTCAATCGATAATTTTGACATAAATTATGTAAGGCCTAACACATAATAAGCACAATAATACTCAAGATAAGAATCAATAGCCACGAATCAATTTTATTGAATAAAATCCAGAATCAATTCATGTAGAAATTTGAAAACCACATCCCATCTTTGAAACCTAATAAAAAATCTACTCACTCATATTCATGTTCAACAAAATAAATATCAAAGCAAAGAGAATAGACATTAGAGAAGTAAATAACGAAGGACTCAGGTGAGTCTTGGACATAAACGTCAAAAACTCAGGTCTGGAACGGGTTTCATGCGTGTGTCCAGGTCTCCTCCTCTGTGTGTGCGACGTCATCTCCATACTTCTACGTCTAGTCTGTGTGTGAGGTCTCCCTCTTTTTTTATCATTTTGTTCCCCATATATATGTGAGATAGTCGTCTGCGTGCTTTTCTCTTCAGGTGTTCAGTCCTCCTAGTGTGTTAGGTCTCTCAGCTGCGGCTTTTCTCCTACGTCCCTCTACTATTACTTTCTATTTCAAAAACGTCTCCCCTGAAAATTCCCCCCTTCTTCGAAATAAAAACCTAGCATGTTAAATTTTTTTCCCTCTTTAAACGTCCCCAGTCTACTACGTTTTGGATTTTTTACTGTGTCATTTTGGCTGCCTAACTTATTGTTGTGTTGTCTTGTTTCTCCTTTCTCTCCGTGTTTTATCTCCTCTATTGCTTTTTGCTTTGTTCTCTCATGTGCGATTGTTTTGTTCTTATCTATTCACCTGCTGCAGTGGCAACTTCTTTGGACTAAATTGAAGCCGTACTTTATATTTTGTTATGTATTTTTTCTTATAGTTCTATCTTTTTTCTATTCATATTATGCTCATTCAAAGATGGTTTTCCCTCATTTTGTAATCAGGTCTCCAAAAACAACTAGATCAACATTCTTTGTCAAGTAAGCTCTTAAATTTGAGTTTTGATCCTCTAGTTCATATGAGTCATCGTAATTTTAATTGCAATATACATTTGTCTTGTGGACTTTATTTTGTACGTCAGTTAATTAAAAAAATATGCATAAGATAAATAATTTCTTTAAATAAGTATGTCACAAAAATTATAATCGACCTCAAACTCAATAAAAATAAATAGATTAACCTAAAAACGCTGCTAAAATAAATGAATGAATATGAACTAAATACCTATATGTATTTACCCAAATCTCCAAACTTGAAATTTTCCTTATTCACTTCTCTCATTTAGCGATTTAAATCTCAGCTACCATAGGTTGGTTCTATTAATGGATCTGAAAAGATTTTACGTGTACAGAGGGTTTTAAGTTGGGTTAGGCTAAATGTGATTCCAGCCTAACCCGACCCATCGTATTGAGGAGATCATTAGAGATTAAAAAATCTCAGGTCTGAACAATGTTCGATTTTCTAACACTTTTATTAGTCGACTTGTCACAACTCACAATTCACAAACAACAATTAATAAGACGATACCTCATTAGAGTTGATTTCTCATTATCAGATCGAGTCTCTAAAGCCTCTGGTTCAATCAAAACCAACCGAATTCACGTAATATGCAGGCAGGGTATGCATGAGGTAGTGATTTCTGTAAAGGACAGAGATAAGGAAGAGGACGAATATGCATGAGGTGGTGCCGTAAACCACAAGGATAAGGAAGAGGAAGAGAATGGGAAAATAAAATAGATGAAATTGTTGCTAAATCAGCACACAAAATTCATTAATCCAATGTGTTTAAATACAAGAAGATTAAACTAACATTTGAGAAAAAACAGCATACATCTTAGCTACAAACTAACAACTTATTTGAACTAATAAAATCCCTTAAATTAAGGAATAATACAGAAATTTAAAAAAACTAACAAAACAATAAAATTAGTTGCAGCTCCTCTATAAAATCGACTAAGAAAGTCTCAATATCTCAACACTGCTCCTTGAGACTTTTCTTTAATGCTACAAGCTTGCTTCGTAAATCTTCAAACCTGCAGCTTAATCTCTTAATTCTTCTCTACTTCTTTAATAGAATGAAACTTGACTTTAATGTGCTTTGTTCTGCCATGATGAACAGGGTTATTTGCAATAGCAGTAGCAGATTTGTTGTCACACATGATCAGAATAGGTTCAACTTGCTCTTCACCTAAATTAGCCATTAATTTCCTAAGCCAAATGACTTGATTTGTTGCAGTAGCAGCTGATATATACTCAGACTCTACAGTTGACTAAGCCACAACTTCTTGTTTTTTAGAGTTCCATGAAAAAGGATTAGAACTAAAAGAGAAGACATATCTTGAAGTACTTTTACAATCCTCTAAACTTCCATCCCAATCTCTATCAACATATCCCTGCAATCTTCCATTAGTTTGTGTCTCAAACAAAACATTAAAGTCAGTTGTACCTTTAACATAGCGCAGCATCCTTCTAGCAACATTAAGGTGAGCTTGACTCAGTGAATGCATAAATCGGGATAAAAGACTAGCTGAAAACATAAGATCAAGTCGTGTAGCTGTCAAATAAAGTAAGCTACCAATCAAACTTCTGTAAATAGTAGAATCCACCCTATCTTCTCCATCATCTAAAGTTAATTTTTCATTATGGACTAATGGAGTTGCAGCAGATTTACCTTGTTCTAGCTGAAATTTCTTGAGGATATCCTAAGCATATTTTCTTTGAGTAAGAAAAATACCTTTTTCCATTTGATAAACCTTAATCCCTAAAAAATATGTCATCAGCCCCAAATCTGACATCTCAAACTCTTGCTACATTTCTTTCTTGAAAATTTTCAAATGATGAAAATCACTCCCTGTTAACAACATGCCATCCATGTACAAGGATAAAATCAAATTTTCACCATCTTCAAAATTTTTAACATACAAGGTTGAATTAGGTGAGAGTCAATCCTAGCATACCAGGCTCTAGGGACCTACTTTAACTCGTATAATGCCTTTTTTAACTTATACACTTTCTCTTCTTGGCCTGCAACTTCAAAACCTTGGGGCTGGTGCACATAAATCTCCTCCTCAAGAATTCCATTTAGAAAGGCGGACTTGACATCTAAATGAAATACACTCCAACCATTTTTTGCAGCAAAAGCAAGTAACATTATAAGACTATCATGCCGTGCCACCAATGCAAAAGTTTCGCCATAGTCTACTTCAGCCATTTGTGCATATCCTTTAACTACTAATCTAGCCTTGTGTTTGAAAATAGAATTATCCGTGTTTAATTTAGTTATATAGACCCATTTAACTCCAATAACATTCTTACCTTTCGTCTTAGTGGTGACCTCCTAAGTTTGTTTCTTCTCAATCATTGCAATTTCTTCCTTCATTGCGTTTTTCCATATTTCACATTTGGAAGCTTCAAAAAAATCAATTGGATTTGAAACAACCATATTGCACCTTTCGTATATTTCTGAAAGAGTTTTTGTCTTCAAAACTCGAGAATCTGGTTTTTAGTCAGAATTTTGCACCATTATTCGCAACGGACACATTTGGTTCTTTCTTGAAGATAGAAACTTGAGGGAAAAATCAGATTTCTTCTCAACTAAACCCTTCTCCCAATTCCAAAAGGTACATTCATCCACCTCAACATCTTTACAAACTATAATATCTTTTTTTTGCACATTATAGACATGGTATCACGTAGACTGGGCTGCATAGCCTAAGAAAATACCCAAATCTGCCTTCCCATCTAATTTGCTTATTTTTGCAGCTGGCACATGAACATAGCACACTGAATTGAAAACTTTCAGGTGCTTTGCGGATGGTTTTGAGTCGAACCAAGCTTCATAAGGTGTCATACCTTCCACAGATCTTGTTGTGAGTCTATTTAGAAGATATGAGGTTGTATTCACAGCTTCAGCCTATAAATTCTTAGGCAAATTGTAGAGCCCGGCCTCTACCGCCATCACTCCAAGTATTGTCCTCTTTGGCACTTGCGTGAGTCACAACTCGAACACAAGACCATGGAACGTTGAGTTCTTGCTCTTACTATCACAAAATAAGACATACCTCTCCTGTATAAAACCAAGTTCTTGGATAAACTTCTTCATCCAAAGCAATTCTTTACAAACTTCAGTTATAGCAATGAATTCAGCTTCAGTAGTAGACAAAGCAACACACTTCTGCAATTTAGATTGCCACGCCACAGTTCCCCCTGTAAAAGTGATTATATAGCCCAAAGTAGATTTTGTTGAGTCAACATCTTCAACCATGTCTGAATCTGTATAACCAGAGAATTCTGGTTTTCCAGTCCCAAAATACAACTTTAAACTAGAAGTTCCTCGGAGATATCTCAATATCCACTTAACTACATTCCAATGCTCTCTACCCGGATTATATTGAAAACGACTAACAACGCTAACAACATGAGCTATATCAGGCCTTGTGCAAATCATTGCATACATCAAACTTCCTACTGTCGATGCATAAGGAACACATTTCATATCTTCCTTCTCTTTGTCATTGGAAAGAGATTGACTACTAGTCAATTTGAAATGTAATGCCAGAGGAGTACTTACAGCTTTCGCCTTATCCATCTAAAAATGTTTAAGTAACTTCTTGACGTACTTCGCCTATGATAACCACAATTTTTTGGCACTTCTATCATGAATAATTTGCATATCAAGAAAGGTCTTTTCCAGTCCCAAGTTTTTCATCACAAAAGACTTACTGAGCTCCATCTTCAATTTGTTGATCCTAGAGGAATTTTGACCGGCAATCAACATGTCATCAATATAGAGCAATAAAAAATGATGTCATTATCTGTGAATTTTTACACAAACACACAGTGATATGAAGTAGTCTTCTTGAATCCCTATTGGATCATAACAGACTCAAACATCTTATACCACTGTCTTAGAGCTTGCTTCAAACCGTACAAGCTCTTCTTCAATCTATAGACATAGTCTTCTTTGCCCTTAACCGTATAGCCCTTTGGTTGCTCCATACAAATCTCTTCCTCAAGATCACCATAAAGAAAAATAGTTTTGACATCCATCGGCTCAACTTCCAAATTAAGACTAGCTGCTAAACCCAGAACAACACTAATAGAAGACATCTTCACAACTGGTGAGCATATCTCATCAAAATCAATCCCCTTCCTCTGGAAAAATCCTTTGACAACCAATCTAGCTTTATATCGTGACTGAGAATCTTTGATTTTCTCCCTAAAAACCCAATGATTTTGTAAAGCTCTTTTACCCTTAGGTAATTTGACTAAGTCAAATGTATGATTATCCAATAAAGACTTTCATTCATCATTTGTGGATGCTTTCCATTCATTTTTCTTCTCACTCTCTATAGATTTTTCATAAGACTCTGGTTCTCCCTGATCAGTAAGAAGCACATACTTGTGAGATGAATAACGAGTAGAAGGAAATCATTGTCTATTTGATTTCCTAAGTGGAACATCAAGTTCAATGGCATGAGCATCTAACCCTTCTGTAGCATCCTCATAAATATCATCATTACCTGGAAGATTATCCTCCATCTCAATATCATTTGCAAACTCGACATCACTAGATGTCTCTGTCTCTCGAACTGGATCAAGATTAACTAAATCATTTTTATCGGGAGATTTCTTCTTCTTTTCCTTACCAATGTCTTCAATGTTCTGATCTTACATCAAAACAACATCACGGCTTCTAATGAGCTTTTCTCAACCGGATCATAAAATCTATAGCCAAACTCCTCATGGCCATAGCCAATGAAAAACACTGCCACGTCTTAGCTTCTAATTTAGACCTCTTATCTTTAGTTACATGTACGAAAGCTTTTCATCCAAAGACACGTAACTGGTCATAAGATATATCTTTCTTATACCAAACTATGTCAGGAACATCACCCTGTAAAGCATAAGTAGGGGATAAATTAATAATATATGTAGCAGCACATAAAGCCTACGCCCAAAATGATTGGGGCAACTTTGCTTCAAAAAGCAAACATCGGACTCTTTCCACCAAAGTCCTATTTATCCTCTCTGCTAAGACATTCAATTGAGGAGTTTAAGGAGGTGTTTTCTGGTGCTGTATACCCTGCTCTCTATAGTCTGCATCAAAAGGTCCACAATACTCGCCACTATTATCAGTGCGAATACACTTCAGTTTGTTCCCTGACTCTCTCTCAACATAGGCTTGAAACTCTTTAAAGGCACCAAGAACTTTATTTTTCCTCTTCAAAGGATAAACCAAAGCTTTCTAGAATGATTGTCAATAAAGGTCACAAAATATAGATAACCACTAGGTGTCCTAGTGTTCATAGGACCATAAAGATATGAATGAACTAGTTGAAGAGCCTTTGATTTTCTAGAAGGAGGATTACTCTTAAAGGACACTCTATTTTGCTTCTTGCCAAGCAATAAGAACACTTATCCAATGTGACATCTTTTAGACCAAAAATTACATTCTTCTTTGTTAATTGATGAAATCCCTTCGCACTAATGTGACTAAGCCTCTTATGTCATAGCAATAACATTAGCACCGTCAACAGAAACTGTAGCTTGGTCCAATGTAAACATGAAACCTTCTCTCCACGTGAGATAATCAATGAACCTTTAGTGAGTTTCCATTTCCCCCTTGAAGATTGACTATTTTAACCTTCGTCATCAAGTGTACCAGTAGAAATCAGATTAAACCTCATGTCATAATTTTGTCTAACATTATTCAAAAATAGCTTCATTCCTAGATTAGTCTCCAAACAAACAATACCAATGCCAACAACCTTTGATTTGCCATTGTTAAATCACCATTAGAAACTAGAGTATAAGAAATGAAGAACTCCCTGTGAGTGGTCACATGATAAGTAGCACCGCTATCTCCAACTAGTCTCATCAGAAGCAATGTTAATCAGTTCTTCATCAGCAATTGTCATCAGATCACTAGCGACAGTAGAAACACTATCATCGCTACCATCATTGTTCTTCTACTGCCTGCTCTTCTCATGTTTCAACTTGAAACAGTACTTCTTAATATGGTCTTTCTTACCTCAATGACGACACTCCATATCCTTGTATCGAGATCTGGACTTACTTATATTCTTTCCTTGGTTACGTCCCTAACTCTTCTCCCTACTTCTCCCCTTATTTTTTGTAACCAATACATGCGACTGTGAAGTAGATGCCTTCTACGTTTGTCTTCTGACTTCTTCATTTAAAACAGCAGACTTTACTAACTCCATGGTAACAGAAGCACTACTAGTCAAAGTAACTCGGAGATTTTTCGAAGGATCAGGTAAAATGAGTAGCAACCAAAGCCCCATAATTTCATCTTCAAATTTGATACCTATGCCAGACAATTGATCAAAGCATCTTTGAAACTCATTCAATGGATCAGAAATAGGACTACCTTCTTTATACTTCAAACACATAGCCTGGTTTAACAAAAACAACTTGCTATTTCTAGTCTTCGAAGCATATAAGGTCTCAAGCTTTTCCCACAAAGTCTTAGCATTTGAATCAGTAGCAATATGATTCAAAACATTGTCATCAACCCATTGCCGAATAAAGCCACAAACCATCTCATTATCAAAAGCCCAATCTTCATCAATTTTAGACTCTAGCGTTTAAGTAGCAAACACTGACAAATGTAACTTTTCCACAAACAAAAGATCTTTCATCTTGCATTTCCACTTGTGGTAATTAGTGCCATTCAAACTAACCATGTTCCCATAATTTGGCTCCGTATTCCAATCAAACAAAAAATACCAGAGAGAAAACCAAAAAGATCTAATACCAGTTGTTGGGAATTAAAAAAATAAACAAAGATGTGCCCAGAAACTAGAGCGCGTAGACTAATACAAAATATGTGTGGACTCGATGTCAATCGAAATATGGAAGCAACAATAAAACATTGAGTAAAAAATTAAAGAACACCAAAATTTTTACCATGTTAACACCCTCTCAAATATCGAGAAGCAACATCCATAGGACTTAGTCCAGAAAAACTCTACTATCAATAGAACGGGTACACCAAATGTCTCCAACAATACAAGGATAGACACAAGCAACCCTTACTCCTTCTAACAAGTGAAAACCATACCCAAAATATAACTCGAAACAGAAAAAATACAAAGTACACAACCAACAACAACAGTGCAAAAGATAACCAAAGGCACCAAAATCTAGAATAAAACTAAACAAATACTATCAATAGATAAAAGAAGGTTACCCAAAGTAGTTCTACAATCTTTTTTGAGGAAGAACACTTCCCAAACCTTATCTTTGCCTCCAAAATGAAATAATTTGCAATTGGTCCAAAATGAAAGACTAAATTGCGAATAAATCAAACTAAGAGGACCAAATTGCAAATAGGTCAAATAAGGACCTAATTGCAATAGTCCAAATTTGTTGTTGTGTTTATGGTATGGTGTGTATTAATTGTAATGTGTGGGTGGAGGAATGTATTTATATACATGAGTTATGCCACCAAAAACCAAATTAGTCGATATGGGATCTTTTCAACTAAGCCTATTGGGCTTTATAATTGGGCTTAATATTTGAGCCTAATAGTTGGACTCCATTTTATGAGGCCCATAACAGTCCTTGGAAAGTATGGAAGGAAAATTTTGATATGAGCTATTGCTCCATTTTTATTGGGATGATGCGGTTCAACACATGCATTACACTTACCTAAATCAGTAAAGGGTGTATTTACGAAATTGGATCCCGATGCTATTTCTTATAGATTGGAGTTGTTGTGCCTTGACAACTGCAAACTTTGTCATAAATGAAGAAGATGGAAGATTTTATCGCTTCATGTACCACAAAAGTAACCATGTGAGAGACTATCCCAGGGGAAGAAGGGAATAATCATGGATGAAGATCTAACAAATGAGTTAAGAGTGAAAAAGATCATGAAAGTTAAACATCTACCCAAGGTGGTTGTTTGTGGGGGTACTTGTAACATATTTTGATGCCTATCTGAATCTTACAAGTTCCAAGCATACTGTATATGAATTGCTGTGACTACCTTATCCAAACGACCAAGCGAGAATGTGAAGGTCCACCATCCATGAAGACCCCTTTGCACTTTTCACTAATCTCTTTCACTTTCTTTCTTTGCTCGCTATCTTTGTCCATTAGACATCTTATTCCAATCCTTATGTCCTCAGCATTTGTTGTGCGTTTAAGTGCTGCTTTGCATAGATTGGCCATGCACCAATTGATGACGCTCTAATATCTGCTGTTTCCAAGTGCGCTTTTCTTCACGCTGATGTCAGGTGTGACTTCACACAGTTTCTTCCAAAACATGTCTCTCGAATCCAAATTCGGCAACTTTTAGTGAACTCTGACTCTCCGCAGAAAACAATGGTAATTGCTTGGTATGCTAATGACGATTTCAGCAGTTTTAAGCTTTTACAATTTGGACAATTATAAGTGCAATTTTTATATAAGTATTTAAGACTAATTATTGTCATCTTCATGCCATTAAGTTCCTGTTCATTTTCTGCAATTAAAAAAAGTTGACTATATATAGATGCATTTAATTACATCTACAATACCATCTGTCGCAAACAATACGACTTCCGCACTAGCAACAATGAAGCAAGCATAACCAGTGTTCATTCCATGTCCAAGAGTTGGTCACCTTGTCTCGTTCACTCGGTTCGCTAAGCTTTTACTTGATTGAGGAGAGAGCTTGTCAGCAACAATTCTTATTATTAATCCCTTATATGGCGGTGACGTAGATACATATAGCAAACAATTAGTTGATTCGAGCAATTCTCGGCTTTGATTTCTTGTCGTCCCTCGAGTGGAGCCACCTTCTTCAGTTGACCATTTTAAGTCCATTGAAAACTTCCTCTCGATCTCAATTGAAGTTCATAAATCTGGTGTCAAACAAGTGATTGTTAACCATGTGATGTCTGAGAAATCAAGTATGCTTGTTGGTTTGGTTGTTGATGTCTTCAGCAGTCGCATGATTGAAGTCGCTAAGGAACTAGGTGTCCCTTCTTACGTCTTCTTCACTTCTGGTGTAGCATATCTCGATTTCATGCTTTCTCTTCTTGCTCGGCATGACCAAATTGGTGAAGAGTATAAAAAAACTGATCCTGATTCGACCATTTCGAGCTTTGCTAATCTAGTACCTTCAAGGGTCTTGCCTTCTGGTATAATGAACAAGTATGGAGGGTATACATCGTTCGAAAACCATGCAAGAAACATGAGAAGGCAAATTGTATCATCGTGAACTCAATCTCAGAGCTAGAAACTTATGCAGTTAGCTCTTTCAAGGACTGTAACGCACCACCAATGTAAATACAATTGGACCAGTACTTAATCTCGAGGGTCAAAAGCCATCGGGGTCCAAGAGCACCGGACATGATAAAATCATGAAATGGCTTGATGACCAGCCTGAATAATCAGTGGTATTTTTTTGTTTTGGGGGTGCTGGAAGTTTTCATAAAACACAGTTGAGTGAGATTGCACGTGCACTAATAGTAGAAAATCTCCTTGTACAAGCAACCTGCAGCTCTCTCTCACACGATCATTATGTGCAAGACTTGCTCACTTATTTTCCTAAGCTGACTTGGTCTTTAGACTTGATCTCAGTAGCCCATTTTTCCCTTGTTCCTAATAATATGCAGAAGATCATGGTCAATGGCTTACCTCCTCAACGTGTGGCAGCTTTATAGGAGTAATGGCTTGATTTTATATTGCTTTTGATTTCCAGCTATAGGTGGGAAATCCACCAACGTTATTTCTTTTTTTAGTTATGGGAGTTCCATATATTCAGGACAAACTTTTGTATTTAAAGGCTATTAGAGCATGAACAAAAATCATTGGGTATTATCAGAATTATTTTCTCCTGTCTTCTTCCCTTCTCCTACATTTTCTTATATTCTTGTTATTACTAGTATCAGAGCCAAGTTGCCTCCGGTGGGAACTCGATAATAGACTAATGCCGAGTTTCGTAATGAGGTACTAGAAGCATTTGGTCTTCATGAATCCATGTTCGATCAAATTCACTCCACCGTGCAAACCTTGCTTTCCAAAGTCCAAAATATTGAACTGTCTCAACAGAATTCTCACCACACTCATGAAGAAATTGAGAACCCCTTTGGAAAGAGGTCCCATGAAAATACCTCTCACCAGAAAAACACATCTTATGCTAACAACTAACAGAAACTCAAGCTCCATTTCTCGAAGTTGGATGGTATGGATGCATAAGGTTCGGTATACAAGGCAGAGCAGTATTTCAAGTTCAGATGTATTACAGTTGATCAACAGGTTGACCTTGCCTCCTTTAATCTTGAGGGCGTTGCCTTGTAGTGGCATAGGCAGTATGGTAAATTCCAAAGACCAATAACATGGGAGGAATATACTAAGGCTCTTCTCATCAGGTTTGGTCCTACTGACTAAGAAGATCCTTCGAAAGCAATCACTTGCCTTAGATAGACCACTACAATTTCTGCTTATTAGGAAGAATTCGAGAAACTTTCTCATCGTATTGATAACTTACGTCAACCTTTTTTGGTAGGATGTTTTATTGCAAGGCTTAAAGACGATATTAGGTTGGACGTTAAAATCAAACAACCTAGACATTTGACAGATGCCATTGGAGTAGCAAGATTGGTTGAAGAGAAGCTAAATTTACAAAAGAAAAATATCAGTAGTAGCCGCACCCCTTGGACCAACAAGAGCAACGTGCAACCCAGCATTTTGGGACCTCCACCTACTGCCAAAACCACTAACAATCAACCCCCTTTTTGTAGAATTTCCAGTCAAGAGGCAAAGGAGAGAAGAGATAAAGGATTATGTTATTATTGTGATGAGCGGTATAGCCTAGGCCATTGTTGCCCAATACCTCAACTCTTCGCCATTGAAGATAGTTTGGAGCACAAAATTGAAGAGACCAACTAGCTAGAAATTTCAGAAGTGGTACTGGACATGTCACTGCATGCAATGACTAGAACAGATCACCCCTAGACCTTGCAATTACAAGGAAGAATAAAGGGGTGAGACGTAGTGGTTCTCATTGATAGCGGCAGTACTCACATCTTCGTGGATCAAACTTTGGTGGATTCATGTGGCTTAACAGTGATACAAAATCAGACCTTTCAAATTACCATTGCTAACAAAGAAAAAATGACTTGCCATGGAAGATGTCTTAACTTCTCCTTGATTATTCAAGTATGTCATACCACAACAGATTTTTTATATTCTTCTAGTTGCAACATACCCAATTGTTTTGGGAGTTCAATGGTTGGCGACTCTTGGACCTGTAGAGACCGACTATGCCACTTTCACCATGAAAATTAAAAAAGGGGACCAATCTCACACTTTTTATGGCATTCAAAGGGGAGCACTAGAGCCATTGCAAAGGAAGGAGCTCTATATGGTACGCAACCCTACATTTTTTTTGCAGGTTGAAGCCACAGAAGCTGCCACTATAACCGAATCTCATCCTGAGATACAACAACTTCTCACAAAATACAGTTGTGTATTTGCACAACCCACAGCTCTTCCGCCACATCGTTTACAGGATCATCATATTCCACTTCAACTTGATAGCAAACCAATCTCAGTAAGAATGGTTCAAGAATTGCTTTTATCAGGATTAATTCATTCTAGTAGGAGTCCCTTCTCATCACCTGCCTTGTTAGTAAAAAAAATTGATGGAAGTTGGAGATTTTGTATTGATTATAGGGCCTTGAACGATATTACAGTGAAGGACAGATTTCCAGTTCCTGTTATTGACAAACTTTTGGATGAATTGCGTAGTACTAAAATTTATTCTAAACTAGATTTGCGATCAGGCTACCATCAAATCCATGTCAAAGAAGAAGATATACACAAGACAACCTTTAGAACACTTAAAGAATATTACGAATTCGTAGTAATGCCCTTCGGACTTACAAACGCTCCTGCCAATTTTCAAGCTCTGATGCACAAGATTTTCAGCCCATATTTAAGAAAGTTTATCCTTATGTTTTCTATGACATTCTTGTGTATAGTAACATGTAAGTCACCTAGAAATTGTTTTACAGACTCTCACTACTCATCAATTATTTTCCAAGTTGATAAAATTCCAGTTCGGATTCACTGAGGTGGAATATTTGGGGCACTTGATCTCAAGGTAGGGAGTAGTGGTTAATCTTAAGAAAATAACAGCAGTTAAGGAATGGCCACAACCCACCAATCAAAAGGGTGTGTGCGGCTTTCTTAGACTTGCCAGCTGTTATAGAAAATTCATCCCAAATTTTAGAGGTATA
>JAOTIZ010000003.1:3355644-3367778 GCA_027123425.1 Erythroxylum panamense
ATGACCGCTTTGCGGAAATGTGTAGTACGTCCTGTTTGGATCCACCCAAACCATCTTATATGTGATTATGTGATATGTTTGTTTATGTTGTTTTTGGTATATTATGTTGTATGGTAAATGTTTTTGATAAATGGATTTATCACTTCTCCATGCTTATGTGATCTTGATGTGTTATTGGTGGAAGAAATGAGTTTTTCAAGAGGATTTAAAAAATTGAAAGTATTCCGATAGGGATCGATTCCGTGATCGTCCATCCCATTCGCTCTTAGTATAGATAATAATAGTGAAGTCAAGTCAACGAACGTCACTCTTTCTAAGGATATGCCCTTTCCTATTTATTTTTATAAAGTGATTATTAAATACGTAATTTTAGTTACAAAAGACGAGTAACACTCCAAGACTCACTTTCCCCTTCTGTAATATAATATATGGACTCCAAAATAATTAGGATTTTCTCACTATCATTTTTAACAATTGTTACTAAATAGCAAAATTTAACATAATCATTAACTTTGTTTAATATTATATCAAATAAGTATATTTTTCATTTTCATTCTTATTTTTCATTCCAAGATTTGCTCAAGACGGCAAGCTTTAACTTCTAACTAACTAGTTCTGTTTTGTTGTTGTGATTCAAGCCCAAGGTGTAGTCTTCATCTAGGTCCTTGTCTTCATATCAACCACAGAACAGTACTTTACCACTTGATGCAGGCATTAGGTAGGCATGCAGGTACAAAAGAAATTTGAATTGATGGCCTAGTGTAATGTTCATCTATGTCAGACTGTATTTAGTATTTTCATCAACCACACAAACTACTCCTTCCGTAGGGATGACAATGGATCTAAGCCCGTCTATGACCTGTCAGGTCCTGACACAATTTCTTTTTTTTAAGCTCAAAAAATGACGTATTTTTTAAAAAGCGACTTCATTTTGGCACTTTTAGTCAGGCCACAGGTCAGGCGAGCTAAATAACTTGGACAAAAAATCCTACCCGTACAAAAGAGTTTTGAATTGATGTTTGGGAAAATTAAAAATCTGACTTAAGATTTATTGTGTAAAAATAAGATTTGTTTAGGACTTGTTTGTTTTTATTTTTATTTTTATTTTTTTGTTTTCAAATTCAGTTAAAAAAACATGTTTGTTTGAATTTTAAGTTTTTGTTTTTTATTTTGGTTTTTTCCTATTTTTAAAAATTATAAAACCATAAAAAATAGTTGTTATTTTCTATTTCTTTTTTAAAATATGATTCACTATCAACTAAATAAATATTATTTAATTATTTAATATATTAGTTATAATAAAAACCATGAATAATTTAATTTAATATTACATATTTAATTTACTAAAATTAATTATTAATATGGATTATGGATGGTTTACTTTTATTTAATGATTGTAATTAAATTAAAATAAATTAATTTAATAATTATTAATAAATATAATTAAATTAACAATATCTTCAAAATATATAAATTTTAAATAAAATTTGATTTAATAGTTAAAATAATGTAAAATAATTTATTTTAATAAAATAAATACTTTTTATTAGTAATTTGTTAATAAATATTATATATGATATTAAAATAAGTTTATTTAATTAAAAATAATTTATCTTTAAATTTTATATATGTAATTAATATCCGTGATAAAAATATAATTACATTGACATTAATAACAAAACTAATTTTATTTTTATTTGAAAGAAAAACAAAAACTTAAAAACACAACAAAAAAGTTGAAGTAGAACCGAACGACTCCTTAATTAACACTCAAAAAAATTATGGTTGCAAATTTTATCTTTATAAAAAATATATTCACATAAAGGAATCAAATGTTATTAATATAATTCTTAAATTTAATTTGAATCCATTAAATTCTACTCGAATTAGTAATTATGATTACTATAATAAATTACTTATTTTATTTAGATTTAATTAGTGCAGATTAAATATAATTCTCATGTTAACATCGTTTAATTAGCTAGTATGTGATATAAAACAACAACAATGACAATAACAATAAGTAAAAATCCAGCTAGCACGCAAAGTTTAGGAAGGTGTAGTAGTGCACATGCTTACCTCTAACTAGTGTAGAGACCATTTCCAAATAACCCACAAAATAATCAATAAGTCACATCTATCAAATAAATAAATTAGTAAATTATCAATTCAAAATTAAATCAATAAATTTATTATAAATTACCATTTGAATATTTAAATTTTAAAAAAATTCAAGTACCATCAAGATTAATTGCCAATTTATTAAATATAAGTCTGCATTAGGGAAAATTTTCGATTAGGATTTGAAGAATTTATTTGGGAGAGATTATTCTTTAATATCAAAACAATAGATAGGGCAAGCCACACAATCTTTTAAAAGTAGGGATAACAATAGGTTTGTCAGGATCCGAGCCAGGATTGATCAGGATAAATCTTGGATCAGGATAAAGACAATCAAGTCTGATTCGAATAGGCTCGATCTAAATTTTTTAAAAAGAAAAATAGAAAACAATGTCATTTTTTTGATAATTGTCAGCTCTCGGGTTAGATTGGGTTTAGACAATCAAAATCCCAATCAACTCAAATCTGATCTATTGATCTAGGATTGGGCCGGTCCCAATCCTAAATACCATCCCTACTCAAAAGCCGATTACGATGGCATTTTCAAGGAATTAGCTTTAAACCAATAGATGAGTGTTATTGTATCGATTAATTATGGGCGCTAAGCTCTGTTTTGTTTAATCAAACGTTCTAAGTAGGGATTAGTTGAATATCAAACATTTAATTCAAATTTTACAAAATTATAATTAATTAATTAATAGGTTAATTAATAAAATTTACCTCTCCTCTATTTTATTTTATGATATAGAACTATTTTTATATGAAATTTATAATTGATAAATCTTAAATCTTAAATATTCTTATCAAAATTTAGTTTATAGTTCAAAATTTTTCATTTTTTAAAAATGAAATCAAATTATAAATATGCTAAGAGACTGTTCACAACTCACAACTTTATTATTGGTATCACTTGTAATAGCCCGTTTTTCATACTAACGGTTAAAACCTTAGAATATTGCGCATAGCCATATCATTGAGAATTCATAAATTGCATTTCATTCACATGCATATCAATAGCATAAACGCATGAATTATGATTTAGTACACATTGTGAAGAATGTATATGCACTTAATTGACTTATTTCGGGGTATGAAAAGATTAAAATGATTATGATGTGAATTGTGTATTGTTTATGCCTTGCATTTTGGTTTGATTGATTACAAGTAGTAAATTTGTAATTAATTTCGTATAATTGAAAAATTGATAAATTTAAATATACATTTGATATAGGAAAAGTGTCAAGTGGTAAGACAAATGAACACATGAAAAGTTAAGACGATTAAGCCTATGAATAAGTGACATTCGGCACAGATGAATAAGTGACATTCGGCATAGATGAATAAGTGCCATTTGACATAGCTAATTAATTGACAAATGGCATTGATCATGGAGTGAAAATGGACGAATTACTATATGACATTTGGTGGCTTAGGAAGATGATAAGTGGCTAGCATGCTTAAGGACACATGTTAATCCAAGTTAATGAAGCCTTGCACCTAGCTTCTCTCCACCGAAACCTACATCCATCTCCTAGCTCGCCTTCTAAATTGCTACACCAAAATCTATGCTTTTACCCTCACAAAGTTAGGTAAAGAATCATAACATAGTTGTTCTTTTTATAGCCTTTGATCCTAGCTGAAATTCAATCAATTCCCATCTTAAATTCATGATGATTTTTTGCAAGTATGGAGAACTTAATTAGCTTGATCTTTGAGCTGAAATTTGATCTAGACAAGTAAGTAAAAGATAGATATTTATGACATGTTATAATAGAGAATTTATAATGATGAAATTGGGATAAATTGTAAATGATATTGATGATGAACTGTGCTAGAAATTTCTGCATGAACTTGGATATTTTTTTGTTGTGTTCTTGATGTATGAACAATAGGTTATGTATTGTTTTAGGGATGAATTAGATTAGGTTTTGAAGTATAATGAAGGTGAATTTATGTTTTAAAAAGGTGCTAATATAGTGATCTTAAAATGGCATCAGCACTAGTATACATGATTGATAGTGAATGATAGTTTATGTTTTAATTTTGATGTGTGAAAGATTATAATTTGTGAGTTGTCTAATGAATGATTTTTGAATTGGATTTGGAAATGAATTTGATTAGGGATTGAAGCATGAATAAGATAGAATTGAAGTGAAATTTATAGACTTTGGTGAAGGTGTGTTGGAAAGAGTATGAAGGAGTAAAACTTGGAAGCAAAATAAAGTTTAGGGATGAGTGATCATCCCATGATCGTGGCATTATAAGGTTCCTTCCCACGGTTGTAGAAAGCACTTTGGAAGGAGAAAATGTTAGTTTTGAGCAATTGTTGGACTATATAAGGTTAAGACACTTTATAATCATGTAATTGGACTTAGTTAGGGCTTGAAATGAACGTAGAAAGTTGCTTAATTAAATGATTACGTGTTTGATAAGTTTAAGTTGTGAATTAAGGTTATAAATTAAGGGATGAAATGATTAATGTCTATGAATTTGAGAAGAATGAGTTGTTAATGGTATAAAGATGTTCGTGTAAATGCAAATGTGATTCAAACGATATAAGAAATGAAATAGGTATGATTGAATGAGAATTGATAAATTTTATGAATATTTAATGCTTAGAAAGAATTGATGAATGTATGATTGATGAATTTAGGGTAAGTTTCTAAAGCATAACCTAATTGCAAACAAGTTATATATAAGCTATGATAAATGAATGAATAAGATTTGTGAATAAGGTTACATATTCGGGATAGTCAATTGAGCATGCATTAAACATAACACATATACATATGTATGATTGAGTACTTATTTTTTAAAACAAGTTAGTAATGTATACATATGTGTGTATTGCATGATATAGAAGCATAAATTGACCGATATCGCCCAAATATTGTCGACTTGTCAAGGCAATAGCTATATGGAGTTACTGTGCGTTGACTTAGATGATCCTCACTACAAATGAATTGTTTTTGTTTAAATTTTAGTTACTGAATTGCTACTTATATAATTGTGATATTCTAGACATTATTGGTCCGAGGAGCTTGATATTCGGGAATGTATTGAAAGTGCTTACTTATTATATGTGAATGGGGAAATGTGTATTCAATTAAATATTGAATGTCAGATTTAGATCCGATGATTATGATAATTAACTGCGTATATTGAAAGAAAGTGATTAATATCATATTATGTGGAATGTTGCACTCCATCACATGAATATTCAAGATCAGATAAAGGAGTTGTGATTGGAGTAACCAATATGAAAAGAGCTTAAAGCTTAGAGTGTGCACAAAGAGCCATAGGCTCAACTATTAATGAGCTCGGTATCCACAATGGGTACGGAACGGTATCTGAAATGAGCCCGATATCCACAACGGATATGGGACAATTAAATAAGTGCTCAATCACAACAAAATAAAAATGAAAGTAACTCTAATGTGCATTTGCATCTATATATTTACATGTGTTCATGAGAATGATTCCAAATGAATGTTAAATTATGTTGATATAATGATGTGTAATGCTTGTGTACATGTTCATGACATGAAGAATTGAGAAAATTGATTGGATTGTTCTAAACTGACTATATAAAGTCTTTGTATTCATAATATGCTTGTTGAAATATGATGAGTAATGTGATATATATAATATATGAATTTGTATGAGATGTTATGCTAATTGAACTATGTTTTATACATGAGATGTTTATTTTTTGTTTGAGTGAGCATATCAATAATAATTCACTAATCGAGTTCATAAAACTTATCAAAATTGCAACGTTGATTTTGTTGGTATTGATAAGAGATTTAGCTTCTAAAGCAATCTAGTTAAAGTCTAGTATTATCCATTTTGAAAATAAGAAATGGCTCAAAGGTCTCGCCAGTTGACATCTGAAGAGTTTAGATAGAATCCTTTTGTCTAGTATCTCATATCATGTAGAACTTGTTGTATTAAAATATGAGCTCACAGATGGTTTTGTAATGTAAAAAAATATGGTTGGTGTGCAATGAAATGGTTACGTAAATTATATTTTGTTAGTGAAATGAGATGAGTTGAAACTTAAAATACCTATATCATTTATAATGCCATGATAAGCTAATGTGTTTGCTCTAATATATCATTCTTAGGGTATGTTCTTAAATGTCCTATGAATGTTCAGGTATATACTTTACGATAGTGGTGTATTACATGACTTTTCTTTCTCATCGTCCCTATTTAGTATAATATTAATAGAAATTTATTTTCATAGGATTTATATCATATTCGTGTCAAAATTTTAATTTTAAGTTTTAAAAAATAAATTTAAAATTAATAAAAAATTTTATAAATTTATTAAAAATTTCACCTCTTCTTTTTAAATATAAAAATATGATAATTAATTTTTTGATAATACTTCACAATTTTTGTCGGAACCAAAAAGGGTGTTCTAGCTAGCAAAAGAGCTACCTTTTGTATTTTGTCTCTGCGAGGCTGAAGAGTTCTTGAAAAGCATATTGATGGGTCGACGGCAACTTTGTTTATTGAGACGAATACAATAGTCTTCACCTTTACCCTTAAAATCAAATTTAGGTATAACGATTAGTTGGACTGAATCAAATATCAATCAAATTCAATCATAATTTGGTTCCGATTTTTAAGAAATAGTAAATAATTTGAACATATTGATAATTTAATTAACCATAATCTATTTCTTTGATTTTAAGTTAAATCGGAAGAGCTTGTACCGTCAGGACAACCTTCTCTATTTTTGTGTTGCATGTCATATTAGAGTATAAGACGATCTTGAAATTCTAACTTAGTATATCATTAAAAAATCAAATCGATTCAATCCATAAAAATTTAAAGCTAATTCATTCTTTAGTTTGGTATTTAATTTTTTAATTTAATTTATTTTAATAACTCTTATTATTAATAATTGACCAATTTATTAATTAAACAGTTAGTTTAGTAAATTAATCAAACTTTTGAATGAAAACAAATCGATAAAAATTTATTTAATAATCTTTTTTACTTAAGCTTTAAATTATTCGATGAGTAAAAAAAGTTTCTTTATTTATATTTAAAACTTTTTAATTTTATTTAATCTCTAATCAGATTTATGATGACTTAATGTCGGTTAAACCTTTTAAATCTTAAACTTTTTAAATTATCGATTTAACTTTCGATCGTTTTTAAAACTCTGGTAAAAACAAAGTATTCATATAACATTCGTTTATTATACGGATAAAGACAATCTTTTTCAGTAATATTTTAAATTTTTAATTTTATTCAATCTTTAAATAATTTTGTAATGATCTAATATCCGGTAAACCTTTTAAATCTTAAACATCTCGTCTGACTCTTTTAACTTCTAATCCAGTTTTTAAAACATTAATTTTTATTATTATTATAAGTTTTATTTTATTTCCCTAATTCAATGAAATGATGTTATTATATTAATCTAATATAATAATAATTTTATTAATCATATCAAGCTATTTTAAATTTTAAAGCTTAAAAGCATTTTTTAAAAATTTAAATTTCATTCAAATTTTGATTAAATCAATATTTTGATTATATATATATATATATATATATGATAAATAAAAGAAATCATTGAAATTGAGGGAAATATCTCATTTTTATATTTCAACGCATTAATTTCAATTTGAACCGAGAAGTCTTAATTATTTTGCTGTCTCCACTAATTTCGTTTAAGGCATAAGAAAAACTATCAAAAACACTTCTCAATTTTACAAATTAAGACTTACTTTAGTATTGGAATTTATAAATAGAAATAATCACTTGATTTTACATTTTGAATCAAAATTCCTTAACAAGAGTCGATGCTTCTTCTTCCTTTTCCTTTACTAATTTTTTTTCCCATTGCTTAGGATAAAAGTAACTGCTTTACTGTTTGAGTAACTAAAAACCACTATATCTATTATAAAAAGTTAATATATAATTAAATTTTAATTACTTCTCATCATTTTATTAATTTTATGTATTATTTCAAACATAATTAAATTGACCATGCATAGTTTGTGCAACAATTACTAGTTCCAGTTCCGTTGTCAAGCTTTACATGATTGTGCAGGCTGTGGGATTTTCTTCACAGATCATGTAACACCTCTGGCATCCACTACCCCAGCAGTTACACACTGGCCTTCCATAGCAACCGCGACAAGAACAATAACATGGTGGCAACGGCCAACCGTGGCCTGGATAACATGGTCCCCACGCATAAAACACACAACAATCGCATGGTGGTGGTGGTTTGTGCTTTGACGGTGGTTCTTGCGGTTTTTGAGTCGGTTCAGGGGGTGGCTTCACGATCTCAATTTCTATAATTATACAACCACCTGCGTGTAATATCTTTTTCTTAACCTTCTCTGGACTGCAACACACCACAGTGATAGTTACCACGTTGTTCTTTTCATCATACACCTAGTTCTCAATTTCTCTTTGAGAAAATAAAATCGTTAATAAAATCGTAGACTGTCCAAAATTAATTTTTTCCGCACGAGTAAATCATTAATCGTAAAAACAAAGCACCAAAAACACCGACGTTTGGTAACACAGTTTGGCACACCTTGCCTACGTCTGCGGGACCCTCACCCAGATTAAATTCTTTCACTGTAGTTCACAAAAATTACACCAAATTGATCTACCCCGTAAGACCCAATCTATGTAACCGACCCACAACCTAACTACCCGTGAAAGATTTTCACGCCCAATAACACGACCGACTTGTGTTAACCTCCTTAGAGGATTTTCCTAACTATTTCTACTCAAGAACAAAGATAAATAAACCAAGGAACAACAATTTTCCAGATCTGTAATATTCAACAGTATGACCAAGTTGCTCCACCAAATAAGTCATGAAGCCTTCATAAATAATCCTCTTTTGTGCAGCAACTAACAAACACCTTCAAGAGCCCAAAAAATCTCCAACTTCGCATACAACATCTAATGCTTGTTAGAGATAAACCACTGAAAAACACTGCTCAAGGTTACCCACACAATCAGCTCACGAAATAGAGGATCAAAGGAAGAATAGAGCAACAACAAATTCATTCCAGCAAAACCACTTTTCTACTGAAAAACAGAACATATGCAGCCACATAAAAACCACAACACCCACGTTTCGTTGGCTGCCCACAATCCACATTCAGCACACACACACTGCTAGGTTTTAGATAGAATCCTAGTCACACTTGGACTCAAAGATTCAGTCCAATAAAAATTC
This sequence comes from Erythroxylum panamense, assembly GCA_027123425.1. Taxonomy (NCBI): domain Eukaryota; kingdom Viridiplantae; phylum Streptophyta; class Magnoliopsida; order Malpighiales; family Erythroxylaceae; genus Erythroxylum; species Erythroxylum panamense. Next base: position 3,364,994 of record JAOTIZ010000003.1, read on the forward strand.
TACATATATGGTATATGTCTCCAAGTCCAATTCCATACCATATCCAATACCAAAATTGCAAATTCAAAAACCCAATACCGAACAAAATCTCCAACACGCAATTACTAATTTAAAACAAATCTTCAAGATATATGGTATGTCCCATATCCAATAAAAATTCCAAAAATAAAAATGGGATTTATTTAAAATTAATCCTAACACCCTCTATTATATGGAACTTTCTTCTCTATTTTTTAGACAACACCTCATCTCCTCTTTTTCCTTCCAGCTAACCTCTTCTGCTTTGGCATGGATTGTCTGCTGTTGGTGGGTCTCTCCTCTATCTGTACACAACTCCAGCTTTTATTTAATTCTTCAACTGATGTGCGTCTCTGCAGTGCTCCAACTGGTGCTGATGTTTGGTGGTTGCTGCGTTGTTTTCTTTTGTGGTGTAGGCGTCGTGGTCTCCCACCCAATGCACAGTCCACCCTAATTAAAATCCTCTAGCCTTTTTTTAAAACCCTTGTTTCTTTTCTTCATTTTCTGGCTTGCGTTTCTTTTCTTTTCCTTGGTGGAGCCTCCTCTTCTGTTGTGCTTTATTTCCCATGTGTTGTGTTTCTCAGTGCTATACATGACAATTTAAAATCCTCACCCAAGGCCCTGCGTTTTCTCCTATTTTCTTTTAAGTTTTGGACTCTACTGTGTTTTCTTCTTTCTCTCCAGCGTTTTGCCTTTTTTTCTTCTTATCCCTAGGAGCTTCAACTAAAATTTCACCCATTGGTTCAATTTTAAAGAATGATGGATCAGTGTATCGTTTCAAACATACTCCAGCCATAGCAACATTAAACTTGTCCAGAAGGAATAAGGGTGGTGGAGCCTCCTCTTGTGCTTTCCCCTGGAGCTGGTTTGAGTTTCATTCTCCATCATTGTCTTCTTTTTTATTCACCTGCAACGACAACTTCTTTGGTCTAATTTGAGGCCAAATTTCATGCTCTTTTTAAAAAAATGAGAAAATAAAATACATAACAATCTCAATGCAATTAAATCAATTAACCTAAAAAATGCTACTATAATGAATGAATGAACATGCAAAATAAATGCAAATATGATTTAAATATCTATATGAATTTGACTAAACATTAGTATACATGGATTCTATTTCAAATCTTATGACTTCATACTATTTTAAATAGTTAATGTCAGAAATTGCTTCTTTAAAAGTAATAGGCTCATCATGAATAAGTGATACATTATCCTTCCTCTTTTCACTATGTAGATCCAATCTAGCATAGGATGATGTAACATACTAATGTGTCATAGACTTTGTTCGCTTGAGCTCTAGGTTATACATCATATGTATAAACTTGAGGTTCTTGCTCTATCTGGATCTGAATTTGTGGTTTTTGAACTTCTTTAGATTCTACTTCACTACCTTCTTTAATAATAAATTCTCTTTCTAAGAATGAGGTATGTCTTGAGACGAACACTTTTTCTCAAGAGAATGGTAAAATTGATATCCGATACTCTCTTTCAAATACCCAAAAAAATTGTATTTATCTGATTTAGCTTGAAGATTATTAGATATTGCACGCTTCATGTAAGCATCAGATCCCTAAATCTTTAACAACCTTGGTTTTCTACTATTCTATATCTCATATAGTGTCTAGTCAACTAGCTTGAATGAAACTCTGTTTAGACGGGAAGCAATAGTTTCAATGACTTATCTCAAAAGGAGATAGGAAGGACTATATGATTTATCATAGAATGTATCATATTTAATAAAGTACGATTTCTCTTCTCTATATTCCATTATGTTTTGGAGTTCTAAATGGAGTCCATTGTGAGAGAATCCCATTCTTTTTTAAGTGATCAAACAGTCTTCAACACCTCGATTTGATATAAGTGTCATAATACTTTTACCAGTTTATTTCTCAATCTCAAGTTTAAATTCTTTGAACTTTTTAAACATTTAGACTTTTGTTTCATTAAATACACGTAACCATATCTATAATGATAATATGTAAATATAATAAATTATGAGAATCCACCTCTAGTACTAGTAGACATAGCCCTACATATATTTAAATATATTAGCTCTAGTAACTCACTGACATGTTCTCCATTTCACTAAAAGGTAGCTTGGTTATATTTTTCAATAAACAAGATTTAAAAGTTTTTATTTTTATTTGAAAGCAAAGTAGAAAATTAAAACTAAAAATCACAACAAAGAAATAGAGTTGGAACCAAACAATCCAATGTTTTATACAAAAAATGTTAATTGTTTTATTTTACATAAGACTAGTGTTAGCTTAAATCCTTGAATTAGGAGATTCACTAATAATTTATGACTCGAGTGTTTACACAGTTATTACAAAATATTGTTACAGTAATCCGTTTGCCTTGTATGGTCTACGAGAATATAAAAGGATCATTTTGGCCGCACAATAGGGTAAATACTTTTTCTCCTAACCCACTAAGCCACTCCATACCACTCCTGCTTAGCAATCGAGATATTATTGTATAAAATCCCAACGTTTTACTTGTGGAAATTGGACTAAGAGTCTTATTAAGTTTTGCATGCCTTTAAAGGTGATAGAATATCATGGATGTAACGCCGTTGGGATAGAAATAAACCACTTGAATTGGGAATCAATTCCATACCCAAAAAATATGATGGTGGTCCCATGTTCTTCAATGAAAATTTGGCGGAGAGTGCAATCATGAAGTTATGTAGTAAGGATTGTGAATTACCCGTGAGAAGCAAGTCATCAACATAGACCAAAAAGAACATTTTGGAGGAGCCACG
>JAOTIZ010000003.1:3402083-3412103 GCA_027123425.1 Erythroxylum panamense
CCAAATTGCTTCTTTCACTCCTTCAGTAGTAGCAATATACTCTGCTTCAATGGTTAATAATAATGCAATGGACTATAAAGAAGAATACCAACTGATAGTTGAACCACAAAGAGTAAAAACTTAGGATGAAAGTGACCTTCTTCGATCATAGTCACCACCATAGTTGACATCAACATAGCCAACTACAGCACCGAGATCACAATGACTTTTTTTGAAGTCTAAACTGAGCTCACTAGAATCCTTTAAGTGAAAAAGGATCCACTTTAACCCTCCTAATGCTTCTTACCAGGATTATGCATATACCTAAATGCAACACTAATAATATAGGCTGAATTCAACTGGGTACATACCATAGTATACATCAAGTTACTAATGGTACTAGAGTATGGAACGTGAGACATACTCTCCTTAGCTTTACTAGTAGATGAGCATTATTCAGAAGATAATTTAAAGTGTGCAACCATTGAAGTAGTAACATGCTTATAATGAGTTAAGTTGAAGTTGATAAGCATCTTTTGAATATATTTCTTCTGAGAGAGCATAAGTTTTCTTGCTTAATGATCTGGAATAATCTTCATCCCAAGATTATCAACACCCAATTCTTTTATATCAAATTCACTACTAAGCTGGGCCTTCAACCTATCAATAAGAGCCTTACTAGGCACCGCAATCAATATGTTATCAACATAAAATAAAAGACAGATGAAGGAACCATTAGGGAATTTTTGAAAGTACACACAATTATTATAGCTACTTCTGGAATAGACTCGCCCAATCATAAAATAGTCAACCTCTTATACCACTATTTGGGAGACTGTTTGAGACCATATAAAGATCTCTTTAAACAAAAAACGTGGTCCTCCTTTCTTTGAACCATAAAACCCTCAGGATGAAGGATGTAAATTTCTTCTTCAAGATTTCCATGCAAGAGTGCAGTTTTCACATCTATTTGCTCAAGCTATAGATCATAAGGAGCAACAAGAGATAATAGTATGCGAATAGAGCTATGATGAACAATAGGAGAGAATACCATATTGAAACTAACTCCTTCACATTGATCAAAACCACGTGTAAAAAATCGAGCCTTATAACACTTGCTTGCAACATCGAGGATGCCTTCTTTGAGCTTGTAGATTCCCTTTCAATTAATATCAAGCTTACCTTTACGAAGCTTCAACAAAAATCAAGTTTCGTTCTTATGAAGACTTTCAATATCTTCCTGTATAGCAATAATCCAATTCCCAACATATGTACTAGCCATAGCCTCAAAATAATTCTTTGGCTCATAATAAGCGTCAACTTCCTATGCAGCAACTAAAGAATAAGCAAAGAGATCATAATTATAGTCATGTAATCTCGTTGGCAATCGGGTCTGTCTCTTAGAAAGATCTTGGGCCAACAATAATCAGGTTGCACTGGCACTGAATCAACTTGTACAATGACATCAGTCTGAGTTTCTTGAGACTCAAAAGTAGGTGGCACTATCTCCTTACGGGGAGTAGCACGGATGACCAGCTCGACCTTCTCCTTTGTACTAACCTGATCATCTGTACAAGGAGGAGACAACACAAAACCTTACCCAGAAGAAAATATAGCATCTTCATAAAAGGTTATATCACAGCTATGATAAATCTTATGATAATTAAGATCAGGACAATAAACACGATGACCTTTAACTCCTTCCCTGTAACCAAAGAAGACATATTTAACAGCACGGGGCTTTGACTTGCCCTCATTAACATGATCATAAACAGGACATCCAAAAGTACAAAGATTAGAATAATCAATAGGGTTACTTGACCAAACTTCTTCTGGGATTTTGCCACCGAGAGAACAATGTGGGGAATGATTGATAAAATAGTTTACAATATTAGCTGCCTCAACCCAAAACTCACATCCCAAATTAGCATGAGAAAGCATGCATCGAACTTTCTCCAATGGAGTCATGTTCATATACTCGAAAACTCTGTTTTACTGAGGCTTACTAACCAAAGTGTCATCTCTAGTGATGTCTTCCTTCTTGTATAGGTTGTCAGAAGCATCCTAATAGAACTCAAAACCATTGTGAGTTCTCAATCACTTAATTTTCTTACTTGTTTGGCTCTCGATAAAATTTTTTCACTCCTTAAAAGTGGGAAGGACTTCACTCATCTTCTTTAGAAGAAACACCCAAACCTTACAGGAGAAATCTTTTCTAATGGTCATCATATACATTCTACCACCTCAAGAAGCAATGCAAGAGGACCCCATATATCAAAATGAATATAATCTAAAGTACCTTTAGTCCTGTGAATCCCCAGGGAAGAAAAACACACTCTAGTTTGTTTACTAAAGACACAATGTTCACATAACTCCATATTACTTGAACTTTGGCTCAATAGACCCCTACTACATAAGATTTGCATACCTTCCTCACCCATATGGCCTAGGTGGTAATGCCACAACTTGACGACATCTTGGTGAGACTTAGATGAGGCAACATCAGTAGTACCAATAATAATAGAGCCCTGCAACATATAAAGAGTACCACGTCTTTTCCCTTTAAGGACTACAAGATTACCTCAGGACACCTTCATAACTCCACCTTCAGAGGAGTACCTACATCCAAGAGACTCAAGTGTACCAAGTGAAATAAGGTTGCATTTCAAATTAGGAATGTGTCGAATATTAGTGAGGGTTTTAACAATACCATCATAAGTCTTAATATTGATTGTACCTTTTCCCACCACATCACATTGTGCACTGTTACCCATAAGGACAACACCTTTAGCAGTTTCATAGGTGGCAAACTAATCCCTTTTAGGACACATATGAAAAGTACAATCGGAGTCTAGGATCCATTCATCTTTGGATTATTTTTCACCTTAAACAATAAAAAGAACATCACTTCCTGAACTAAACTCAACCACAATAGCCTCGGAGATAGAATCATATTGATTACCCTTATTTTTACCTTCTTTTCCAAGTTTATTTTTCAACTTATAAAAGTCTGAGACCTTGTGTCCAATTTTCTTATAATATTTACATGTAACATTGGCATCTTTACCTCTCGGCTTAGATCTAGACTTTTTATGGCTCTTACGGCTCTTTCCCTTCTCAAAAGTTCTACCTCTAACCGTCAAACCCTCAACCTCCTTCTCAATCAAAGCACCAAACTTTTCTTTAGACAACCCAGTAGATTTAACTTCTTTTAAAGAGAAAGCTTCATAGTTACCATAAAGCATAATTTCTTTAAAGTGCTTATACAAATGAGGCAGTGACATAACAAGAAGCACTGCTTGATCCTTATCATCAATTTTAACATCAAGATTTCCCAAATTAATAATAATGGAATTAAATTCATCAAGAAGTGATAAGACGGGTGTACCTTCGGACATCTAAAGTGTAAAGAGATGTTCTTTGAGATGAAGTTTGTTGGCTATACAATTTGTCATATAAAAGGACTCGGATTTCAACTAAAGTCCTGCAACAGTAGTCTCATGGACTACTTCCTGGAGTACTTTATGCGTTAAGCATAATTGAATAACAGAAAAGGTTTTTTGTCCAACTCATCCCAATCCTCGTGTAACATATTGGCAGGTTTCTTTGTCTTGCTAGACAAAGCTTTCTTCAATCCATGTTGTGTGAGAACAACTTGCATATGGACCTTCCAAATAGCAAAACTAATCTTTTCATCAAACTTGTCAATTTCAAATTTGGTTGAAGGAGACATAGTGACAAGACTTGATTGACCGAAACGAACCTTACTTTGATACCAGTTTGTTGTGCTAGTAGTTGCAGAAGTAATGAATTCAATCAAGTAAATAACGAAAAAGTAGTAGAAGGCCACAAAGAATTTTTATGTTGATTGACTGCTAGGAGAAAAAGCCACGGAGTGAAAGAAGCCCGAACTATGCCAAAGAAAGAAAAAATTACAAGTGTTCTCTCTCTCTTATACACACACAAGCCCTAAGACTAATGAAGAGTACACCAATGAGTGTTACAAAGGACCCCTAAGGGGGTGTTTATATAATAGTATAACCCTAAGGTAGGAAACCTACACAAAGTAGGAATTTGAAAATAGTGTCAAAAAAGGAAAGAAAACCTACACATAGTACGAATCTATATAGGGTAGGAATTTTGAAGGCTTGGTTCATTATCCCAATAAAACTTTATGTTCTAAATACTAAACTACAATCATCAAATAATTATTTAACAAGTTTGTTAATGCATTTTGATTTTGGAGCATGAAAAATCAAGGAATTAATGGATATAATTTAATGAAACTGCCAAGTTTCTTAGCCTATCTCCTTCCTGAATTATTTTCTTATATGGACCAAAACCGATCTACAATTTCTCTTTATCTATTTTCCTACGAAGTTACTCTTTTACCCTTTCTCTTTCTTCTTTTCGTTTTGATAGACCAACTTCTAGAGTGGTCTTTGTGGTATTTTCCTGGGGTTTCAAGGGTGGAGGAGGTTAAAGCCTCACCAAAGGTTCACTTTCTATCGGTCATGGAGAATATGGAGATGAGGCAAAAATCACCATCTTCAGAGGAATTTCCTCCCCTCTCCAGTGAGTGAATCAAGGGCGATTGGGTGGATTCATCAGTTGGGTTAAAAGTTCCAAAGGGTCACAATAATGCCCATTCACCGATGATGGAGGCTTGGAAAAGTAAACTCAAGGTTCTCCATAATAAAGGGAATCTACAACATTACCTAAACGTCACTCAAGATGGCATCTTCTCTCCTCTGATTGAGGTGTTACAAGCAGGAGCTAGGGCTTGGTCAAATGCTCTATTTGGTTTCTTCTGGTTTAAAAGGTTGGCTTTCCCTGTTGTTAATGCTTGGGTTAAGGCTTGTTGAGTAAGAAAGGCCTTGAAAAGGTTATGCTCAGGGAGGACGGTTCGATGATGTTCAAATTCTCATTGAACTCTAATATGTCTAAGATAATAGAATAGGGGCAGTGACATATTAGGGATCATCCCTATTTTTGCAGCAATGGAAACTAGGTCTGAGTTTGGACAAGGCTCGATTGAACTTATCCCTTTATGGGTGTAGTTTTATGGTTTACCTATGGAATATTAGACGGTTGAAGGTCTGAGTCATTTGGCCAGTGTTATGGGTAAACCCCTTTGCATGGATTCATAAACTACTTTAATAGAGTGGATTGGTTACGCGAAAATCTGTATAGAGATTCCTAAGATGGCTTCATTACCTGAAACTCTGCCAATTCTAAGACTTGGAGAAACTGGGGATCTAATAAAGGATGAGATTACTATATCATATTTGTGGACACCTTCTTTATCTAAAAAGAAATGGGTAGCCACAGGTAGAGTTTTTCAATTAGGGATGAAGCATCAATTGTTGTCAGAAAAGTCCCTTTCCTTAGGATATAAGGGTCCTTCTAATACTGAGCAATGTAATGAGGCAGCTGGGGGTGGTAAAACCAATGGTAAGGTGGACCAGGTGGCCCCGAGAGATAAGTTAAATTCTAAGGGGACATCAAGGTACAAGGGAAAAGGTCAGTGGATTCTGTGGATACAATGCAAGTTCTGGTTAAAAATGTTGATTCATCTCTATCGTTGCGGTCAACCTTGAGGCTATTCCAGCTAATACTATTGTAAATGCAGGGGGTAGAGATATTATAGGAGGACCTTCTCATTCTTTTCCTCCCTCTAATTTTGAATCCCCGAGAGTAGAGGGTCGACCGAATGGTTTAAAATCAGCTTATACTCAGGAAGATTCCGATTCTATACAATATGTTATAGTAGAAGCTTTGGAACCAATTTCTATTCTAGGTAAGGAACTAGAGTCAGATTTTGAAGATGTGGATCATTCTCTACCTATTATAGCAATTGCTAGTAAGGGTTGGAAAAAGGATAAGAAGAAGAAGCATAAAGGGGTAATATACCCTAAATGTCTTTTTTAACAGGTTCCCATAGATGTCGATACTAGTATGGAATACAAGGGGGTTAAATGACCCCATTAATAAGTTAATGGTACAGGAAGTGGTAGCAGAGCAAAAACTAGTTTTGATGGGGCTCTTAAAGACTACAATAAAGATTGGCTTAGTATATAAGGTTTAACTTTTTTGCGTACTAAATGGAAGTTTTTTTTAACCATGAATTTCATTATAATGGCATAATTTTATGTTAGTTTAATAAGGATATGGATAAGCTCATATTGTCCAAATCAGTATGCAATACATTCATTTTCATTGTTGGCTAATAGGAAGGTTTCATTTTGAAGTTACAATTATCTATGCTTCTAATTTTTCTTTTCAAAGTGCTAAGTTGTGGGAGGACTTGAGGGCAATTCATTCGGGCATGCAATTTCCATGGTTAGTTTTGGGAAACTTCAATTGTTGTTTAAGTTCAGATGAAGTTGAGGGAGGTGTAAGTTTTTATCCTGGAATAGGGAGGGAACTTTCTCAGCTGCTTCAACGAGTTGATTTAGTGGACCTTAGAGGATCAAGCAGATGATTCACATGGGAAAAATAAACAGCAAGGGAATTTTTTTATAAGGAAAAAATTAGACCGTGCTTTGGCAAATCAACGTTGGCTCAATTCCTTCCCTAGACCATTGGCTTTCTTCAGGGATTTACTATAATCAAATCATGCGTCTATTTTGATCTGTCAGCTAAGTGTTAGTACAAATATAGGTGCTCCTTTTCGATTCTTCAATGGTTTAACACAAGTTGAAGGATTCATGGCAATTATCCATAGGGTTTGGGATCGTGAGGTGTTTAGGTATAAAGCTTTCCAATTAACGAAGAAACTGAAGTTTGCTAAAATAGCTATCAAGCAATTTAGTAAAGCACGAGCTAGGGATTTGAAAGAGTTAAGACAAAATTTTTGACAGATATACAACATCAGTGTTATTTAGATCCTTATAATGTCAGTTTATGGATTCAAGAAGCAGATCGATTAAAGAATTACAAATAAGCTTTGAGATTGCAGAATTCTAGTATGAGACAGAAAGCTCGACATATTTGGCTTAAAGAAGGGGATGTTAATTCTAAATTCTTTCTGGCTTCTTTATTAGCTCAAAGGAATACTAATACCATCATAGAATTGAAGGATGAGATGGGTAATATGATTTTTGATCATTTAGAGCATTCTGACCATATTCGTAGTTACTTTGCCAACTTAATGCAGGGCACTATAATCTAACAAAGTGAGTTTAGGTAAGAAATGTTTTGGAGTATTGTCCGGATCAGTCAATCCAGGAGATGCTCACTACACCATATACATCACTTCAGGTGAAAAAGGTAGTGTTTCAATTACATAGTTCAAAGGTGCCAAGCCTTGATGGGTTTCTAGCTGGTTTTTTCCAACAAACTTGGGACATTACGGGGCCTCTCTTAACGGAGGCTATTTTGGAGTTCTTTTCTTCTGGTTCTTTGTTAAAGGGGACTAACCATAAGTTTATTTATCTAGTTCCTAAGACAGACAGGACTTCGATGATTACGGATTACCACCCAATTTATTGTTGCTCAACGGTTTGTAAAATTATTGCTACTTTATTGGCAGATAGATTGAAAGTTGTGTTGGCAAAGGTGGTCAATAAAGCACGGGGTGCTTTCTACCGTCAAGAAGCAGTGGTGACAGTATACAGATTTTGCAAGAGTTGTTAGGGGAGTATCATACTGGGAAGCCCATTAAAAGTTGTTCTTTGAAACTTAATTTATTCATACCATTAGCTGGGAATACTTAAAGTTGTGTTTGGAAGCAGTCGGTCTACCGGAAAGGTTTTGGCATTAGATTCTACAATGTATCTAAACTACCTCAATGAGAGTGTTAGTGAATGGGATTCCAACGATGCTTTTTTTCAATATGAAAGGGATTAGGCAAGGGGATCCTCTCTCCCCTTACTTATTCACTCTGGCTGTGGAGGGATTTTCAAGACTTGTATCTAAACTTGTGGCTATTAATGATTTGTTCCAGTATCATTATAAATGTCAGGAGTTGAAGTTGTCCAATTTGCTTTATGCTAATGATGTTATCTTATTTTGCAAGGCTGAACCTCAAGTTATTATGATGATGATGAACATGGTGTCCACTTTTTCTAGTTGGTTAGGGATGAAGATAAATGAGCAGAAGAGTGGTGTGTACATTTCTTCTGATATTCATAATCTTAAATGGATAAGTAATATGGTGGGCTTCGTAAGACAGGAAATCCCTTTTTGCTATTTGGGAGTCCTTATTACCTCTAGTAAGCCTAAGTATTCAGATTTTACTCCTTTGATAGAAAAATTGAAAGCTCGAATTCTTGCTTGGTAGAATAGATTCTTGTCTTTAGCTGCTAGAGTCACTCTTATCACTTTTGTGTTAAATAGTATGCATATACACTGGGCAACTTACATGGTACTTCCAAAGAAAGTGATTAAGGATATAAAGAGGGTATTAAAATCATTCCTTTGATATGGAAAAATAGAGAATAGTAAAAGGGCCAAAGTGAAATGGAGTGAAATTATCCTTCGTAAGAAGCATAGGAGTTTGAGTGTCATTTCTATTTCTCAAATGCAATAAGCTATGCTTCTTAAGAGGATTTGGAGATTATTTGTAGATAAGGAAGTCTTGTGGATGAAATGGGTGCAGATTTTCCACCTTCAAACTCAAAGTTTGTGGTAGCTACAATGTAACAATTGTTATTTGTGGATTTTTAGGGTATGTTGAATCTTAGGGAACTGATTTATCCTTGTTTGAAGTGTATGTTAGGGGATGGAGATTACATTTGGATGTGGTATGATAATTGGTCAGATTTCAACCTTTTGTGGTTGCATGAGGATCTACAGGTGTTATGGAATAGGATCCCTAAGGAGGCTACAGTTGCATGGCTCAAACAAAAGTGGGATAGACTCATACTCTATGTCATTTTCATATACTAGAGAATTACTTACCAGAGATGTCAAATGTAAGTAGGAAGGATAAGTTGATATGAACTTTACAATCAAGTGAAATGTTCAATAATAAATCAGCTCATAACTTACTGGTTGAGCCATGGGAATTAGTCCCATGGATAGATATAGTGTGGAAGCAGGTTCTGTGCCACAAAGTTGTCATTTTCTTATAGTTGATGATCAAAAATAGATTAAGGACTATAGACCGTTGGTTTAGGTCTTATGATCCCTTATGTATCTTATGTAAACATATGAATGAGACAAGAAATTATTTGTTCTTTAAATGCAGTTATAGCAAATCGGTATAGAGCATAATTTTGCATTTGATTCGACTCCCAAGATTCTCGTTTATATGGGATGATGTGTTGGAATCTATCATTCAGTGTACTAAACCTAGGCATAAGGATGGACTACTAATCAAGACTTCTTTCCAGATGGTTATTTATTATATTTGGAGGGAAAGAAACAGGAGAATCTATAATAATGTGGAGCAGCACAACTCTGAATTTTTCGAGGTAATTGTCAACATAATTAAAAAGACTATCTTAGCTAACAAGAAACAGGACTCCATCAACCATGAACTCATATTGTTATGGTTAACTTAAATCTTTTGTTGTAATTGATGTATTTTTGTATAGTGTACATTAGTTTTTGACTGTAAGATCCTTAGTGAGTATCCAAAAAAAAGTTTCTTAGCCTTCTTGTGATTTATATCACTTTTTATTATATATATATACACACACATGCGTGCGTATGGGCAAAATAAATTTATGATGTTTTAAATATAGTTTATAAAATGTATAATCTCATGTTTAGACTTAAGGATAAATTTGTATAGAAGAAAACAAAGAAACGAGAACAAATATGAAAATTTTTACACAAGTTGAATCAATTAGACATGTTTAAATTTTTGAGAGTTCATCGGGGTTGTTTTATTATATTAGTCAACAACTTTTCTTGTAATTCAATAAAAATTTGAATTATAACAAAAGCTTGTTTTAAATAAAAATAATTATTGTAAATACAATATTTAATATTGGTTCTGTCGGATTCTGGCCGAACTGAACGTTGCCGTTTGGATCCATGGGATTGAGGGCTTCTCGTGGGAGCTTCAGTGTTAAAGTTCCTGCAAAACAA
>JAOTIZ010000003.1:3549592-3562288 GCA_027123425.1 Erythroxylum panamense
CAAACAGGTTTTTGTTTTCAGTTTTTATATTACAAATCTCAACCAAACAGGTTTTCGTTTTTTTAAGGAAAAAAACAGAAACCAAAAACAGGAAACAGAAACCAAAAACAACAACAGAAAAACAGAAGTGGAACCAAACGGCCCCTTAAGTTACAATTCTAGCACAGTTGACGTGCAATGGTGTCTTGAATGAGACCTAACGAGTAGATTGGATTAGAAGATCATTTAGATAATGGATAGAACTATCAGAAAAGGCATACGAATACAAAGATAATCATATGATTTCTTGAGATTGTACTGCTAATCTTTAGTTTCGTAACTTGATTGGACTTGGGTCCAATTTTATCAACGTTCATTTTAATCCAAACTTTGAAATACAAAACCCATATTTATTACAAGTTGGGGTGTCCTGTTATTTTTGCTACACAGTCAGACCACCTCGGAAATTTCACCATCACAATCATGTATGAACTTTTCTTGATGCAGCTTCTATGGCTCCAGCGATCCTATTGATGCAAGATTTGTAGAGAAACCCCAGGTAATCTATAGTGCTATCCATAGACGCACCTTCTAAAGGGCTAATCTCAAAAGACCAATCAACAAGCGTTGAGTCATCCCCATAATCAAAAAGCCTCAACCTGTTTACAGATCCGTCGAGGCCAATGTTGCTTGCTTCCATTTTATAAACATAGCTGTGCAGTAAAGGTTCAATGGAAACTAACCTCTCCTTAATCCATGACCTGTCACCGTCTTCTTGAGGGAACATGAAACCCGAGACTAGTCTAATGTACCCTGCCACTCCTTCTTCTCCTTCTAAGTCTGTGCATCTTTCAACCATTGGCATCCATTCTGGTAGTCTCTTTGTCTGAGAGACCATGTTCCAGACTTTGTCTATCGGTGCATCAACTAGACCTCCAACTGATCCACACCATTTCTTCTCTTGGTCTTCAGCTTCCTGATGAAGTGGAGAAGTTTGAGTTTGTTTGAAGTTACTAAAACTGCCAATAAAAAAATTATCTCACGAGCTGAGAGATTATCCTAAATCGCAAAGAAAAATTGAAGAGATGATTAATTCAGTGAACAAGGGCAAACCCAGATATCGTTTCCTGCTTATGTTATCTGGAAACAACCATTCAATTCAGATCGACTGAACCGAGAAAAAAGGCAACGTACCATGTTTATCTTGGCGTCGCTGCTGTTGGATCTTGTGTCTCAAAATAACTTAAATGAAAGTCTAGACGTTAGATTGGCTATTCATTCATAGTATTTCCTATCAAGGCAAAGTACATGGGAGGTGGCATTTACTACCAAGTCCGGACGAAGTAATGTCAAGACGAGACATTAAATAGGATAAATTGGAGCCTTCGGGATATACAGTGAAAGCATTAGATTTCCTCGTAGATAACGCCTTAGGTACAGTTGATGCTTGGTTGTTCCATTATAGGAATTGATCCAAACATAAATCAGAATTGGCTATAAGATTAGACAATCCAACAAAAAAAAAGACTGGAAAACAAATTCGCTAATGAAATCGCACAAAACTATAACCATCGAAGCCCATAAACATGACGAAAATTTATATGCAAACGGTCTGTGTGATTATCACTTCAACACGTTTTGTATAAATTTTAAGATGTCTTACTATTAAACCAAATTTCAACACCGAGAATGAGAAAAGAGAGAGTTGGTTTTCTTTCAACCTACATAAAAGGAAAAAAAAATTCACCCTGACCCGTTTTATATTCCCAGCAACTGGGAAGTTGTTCACCATTGAATCGATCTCACTTTTTTTATACAATTTGAAGACATATTATTCTTCATTCTAAACAGTGGAGATTTAGTTTAGAGGTTTGGAGGTTGAGTTTTTAGTTCCAAAACCAGACTGATCTTAAGGTGTTTCCAGAACTGAAGAGCTTCACCATATTCTGATTTTGGTCTATCATTCTTTGTCCGATCGGGTTGAATTTTTGTGAGCATGTTCCTTACTCATTGTTCTTTATTTTAAACGGTAAAGATTGGATTTGAACAGTTTGAACTTTTCAAAATTTGTTAGAACATAACCCTTTTGTTGTTATTGCTCTCTTAATGTAGTTCTCTATTGCTCTCTTAGTGTAATTCTCTACTTTGATTTGTGGTTATATGAAATTGAGCCTTTGATTTTTGGATTATTGTGGCTGTTGATCTCTGTAAGACAGTATTTTTGATAGTGGATTTCATTTGTTTCGATCAAGAAAGGTCCTGTAGTTTTTTATCCTTCACACCGAAGGAGTTTTTGTCACATTAAATAATTATTGTGTTTTGTAATTGATTTTTTGATTTGTGTATTATTGAGGCACCTTGTGATCATTTAGTTTGCTACAAATTTTTGCTCATTATTACTCCTAATAGATTCATTCAAGTGGGGAAAGATTTATTAATTGATTATTGCGTATGTTCCAACACAATGGTATCAGAGTCTAGTCAATTTGTTAATTGGGTATATTTTTACTTGTTTGAATGATGGAGGTAAATATGAGTAAAATGATTTGTTTGAATGGCACAAACTATCACACTTGGAAAAGAAAAATGAAAGATCTTCTATTTTTAAAGAAGTTGCATTTGCCTATATTTGCTACTAATAAGCCTAAGTCTACGTTTGATGAAGAATGGGAGTTTGAGCATCAACAAGTATGTGACTTTATTAGACAATGGGTTAAGGATAATGTATTGAATCATATTGTCAATGATACACATGTCAAGACTTTATGGGAGAAGCTTGAATCTTTGTATGCTTCTAAAATTGGCAACAACAAGTTATTCTTGCTTCAACAAGCCATACGCTTACAGTACAAAGAAGGGAGCTCAGTTCTTGACCATGTGAATGAATTTTAGGGTATCTTTGATTAGTTGTCCGGTATGGTGTGAAATTTGATGAGGACATTGTGAGATTTTGGTTGTTGAATATACTCACTGATTCTTGGGAGAACTTTAAAGTATCTTTGACAAATTTTACTTTTGATGATATTGTAACCATGCAGTATGTGAAGAGTGGTGTTCTGAATGAAGAAGTGAGAAGGAGAACTCAAGGGACTTCTACATCATAGTTAGATATTTTGGTTACTGAAAGTAGGGGAGAAGTAAAAGCAAAAGTCAAGATCATAGTAATAGAGGCAAGAGCAGGAGTAAATCAAAATCGAGGTATAAGAACCTTGAATGCGGTTATTGTGGTAAATTGGGGCACATCAAGAAGTATTGTTTTAAGTGAAAGAGGGAGAACAAGGGTGACAAAGGCAAGCAAGAAAAGAAGGGAAATGATGATAACAATGATCAGGTTGCTGTTGCTATTTCAGTTGATTTAGCAATTATTCATGATGGAGATATGATTAATGTTGCTAGCAATGATATTCTTTGGGTACTTGATAGTGGTCTTGCACACTATGTTGCTTCAAGGAGAGAACTCTTCACATCCTATACTCCTGGTGATTCTGAAATTTTATGGATGGGTAATAAAACTGTATCCAAAGCAGTGAGCATTGGAACTGTGATTGTGGAGACCAACCTTGGAATGAAGTTGGTGTTTAAGAATGCTAATCATGTACCAGATGTGAGGTTGAATTTAATCTCTTGTGAAAATTTGTATCATGATGCATATGGCACAAATTTGTTTGAACGTGGCACGATTTATAAAGGTTCCTTGATTGTAGCTAGAGGGTTTAGAGCTTCAGGCTTGTATTGGTTACAAACTACAATCCCTATAAATCTTGTGAATGCAATTGAGAGTGATGGCTCTTCATATTTATGACAAAAGAGGTTAAGTCACATCAGTGAGAAGGGGCAGAATATTCTAGCTAAGAAGAATTTGCTTTCTGATTTGAAAGGTGGAGAGTTAGACACTTGTGATCATTGCTTGGTTGGAAAATAAAAAAGGGTGTCCTTTAAACATCATCCTCCTTCCAGGAAGGGGGAGTTACTTGAGTTAGTACACTTAGATATGTGTGGTCCTTTAAAGGAAAAGTCATTTGATGGTGCACAATATTTTATGGCTTTTATTAATGACCACCCAAGGAAGCTTTGGGTTCGGGTTTTGAAGACGAAAGATGAAGTACTTGGTCCATTTAAAGAATTTCATCCTTACGCTAAGAGAGAAACAGGCAAGAAGCTGAAATATGTTCGCACTGATAATAGAGGAGAGTACTGTGGGTCTTTTGATTCATAGTGTAGAGAGCATGGTATCAGACACCAGAAGACACCTCCTAAGACTCCACAACTAAATGGCTTGGTAGAAAGGATGAATATAACTTTGATGGAGAGAGTTAGAAATGTGCTTTCAGATGACAAACTACTTAATTCTTTTTAGGGTGAGGCATTGTATGCAGTTACACATGTTATCAATCTAACTCCTATTATTACTTTGCAGAATGATGTTCCAGATAGATTCTGGTATGGTAGAAAGCCTTCCTATGACCATTTGCGGGTATTTGGTTACAAATATGTTGTTTATATTCCTAAACATGAAACATCCAAGCTAGATTCTAAGACAAGACAGTGTATCTTCATTGGTTATGGTCAAGATGAGTTTGGCTACTAGTGTTAAGACCCTGTTAAGAAGAAACTTGTCTGAAGTCGTGATGTAGTCTTTGTAGAAGATCATACTATTGAAGATATTGGCAAAGTGGAGAAATTAAAGCCTTATATTCAAGGTTTGATTGATTTATATCCAATTCCTTCATCTCCTACACCTGATGTAGTTGATGTTGAAAATCAGGTTGATCTTCAGCATAATACTCAAGATAAAGATGAGGTTGATATTCCTGTAAATGATGCAGCTGATGATCATTATGAGGTACGTAGTGAGGAACAAGAATTTCCACTCAGAAGGTCTACTAGAGATCGCATACCATATACTAGGTATTCATCTAGTGAGTATATTGTTGTTGACAGATGCAGAGGAGCCTGAATGCTACCAAGAAGCTATTAAGAGTGAGGAAAAGGTGAAATGGGTTGTAGCTATGAAAGATGAAATTCAATCCTTGTATGATAATGAGACCTTTGAACTAGTCAAGCATCCCAAAGATAGAAAAGCCTTAAAGAATAGGTGGATCTATAGGGTGAAGCAAGAAAAGAGTTCATCATCTCCACGGTATAAAGCCAAATTAGTTGTTAAGGGCTTCAGTCAGAAAAAGGGGATTGAATTTGAGGAGATTTTCTCACCAGTGGTCAAGATGTCTTCAATTCGAGTTATTTTGGGTTTTACTGCTACTCCTAATTTATAGATTAAGCAAATGGATGCAAAAACTACTTTCCTCTATAGTGACTTAGAAGAGGAGATTTACATGGAGCAGCCTGAAGGTTTTGTGGTGAAGAACAAGGAAAGTTATGTTTGCAAATTGAAGAAGAGCTTGTATGGTTTAAAACAAGCACCAAGGTAATGGTATAAGAAGTTTGAGTCTTTTATGGTCCAACAAGGCTACAAGAAGACTACTTCTGATCATTGTGTTTCTTTGCAAAAATTTTCTGACAATGATTTCATCATTTTGTTGTTATATGTTGATGACATGCTTATTGTAGGTCCTAACTCTTCCAGAATTGTGAATTTGAAGAAAGAGTTGAGCAAGTCCTTTGCTATGAAGGATTTGGGACCAGCAAAGTAGATTCTTGGCATAAGAGTCGTTCGTGACAGAAAGTGTAAGAAATTATGGCTTTCACAGTGAGAAGGTACTACATCGGTTCAATATGGCTATGGCTAAGGTTGTAAGTACACCTCTTCCTCTATCTCTTAGATTGAGTTTGAAGCAATCTCCTTCCAGTGAGCAAGATAAAGAACACATGCAAAAGTTTCCTTATGCATCTACAGTAGGAAGTTTGATGTATGCCATGGTTTGTACTAGACCAGATATAGCTCATGCAATTGGTACTGTTAGTAGATTTCTTTTTGATCCAGGAAAGGAGCATTGGAATGTAGTAAAGTGGATTTTAAGATATCTCTGTGACACTTTAAGTTTGAAGCTGTGTTATGGGACTCAAAAGCCTATGCTTTGTAGTTACACATATTTTGATATGGCTAGAGATATTGATTCAAGAAAGTCTACTTCTAGCTATTTGATTACCTTTGTAAGGGGAGCTGTGGCATGGCAATCTAAGTTGCAAAAATGTATTGCTTTGTCTACTATAGAGGATGAATTCATTGCAGCCACTTAAGCATGTAAGGAGTTGTTGTGGATGAAGAAGCTTGTGAATGAGCTCGAGTTTACACAGAAGAGGTATGTTATGTTTTGTGATAGCCAGAGTGCTATTCATCTGGGTAAGAATCCTACTTTCCATGATAGATCCAAACATATTGATGTGAGGTATCATTAAATCCGTGATGTTTTAGATTCTAAGTCTGTTGAGCTTGAAAAGATTCATACTGATGATAATGGTGTTGATATGTGCACAAAAGCTCTACGAAGGATGAAGTTTGAAGTTTGTCGATTAAGTGCCAGTTTGGCAACCTCCTCCACATAGTCAGGAAGGGGGAGAATTGTTAGGTTTGGGTTCCCTCCTATGTGGTAAAACTCATAAATTTGTTAAAGCCCATTTTCTTTTTAACCCATTAGGGTTAATTTTTGTATTATCATTAAAACCAAAAAATTTTAGCAGTTGCCAAGAGTGAGAGAAGAGAGAGATTTTGTTCTCCCTTCAACCTTCACAAAAGGAGAGATTTTTTCACCCGACCTGTTTTACATTTCCAGCAACTGGGAAATCGTTCACCGTTGTATCGGTCTCATTTTTAGTATACAGTTTCAAGACATATTGTTCTCCATTCTGAATGGTGGAGATTTGGCTTCAAAGTCTGGAAGTTGAGTTTTTGGATCCAAAATTGGACTAGTCTCAAGGTGTTTCCAGAAATGACGAGCTTCACCATGTTCTGATTTTGGTATGCCATTCTTTGTCTGATCGGGCTAAATTTTGGTGAGCATGTTCCTTACCCATTATTCTTTGTTTTGAACGGTGAAGATTGGATTTGGACAGCTGAAACTTTTCCAGAATTTGTCAGAACAAAAGCCTTTGTTGTGATTGCTCTCTTAGTATAACTTTCTACTTTAATTTGTGGCTATATAAGATTGAGTCTTTGATTTCTGAATTATTGTGGCTGTTGATCTCTGTAAGATAGTATTTGTGATAGTGGATTTCATTTGCTTAGACCAAGAGAGGTCCCGTGGTTTTTTATCCTTCACACTGAAGGAGTTTTTGCCACGTTAAATAACTATTATGTTTTGTGATTGGTTTTTGATTTTTGCATTATTGGGCAGCTTGTGATCATTTAGTTTGCTGCCAATATTTGCTCGTTATTACTCCTAATAGATTCATTCAAGTGGGGAAAGATTTATTGATTGATCGTTGCGTGTATTATACCCGCTTCTTTCCCAACAAAAACCATTGGGACATGTAGCTTTTCAATCACATCTTAGCAAGTTGGGAGTTCTTGACATTCACGCTTCAACTTGAGGGGGAGTATTAAAGGAAAGAAAATTATTTCATATTTTATGCAATCTGTGTATAGCTATATTAGGAACCGTTATGAGCATGATGTATGGACCTTATTACATAGAGATTATATAGGAATAATTCTTGTTGTAATTAGCAAGTATTCAGGAACCATTCACGTAGAATAGTTTTTCCTCGAATGTATAAATCTCATATGTTTTACTGATACAACATACAGAGAAATTCCCAATTATTTTCTCCTCTTTTCTCATCATTTTTACAAATACTGTCGTATTCGACAGCTGAAATTTTTACACACCACTTCCGCTATCGACAACCACACAATCAACATCCAATCAGTTCACCGAAAGCCACACAATGGATGAAGAGCAGCAACACAGAAAGAATACATAAACCAGAAAATAAATCAGCATAAACCCCTAGCTGTCAAATACCACAACCTTCTACACCAAAAATGACATAGTGCAGCCCCAAAACTTGCGTAAGACATCTCAACAAAACAGATACTATTGTCATTCAAATCTCCAACAAATTTTGTTTCCTTAGATAGCTATTATTCAAAAATAGATTGTGTATTTAAATCCTATCTTGATTAAGATTTTAAGTCTTATAAAACTTGTTTAGAATAATCCCACATAAATACAACTAGAACCAATTATCAAATAATGTCTAAAATTAAATAATAAGATATAATCACCTATATCATAACAATTTGATAAGTTTCAATCTGAGCAAAAAAAACAAAATAATTTGAAAGTTGTTTTAAAGAGAGACTCGATTGTTATTATCCCGAAAAGAGTTATAAAAGAACTGGATCGTATTTTGAAAGCCTTCCTATGGATGGGTAAGCATGGAGATTGTAAAGGGGCTAAAGTCAGATGGAGTGATATTGTGGTACCTAAAAAGCAAGGGGGTTTGGGAATCATTTCTGTCACCCAGATGCAGCGAGTGATGATGATGAAGCGTATTTGGCAGCTTTTTGTTAATAGGGAAGCCATGTAGGTCAAATGGATGCAGACGTATCGCCTCAGTGGACAAAGCTTTTGGCAAATCCAATCGAGGTTTGAATATTCTTGGATCTTTAAAAGTTTGCTGCAAATCCGTGAGTTGATTTACCCTTACATTAATTGGCATATTGGGCATGGTGAAGGTGTTAGCTTCTAGTATGATAATTGGCATGGTCTTAGCCCTCTTTGGTTGAGACCTGACTTGTCTGAATTTAGGAATCGGTTTCCCAAAGAGGCATCAGTAGCTTGGGTGGTTCGGTGGAGGGCTCGAATGCCAAATTGTAGATTCGGCCATATCCTTGATCAATACATTGATGGTGTTATGATTGGGTCTGAGCTGGATAAACAGGTGTGGTCTATTAACAATGGTGGGTTTTTCACAACTAAATCCACCCATGAAATCAGTAGAGGGAGGCAGGAGGAGGTAAGTTGGGCTGATGTGGTTTGGCACCAGATTGTTTGTCCTAGAGCAGCGTTTATGGTGTGGTTGGCGATCAAAAACAGGCTGCGTACGAAAGATAGATGGTTTGGTAGCTTTGACCCTATTTGTGTGCTTTGTAATCAAGTTGATGAGTGTCGGAATCATTTGTTTTTTGAATGTGTGTATTCCAAAACGGTTTGGAGCCGCATTGTGCATCTGATTGATCTTTTTCTGCCCTCTTATGAGTGGAGTGAGGTATTAGCTCTCATAACCAGGGAAACTCGCGTTGGGCGAACTGAAGGTCTCATAATCCGGACGTCATTTCAGATGGTGATCTACCATTTATGGAGGGAGAGGAATCGTCGGATTTATAAGCAGCAAATGAGACAGAAATATGAATTAGCGGATTCCATTGTTAATGTGATTAGAGAGGTTCTTATTGCATCTGGAAAGCATGAAGGCATGAGTTTGGATATGCGTCGGCGCTGGCATTTGCAGTTGTTGGAGTTGCTTTTGGGCTGTCCACTTGGTAGAGGTCATTTCGGCATGCCTCTATTTGTGAATGTATCTAGTTTCTTCTCCTTTTCTTAAGATTGTACATTGTAGCTTTTTATCGTTTTGAGCAATATATTCTCTTTAAAATTTCAAAAAAAAAAAGAGAAAGACTCGATCAAATGGACTACCTTGACATAATATTTAACTTATAAGATATACAGCCTCAAATTATAAACACAAATATTTTCAACCCCTATGGATTGTCAGCTGATATTCGATCACGTATCCGTTGTAATTTTTCTCTCCGCTGCCAAGTTTGGATATAACCGTGAAACCTCGGCGAAGTTTCCAAATGAAAAGGAGAACGATGGTTATAAATTAATAAATTACAAGTGGAAATTGGAAAGTTACCCCAAAGATAAAGGCATTAACATGAAGTGGGGGATTATCCAACCCAAAGCCTTTCGCCAATTGGACAACGTCTTAGTGGGGTAAGAAATTAGCGACTAAAATATCCTCCGAAATTTCAACTGAAAAGCAGGACCCATCAATTATAACTTCTTTCCTTCAAAGGTTGCTAAATTTATTCCTTCAAAATTTGTAATTGATTATTAACGTCAAAGAGGCAAATATGTGAAGAAAATAATCACAAAGCAGTCTTGCCACTCATGTCCTTACCAACTAGAAGGCTTTAAGAGCCGAAACCAGATCTAAACTCAAAGCTTATGTTCACAAAAGACGACATTTGATCCATGTTTTACACAAGTCAACAATGCTACTGTGGTTTTAGGGGCGTTTTCTATTTCCATTCTTCTTTGTTATTTAAAGAAATCCTCAATTGTTAAGTAATAAATCACATATTTGGAATTAATTATTTAATAACTTTATAACTGAAATTTAAACATATTTAATTTAAATGATTTTTTTTTTGTGAAGCTATTCCCTAGCTAATACTTAATATTTAAGAAGTTTCAAATTTAAGTTCTCCAACACTTTATTCCGTTACACAATGGGTGATATCCTACCCTAATTTCTCAATTGATATAATAAAATACTGTGCTAAATATTGTCGATGACACGTTAGCTGAAACTTAAATTTAAGCGGTCCAAGCATTATATTGAATTTTCTAGTAAAATTAGACACTTAATATTAATATACAAAAACTTTATTATTGGTATCAAGATTATATTTTTTTGATGTGCAATTTATATGTTTATTCTAAAAAATGTAACTAAATTTAATTATGATACTCAATTTGAATTTAAATTATATTTCTGTAAAAATTGTTATCCATTAAAACATCATTAAGCAATTTTATACGAATTGGGTTAAGTTTAGACACATAAAGAAAAGATAGTTGAAAGACTTCCTGCACACTATCGACATTCTTATCACTTTTACAGGTTCCTAGCAAGTCATTCAACTTTTTTTTTCATTATATATAATTTGTTGCGTGAAATCGGTGTTAACTTTTGACTTTCTTTGACGAATGAAATCTTATTGTTAAAATATATAATCTTATTATTTGATTTTAACATTTTTCGATAATTGGACATTTAAAATAATATTGAAGAGTTTAAAATTCAAATCAAAGTGAGATAGAATAAAATATGATATTTTGAATTTCATTGGTTGATTATAGTTGTCTTGAAGGATGAAATTAAAAATCTATCTTGGATATTTTTTTTGTAAGAGATTATATCAAGATAGAACTCTATCTTACAAAGATTTCTAAGTGAATCACATTGATTTTTGGCTAGGTGTGCCTACTGTCATGTGAGTTCCCCTGTTTTGGTAGTGTGAATGTTTTTGGGGGGTGACGTGTGCGATGTAGTTCTTTTTCTTAATTTAGATAATCACACAACCTATGATGTGTGTGTATGTGTTGCACTTTCCTAGGTGCGTCGTTGGTTGAAGAAGGTTGTCTTGAGTGATTGCACCATTTTCTATTTGGTGTCTTTGTCATTGATTGAGCAACTTTGTGCAGCTAGTTTTGCTATTGGAGTCTCACAGAACTTAGGCTGTGTATGAGGGTTGCACTTTTTTTGGTTGTGCGTGGTTAATGAGTTTAGTATGCAGCTGTAATTTTATCTTGGCAAGTGCATGATTCAGCTGTGGATTTGTCTATTCAATTGAAGGTGGATTTTGGAATTTCTGCAGCTATGATTTTGAGTGCAATATCTTGACATGTCTTACGAGCTAATTGTATGAAGATTGAGCTCTATTTGTTGCAAACTTTTCTGTGGATCACGTCACCTAAGCTGAATGATTTTGTACTTGTTTTCTTTTGTGTTGTTGTTGATTGGGTGTTCTTGTAGCTGTGATTTCTTTTGATAAAGCCCTTCGTGTATGACGTTTTGGTAAAGAAACGTTTGTTAATTTGAGACATTTGTGGCTGTTGTGCATGGGATTTTTAGCGATGATATTGAAGCTTCATAGTAGTGGACAACTTCTCATTCTTTCGTTGAAGAAGTGGCATAGTTAGGAAAGTTGCTTTTAATCACAAGGAATTTTATTTATGTTGAATTTTGTTTAGTCATTTGAATTGTTTATTTTATTTCGTTTTCATTAAATATTGCTTGAGAAAATCTTTTGTTGAGATTAATATGAGCCGGTTGTATTATTGAGTGTGAAATTCTTTCGTAGGTTGTGAGGACGAGAGATAGTACCAAGGGTTGAGTGGTGACACCTCAATAAAGCCTTGTATAAAACTATTGTCGTTAGTAGAATTAAGCTTGGTAAAGACATTGCAGACGTAGACAATGAGTGTCGAATTACGTTATCAAATTTCAGTATTGATCTGTTTAATTTCGTATTTATTTTTCTATTTTAGATTGTGCTAAAAAATTAACAGTTGCTGATACAATTTCTTTATATCTAGTAACCAACAAATACAATTACAAATAACTGCGGTCAAATCGAAGTTTTTGCGAAACAATCACCCCTTCAATTTTTTTCACTTATATAGGTGACTGGCACTACTCTTATATGAAGAAAAAAACTTAATTTATTACTGATCCATAAAGAAATTGTTTATTTATATATATATATATATTTAGTTTTGACATTTTAAATCATTTTGTTAATCAAATATTTGTTATTGTATTCAATGCATGACTTTCCTCATGATTAATTAACAAAAAACACATAGCTTAATTAAGTCTTATTATGCGTTTCAAAATTTAATCAAACAATATTTTTAAAAAAGAAAAACTGAACAAATACTGCTAGAATATTAATAACTCTATCAAAATTATATAAATATTTTGAAAATATTATCACTATTGATCCTAATGACAAAGAAA
>JAOTIZ010000003.1:3566687-3591569 GCA_027123425.1 Erythroxylum panamense
ATTGCATATACATATGATTGAATATGGACTGAGTGAAAGGCGAAACGCCTTATATTTGTGAAATGATAATTCATGTGATAATTCTGGATATGATATTGTGCGATTGTTTGTGTATTATTTGTATATGCATGAGTTGAGTGGACCATCGATGATGGTTTCTCGCTGAGTTCGCAAACTCACCCAACACTGCAAATATATTTTTTTAGGACAGAGATAGTAGGCTCCTAGCTCCAGAGAGAGAGACTTTTCCTGCCTTGTAGATTGTGTGGTAAGAGAAGTTATGGCACAGAGGTGGGTCAGCTGGGACTTTTGGAGATGACCTAGTTAGGAGTTTGTTCTTCGGTTTCTTTTGGGAATTTGTACAGATAGTGTTCAATGTCAGTTGTACATTTATGGTTTCAATGGAATGAAATGAGAAAGTACTTTGGTTTCAAGTTTGGTGATTACTATACATTGGTGCTTTTAGTTTTGATGCCATGTGGCGTATAGTAGGGTTTGCTCGTAGTGCACCCTTATTGTAGGTTATGTATCGGAACGACCTACGGGCGTCCCGGTGTGTACCCTACGGTAAGGGGGCGCTACAATCATAGTAATCAGCAATAGGTGCAATGGAAGAATCATAAGCATGCTAAGATGACAATTTACCTCCAGTCAATACACATGCCAACATTTCATTACTTACTTCAATTCTATCTTTATGAGATTGATCAAATTCATAAACCCAAGCAAATAAAGATGAGTGTTGCTAGTGTAGTGAGAGAGAGAGATATCCGAGAGAGAGACCCACATAAAAAATACTTCAAAAATGTAAAGTACACAATCCCTGGGCCTCTCAAAGAAATTCAAACCTGGTCTTTTTCTTCGTCATAACTTTGTCACTGGTTTCTTCTTATAAAGTAACTGACTTGTCCTCTATCTGACTAGTTTCTTTACAAACAGTAACTAACTGTGAAGGTAGACAACTTCTTGTTTTTCCTTCATAATGTCTTTGTATCTGTAATTGATCTTTTCTAATCCAAGTGTGTTTCGGTGACATAGGTTGCCACTGAAAATTTAATGGAGAGTGTCTAGATTTTCAATTTTGACCCCTTTGAAACATAATTTGTAACATCTTGTAGCATCTGGCCTTGTGTGTCTGATAACTCTACAAAATGACACGTCGATACAAATCTTCGATTCTTTCTCGATGCTTCTTCTTCTCAAATAGATCTGGACATATTATTTTTCTCCTCATTCAATTTAGAGCACTCTCCCTTATAGCCAATGCCTTGAAGATCTTACCAATTTCTATTAACTTTTCTAGTTTTTCTGTGCCTCCATTCAACATTCTCAATCCCTTTTCAGTACTTACCAATTTCATTCTAGTTTTACCAAGCTCATTTGACGTCAACATCAATTTCTTTTCTAACTCTTGGATGGTGTTCTTCATGGAGAGATTCTCTTTCTTCAATCTTTCATTCTTTCTACATATTTTCACCCATTTTTCGTACAATAATTCGTAAGCCTTGTAAATGTTCTCCTTTTTATCACCTGAACCATTTTCATCACTGTCATAATATGAGATCAAGCTTTGAGTTGAATCATCTGCATTTTTTCCCAAAATTTCCCGATTTACTCACTTTTTCGTCTTCAATTACTTCCTTCTCAGTTACTGTTAAACAAGTAACCGGACTTTTGTTGTACAAAGTAACTAACACAGCACTATTCACAGCTTCTTCTTCACTTCCGGATTCGTTATCACTTTAAGTGCTCGTATAGGATTTCCCTTTTCTCTTCTTCAAGATATTAGCACACTCCGCTTGAGCATGTCTAAAGCCTTGACACTTATAGCATTGAATTCTCTTTACCTTTCTATCTTCCTTTTGAGTTTTGGCTTACTGTTTGAAGTTGTTGTTCGATGAGCTCCCACCTTTTTGTCTAAACTTGGGTCTGTTCTTTTTCACTCTCTTCAACAACTTACTGAATTCTCGTGTTAATAGCTCCATATCCTCATTCTCGTCGGATTCATCTTCTAAGTCATTGACGATTTTACCAATCTCGGTTTGCAATGCTAATCCTTTCTTCTTCTCTCGATTGTCCCTCAACAAATTCATTTCAAAATTTGTAAGAATTCCAATTACCTTTGCCAATGATAAGTCATTGATGTTATGAGCCTCCTCGATTGCTACAATTTTCAGAATAAATATTGGAGGTAGTGATCTCAATGTCTTCTTGACTAGTTTCAGATTGGAATACTTCTTTCTGAGTTGATGTCCTGATTCGCTATATCATGCAATCTTTCATGAAAGTCCCCAATAGTCTCATTTTCATCCATTTTCAGTTCTTCAAACCTCACAGCTAACATATATAGTTTTGACTTTGGACCCTTCATGAATAGTCTGCAAAGCATCCCACGCTTCTTTAGCCAATTCATAGGCTGATATCATTGAGAAATGTCCTTCATCAACAGCACTAAAAATTGCATGCATTGCTTGTGAGTTTCCAAATGCATTTTCTTCTTCAGCTCTTGTCCATTCAGATGGATCTTTTTGAACTACCTCTCTTTTATCATCAGCAATCATCGGATGCGTCCACCCATATACTACCGAATGCCAAGCTTTTGAGCCATGAGCTTGGTTGAAGACTTTCATCTGTGATTTCCATGCAGGATAACTGGAACCATCCAATAGTGGTGGTTTGATAATTGATGCTCCTTCTCTTATAGCCATAATTACGAAACTCGAATCTTCACCAACTTGCTAACAAGTTCTGACTCGGTGACCTTTCTTTGATACCAATTGAAAAACCGAAGGGGGTAGTAGTTTCGTAAACTTTCCGATTCATTTAAAGCAAACAAAAAAATAAGAAAAATTACGAGAACCAAACAATAAATCAACACTAGAAGTTTGGTAAAGCAGTTCGACATATCTTGCCTACATCTATGGGGCCCTCACCCAGCTTAATACTTTCACCGAAGTACAATAGATTTACCCAAAGTTTTACTGAGCCGACACTACTCAATCCTTGACACTATCTCTCAACCTCACTTTTCGTGAAAGATTTTCACACCCACTACCATGACTGACTCGTGTTAACCTCGTTAGAGGATTTTTCTAACTACTTTCACTCAAACAACAATTAGTAAAAATAACTCAAGTACTTAATCAGCTAATAACTGAAAAACAATATACTTGAGATAAAAGAAAAACCTCTCTATTATTCAGTTTCTCGAAATAATCCTTTAATTGAAATGATCCATCCCAACTTTAATAGCTTTAATTAAACCATATGGAAGTACAGACAATAGATGAAGACATCTGAACAAAATCACTCACAAAGCTACTGCACCGTAACACACATTAACTCACTGCACCGTGGCTCACTCTTCACTATAACATCTATCACATACCCAACGTTGTTTAGTTGTCTACCAAAACATTACACCCAATGTAGTATATCTGTTCATTAACAATTAATGCACACCCCTTCTATAACACACACGCACGCCAACTTGGTTTTTGCACACTGACATATTTGATAGACTTCCATCGTAATTAGGAGATGTGTATAATTCCCTGACACATTAAGAATCCCACTTCAACCAAATAATCACCACTTTTATTCCACTACGCAACAACAGCTTCATTATCTTTTCCCTTGTAATGTTGCAACCATATATCTTTCTCTATTAACCAATAACACACAGCACGACAACTATTGTTTCACCACACACATCATTCACTTTAATGCAGTATATTATTCATTGACAATTAACGCACCACATACGATGCCACTCACACACACCCACAGTATTGCCACACACTAACTTCAACTCTATGACAACACACTTATGTTGGAGATAGATATCTGCTGCAGATTCAAGATGTGCACAAATCACTCACCTAATAAGAGTTTCACTTTGACCACACAACAGCAACGCCCCAAATACCAAAGCGCAATAGCCTCATCCTTTTAGTTTTATCAATCCACAAAACCCGCAAATCCAGCAGTAATACAATTTCAATGTATAATAGACTCCAATGTAATGTAGGATTCTTTTTCAACTAGAAGATTATCTATATAGCTTTTGAATCCAAGTCATTATCCAATTAATATCTTATATTTTCAATTAATAAATAATGCCACAACTAATTATTTAGATATATAATATATATCCTAACAATTTTCCCCTTTTTGACATTGTTTGTCACAAATATGAAACTCTCTTTAAATAACATAATTGGACATATCAGTATCAAATTAACTATTCATATTACAAATATTTTCCCTTAATCAAACATCATGTTTATCCAATCATCCAAAAAGTACAACGAATAATCACATATATACCTTGAAATCTCCCCCTGAATGGAACATTCACTATACACAATCTGATGTCTTCCCCTTGGGCCAAAATAGTATCAAAACGCATAATCATAATAATCAACAATATGTGCAGCGGAAGAATCATAAACATGCCAAGATAATAATTTACCTCCTGGCTAATACACATGCCAACATATCATTACTTACTTCAATTCTATCTTCATGAGATTGATCAAATTCATAAACCAAAGCAAATAAAGATGAGTGTTGCTAGTATAGTGAGAGAGAAATACCCGAGAGAGAGACATTAGCACTATATAACAGCACACTTATGTTGGAGATAGATATTTGCTGCAGATTCAAGATGTGCACAAATCACTCACCCAATAAGAGTTTCACTTTGACCATACAACAGCAACGTCCCAAATACCAAAACGCAACAACCTCATCCTTTTAGTTTTATCAATCCATAAAACCCGCAAATCCAACAGTAATACAATTTCAATATATAATAGACTCCAGTGTAATGTAGGATTCTTTTTCAACTAGAAGATTATCCATATAGTTTTTGAATGAAGTCATTATCTAATTAATATCTTATATGTTTCACTAATAAATAATGCCAAAACTAATTATTTAGATATATAACATATATCCTAACAATCATGGTCTTAGGAATACCACTTTTTTCTAATCATATTTATTTCTGGTTGTTATTTTCTCCATATATCTCTGACTTTTCCAAAGGACTAAATCTAAAGTTGATAACTAAATCTGAAAGGAAAAGTTTAGTGGAAGAAAAGAAAAAGTTGACAATTCATAAAAGATGAACGGACATAATAATGGCATACAAGTCCAAGTCTCCTATCTCAAAGGCTAGAGCTATATTTCTTTCTGTAGAACTTCATGCTTCAATTCTTCCCCTAAGCAATGCAATGCCTGAATTACATCCTCTATCCATATACTCTGTTCCTTTTTTATTCCAATCAACACAACTCAGGATGAATCTTCCACGCAAGAAATTGCCGGGGATTCTTGTTTCTCCCCAAACCTTGCTCTCTCCTATCATTTACAATTTTTTATTACTTGTGATGCTATCTTCTATGAACTTCCCAGCAACCTCTGTTTTAGCTCTGACCAATGGTCATAGCAACATTAGCATGGCAGGCGTCGAAGCACAAGCTCTTCTGAGCTGGAAAACTACTCTTGACAACAAAAGCCAGTTTCTGCTATCTTCTTGGACTGGAAGTAGTAGCCATTGCAACTGGACTGGGATAGCCTGTGATGGCACTGGAAGTGTTCAATACTTTAACCTTTCGCGTCTTGGTTTAACAGGTACTCTTCAAGATCTAGGTTTCTCTTCATTCCCTAACCTCCTTAGAATTGATCTATCCAACAATTCTTTACATGGTTCCATCCCAACAAGCATCGGTAACCTTTCCAAGCTCACCTTTGTCGATTTGTCCTACAATCTTCTTTCTGGAAACCTGCCATCTGAAATAAGAAACTTGGTGAAAGTGGAAGACTTGTGGATTAATGTCAACCAACTTTCTGGTTCCATACCAGTAGAATTAGGCATGCTTATTTCTCTTCATACTCTTAATTTCTCTAGCAACAATTTAACGGGTTTGATACCTTCGATGGAGAATTTGAGCAGCTTGACATACATCAGCCTTGGTGATAACAGAATTTCTGGATCCATTCCTGAAGATATTGGGTTCTTAAAAGCTATGAAACACCTCGATTTACATTTAAACAACCTCGCTGGTGAAATTCCTGCTTCTATCGGGAACTTGAGTCGCATAACCAATCTCTACCTTTTCCAAAACAATTTGTCCGGTTCGATCCCTGAAGAAGTAGGGCTTCTAAGATCTCTCCAAGTTCTTGATTTGTCAGAAAATATATTGACCGGAACAATCCCCACGTCTGTTGGAAACATGACAAGCTTAACATATCTTGCACTGGATCAGAACAAACTGTCTGGATCAATCCCTTCTGGACTTGGAGAACTCAAGTCCCTTGTTGACATAAGGTTGTGCCTGAATGAACTTTCTGGTTCCCTGCCCAAGAACATGAACAATTTCACACAATTGACAAATTTTCTATTGTCGGAAAATAGACTTTCCGGCAATTTACCTGATGACATATGCGTTGGAGGCTTACTCGACCATTTCACTATAGACGGCAACCAGTTTACAGGCCCCCTGCCAAATAGCTTAAAAAATTGTAGCAGGTTGATCAGAGTCAGGCTTGAAGGAAACCAACTTACTGGAAACATTTCTGAAGCCTTCGGCATATATCCTTTATTGAAGTACATAGATATGAGTAATAACAGATTGTATGGTGAGGTTTCTTCTAATTGGGGGCAGTGCTTCAATCTAACAACATTGAAAATGGCCAACAACAGTATCACAGGAGAGATACCACGAGCACTTGGAATGGCGAGTAATATTCAATATCTCGACCTCTCTTCGAATCAACTAGTTGGAGAGATTCCAAAGGAATTGCAAAGCTTGAAATTGTTATTCAACCTTTTATTGAATGAAAACAATCTCTCAGGCAGTATTCCACTGGAAATAGGTATGCTTTCTGTTCTTGCAAATCTTAACTTGGCCGCAAATAATCTGAGTGGTCCCATCCCTGGGCAACTAGGACAGTGCACCAAACTGTTGAACTTGACTTTGAGTATGAATGGATTTAGTGAAGCTATTCCATTTGAGATCGGTAACTTGAGGTCCCTCAAATATCTTGATCTCAGTCAGAATCTTTTGGTAGGAGAAATTCCACAGCAACTAGGTGGATTGAAAAACCTGGAGACTCTGAATTTCTCACACAACAAGTTGTTTGGTACTATTCCGTCGGCTTTCGACTCCTTGCTGGGCTTGACGATTGTTGACTTATCCTATAATGAGTTAGAAGGAGCAATTCCTGACATTCAACCCTTTCGCAATGCTCCATTTGAAGCCTTAAGAAACAACAGAGGTTTGTGTGGAAATGCCACTGGTTTGGTAGCTTGTCCTTCATCTCCAGGCGTCAAGTTGAATAGAAAAGGGAACAAAATGTTAGTTATTTATATTGCAGTCCCGATTTTGTGCTCTTTGCTTCTTGTTGTCGTTATAATTGCAATGATTTTTGCACATTTCCGACGACTGGATAAGAGAACGGGTGATTCAGAAGCAAAGAAAGAAAACCTTTTCACCATATGGAGCTATGATGGGAAAATGGTGTATGGAAGTATTGTTGAAGCAACAGAAACATTTGACACCAAATTTTGCATTGGACAAGGAGGCCATGGTAGTGTCTACAGAGCTCAGTTGCCTACTGGTCAGGTTGTTGCTGTGAAGAAGCTTCATTCCCAACTAGAAGAAGACGTTGCCAATTCAAAAGCTTTTATAAGTGAGATTCTTGCCTTAACTGAAATAAGGCATCGCAACATCGTCAAACTTCATGGCTTCTGTGCACATAATCTTCACTCGTTTCTGGTTTACGAGCTTTTGGAAGGTGGAAGCCTTGATTATATGCTGCGAAATGATGAACTAGCAAGTGCTTTCAACTGGGAAAAGAGGATAAATGTCATCAATGATTTGGCAAATGCTTTATCTTACATGCACCATGACTGCTCTCCTCCAATAGTCCACCGTGACATATCAAGCAAGAATGTTCTGTTTGATCGACAATTCGTAGCTCACATATCCGATTTCGGTACTGCTAGAATTCTGAAGCCTGATTCTTCAAATTGGACTTCATTTGCAGGCACATTTGGCTATGCAGCTCCAGGTAATGATACTATCCAAATCATGGCCGATGATCAACTTGAGTTAGGACTGATAATCTTTTTGTTTTCTTGACAGAGTTTGCTTATACATTGGAA
Organism: Erythroxylum panamense; assembly: GCA_027123425.1. Taxonomy (NCBI): domain Eukaryota; kingdom Viridiplantae; phylum Streptophyta; class Magnoliopsida; order Malpighiales; family Erythroxylaceae; genus Erythroxylum; species Erythroxylum panamense. The sequence goes on from JAOTIZ010000003.1 coordinate 3,574,864, forward strand.
GTGAACGAAAAGTGTGATGTCTATAGCTTCGGAGTGTTGACGTTGGAAATAATAATGGGAAAGCATCCAAGCGATCTCATCACATCTTTTTCATCATCACATTCATCCTTTCCACTGTGTGTAAGTGATCAATTAGTCGAAGAATCTTTGGACGATCGCCTGTCAAAACCTGAGGATCAAATGGCCAGAACCATAGTCTCCATTGCACAACTTGCTATTTCGTGCTTGCATCCTAATCCACATTTTCGTCCGACCATGCAACATGTTTCTCAGGAGCTGTCATCGCTCTAGACTGCTTGATGTTGTTTAGAAGCCAACATTTTGGAAACTTCCCAAGTAATACAATAAATGTTGCAATAGCTGCAGTATACTCGAACTTAAGCACTTTGCCGTAGTGTCTGTGTGCATACTTACTATTTTAATAAGAAGAGAATGTTTAACGTAAATTGCAGACCCAGGCCTACATTTCCCTGCTTCTATATTGGTATTTTTTTATTTTTTGCACAAATACAATACTGTGAAATATTATAGACAGTAGAAATAATCTCTATCTATTACACAGATTTTTTTAAACAATAAAAAAAGAATTATCAAGTAATTACTAGTTATCTTCAATATCAGTAGCAAATTACTAGTTAACATAAAGAGAAATCTCATGATGGATTAACATAAACATAAATCTAATGATGGTTACAGTAGCAAATTATAAAGAACCAACAATGCTATGATATAAGCTCAGATCCGCGAAAAGTGACCCGTCGTTATTTAAGGAGAAACATGGGGCTGTCGGTGTGCATATAGGCTTACAACCATCAATTTGAGTCCAAACTAACAAGGCTATGATATATTACTCCTGAGAAAGAATTCCATTATGATCACGAAAACCACAAATATTCAGGAAATAAGAAACTTGACTAGAATGTTAGCTCAAGGTTTATGATTAACGATTTTGATAATAACTGTACAATATTGTTTGTTTGATTATTGTCTTTTTAGATTGTTTTTGGAAGTTAGGAGATAAAAAGCTGTTTTCGAAGAAAAGGAACCAGAAAAAAAAAGAAGCTAGCAGAAGCATCACAACAGCTGTGAAGATAAAACGACAGCAACTTAAAGTCCATTAGCAGAAAACGACATAACAGGACCAGCGAAAATAAACAGCACTCGAGTACACTAAAACGATAGCACATAGTAGACAAGAGCGCAAGCAAAATGCAGGCGGCACAAAGGAGATAAAACGTAGAGAGCAAGGAGAAAAACGCTAGTAGATGAGCAGCAGACCAAAACACCAACAGCATAGAAGAAAACGACAGCTGGGAGTTAAAATGTACAGTAGCTGTCGGGAGGAAGAAAAACGCTGCAGTTCACAGCAAAAAACGTCAGCAGCCACAAGACAAAAAACAACACAGCAGCAAGGTCCAGAAGAAGAATAGCCAGCAGAAGAGAAAACGTAGACGTAGCAGTAGCAGCCCACCAAAACGCCAGCAGCACTCAACCAGCAGAATAAGCAACAAGCAAAACTAAAGAAGATAAAACGACGATTCAACAGACAGATATATAGTCCAAACCGCAAGCAGAGAAGGAAAAAACGCATCAGCCAGAAAAAATAAAATTGTCGCAAGACGCAGTGGAAAAGGAAAAGGGGGCGTTGAGGGCTGGGCATACGTTTTTAACGTAGGTCTTTGGGCATAAAATAATTTACGTACGCGCAGCTGCTAGCTTTTTTTTGTGAAAACGAGGTCGACTTTTTGAGAGGCAGTACGTAGGTGGCTCACTTTGAAAAACAGGCAGTAGCTAAACTAGGTTTTGGGAGACGTCTTTTGGAAGAGGCCTGGACGCACGCTGGGTTTTCCTCTCCAACTTCTTCATACGTAAGCGTAGTGTCTTGGGAAGTTTTATACCTGGAGCTTTCCTGTTCTCCTTTAGATTTTGTTTTCCGTAAGATTCTTATTAATAATATTCATGTGTTCTTTATTATCAATGGCTCGTGACTAATTTATTTATTCTAGATAGAGGATTATATTGAAACATTGATTCTAAATGATCTTGAAATAATCTATTTCTAATTAAAATTACGAATTTGTAATTGTTTGTTGGTTTTAATAAGTGGCAACCGACATAATTTTATTTTCTTGTTAAAAAGTTTAATATTTGTTATGTAATTAATTAATATAATTGCAATAAATCATCTATTGAGTTAGTTGGTTAGAATTTGGTGTTTCTAGATTTTAAGGTTATCAAAATGCTAAATTGTACAACCTGCCTCTAGGATTGTTTTTCAATTAGGGAGTAATTATTCGATCTATTCATGATTACCATACAAGGTATGGAAAGATTGCTTGTTATAGACCTATTCTTAATAACTAGAACTAATTTATTCATGAATATGTTAAATTACTTTTACATCAATGATCAATTAAATGAAGCAAGGTGAAAACAAATTCCTTTAACTAGAAGTCTGTTTTATTGAATTTCAAATCAATTCATTTTTGTTATTTTTAATATTGTATTTTAACATAATTTTCAAACCCCCTTTTTTTTACTTAATTGTTTAAAAGAGATAAACCACCATTATCTGAGGAGACGACCTTACTCCACTATGTTACATTAATATTCCGAGTAGGTTAATTATTTTTGTTTGATTTGACACTCACCAAATCTTGGCGTCGTTGCTAGGGACTTAGTGTCAAGGATTTATTTCTTTTATTTTTTTGTTCTAGTTGATGCCTCGCTCTGCCCATACATTTGAACTAATTTTTGATCCAGAAGTTGAGAAGACAGTTAAGACTAACAGGAAAAAAAAAGATAATTTGCGTGCTTTAACGTCTTATTCTGAAGAATTAGATTGTGAGTTTGAAGAACAAAAGATTGAAGAAACGATTGTTGAAGAGCCAATCACTGAAGAAAGGCTAATAGGTGAACGACCACAACAACGAACATTAAGGGAGTTAGCAACTCCTGATGTTAACCAGCAACCTTTGTGCATTGAATTTCCTAATATTAACGCACCTTTTGAGCTTAAATCTAGTTTGATACACTTGTTTCTTACTTTTCGTGGACTTGCAGGTGAGGATCCACACAAACATTTGAAGAAATTCCATGTTGTTTACTCATCAATAAAGCCACACGGAGTTACTAAAGCGCAAACCAAGCTTAGAGATTTCCCATTTTCATTGGCCGACAAGGCCAAGGATTGGCTCTATTATTTACCATATGGGTCCATAACCATGTGAAATGAACTGAAGAAGCAATTCCTAGCGAAATTCTTGCCTGCTTCCCATGCTGCAAACATCATAAAAGATATTTGTGGAATTCGACAATTCAATGGAGAGACGTTGTACGAGTATTGAGAGAGATTCAAACAACTATGCGCAAGCTATCCTCAGCATCAGATTTTGGACTAGCTACTTATCCAATACTTTTACGAAGGTTTGCTACCAATGGATCAAAATATGATTGATGTTGCAAGTGGAGGAGTATTGGTGAACAAAACCATAAATGAAGCAAGGAGTTTGATTTCTAACATGGTCGCTAATGCACAACAGTTCAAGAATCGATAAGATAGCACCCCACGAAGGGTTAATGAGGTTACTATTTCTTCCACCAATCAAACTTTGGTGGAAAAATTGGCTAGGACAAATTCAACAAGTCAAAACATGTGATATTTGCTCTATAATGGGTCATGCGCCAGACATATGTCCAAAGGGCATTATGATCAGTGTACAACCTCCATAATCTTTTCACATTCGGCATAGAAAAAGTAGAAAGGATCTCGAGGCCTCCATGTGTTTTTGGAATCAACACCTTACTCCACTTAACTTTAGCATTATTGGAATGCTTACCTCTACCTCACCAGAGAAATGCTTTAATGATTTAATCCACCTCTTTAAGTGCTTTTTTTGGTAGTGCAAGTTGTGCCGACAAATATAAATGTAAGCTACTCAATACCGAGATGATAAGAGTTAGCCTAGCAGCATAGAATAGGAATCTATTCTTCCAAGCAGTCACTCTTGCCTTAATCTAAAGGGTAAGCAATCATGATATTTAGGTTTGGAAGAAGTAATAGGTATTCCCAAGTAGCAAAAAGGGGTAGAATGATGATTGAGCCCCGCTATTTCCAGTATTTCAGAAGTATTCCTAACATTCACTAAGAGGTAAAAACTACTCTTTGCAGGGTTGTGCTTTAGGCCAGACCAAGCAGTAAATAATTCCAAATTATTCATCATCATAGTAAGAGAATGGATATCAGTACCACATAGTATCATAAGATCATCTGCATACATTAAGTGGGTGAGATTAAGGGCTCTTCACTTGTAGTGATATTGGAAACCCCAATTGCAAGATATCAGTTTAGTGGTCAATCGAGAGAACCCTTCCATGACAAGAGTGAATAAGTAAGGAGACATAGGATCGCCCTGTCGAATCCCTCTAACAATTTGAAAAGGTATAATAGGGATCCCATTCACTAGGATGCTCAAAGATGGGGTTTGTATACAATTCATTATCCAGTCTATAAATTTGGAAGGCAACTATAAAGCTTCTAAACATACTCGAATGAATCACCATCTAATAGTATCAAAGGCCTTATAAAAATCGACTTTACTCACATAGCTTCTGGGTTCCTTTCCTGAATTGTATTCCATCAGTAGTTTCTGAAGTAGAAGGATACTATCTCCGGCTCCTTGAGCTAAGTTGATAATACTAGAGATAGCTCACTTGATTCTTTCAGCAAGGAGCTTAGAGATCACTTTATAAATGATGTTGCAGCAAGAAATAGGGCAGAAGTCATTCATACTTTTTGGTTGATGTTTTTTAGGCACCAAATAGATGTATATGTGATTCATTGAATTGAGCATCATTAAGGAAGCAAAGAACTCCATCACAACATCTGTGAGAAGAGTTCCCGTGATGTCCGAAGTTCTTTGAAAGAAAAATGTCATGAAACCATCTAGCCCAGGAGCTTTCGAAGGATGAATATTGAAGAGAACCCTTTTAACATCTTGAGCAACAATAGAGAAACCAGAAATTCTATGGTATCCTGATCAACTGAGCAATCAAACAGTTGTAAAACATTAGGACTAGGAGTTATGGATGAACCCATCAAATATAAGTAGTATCTAGAAAGTTCTTAAAGTTGCTTTTGCTTAGAGATCTCTCTGCCATTACTATCATGAAACATATTTATTCTATTGACATTTCTCCATGCTAATAAAGATGAGTGAAAGAATTTTGAGTTGGCATCTCCATCTTTCAACCAATTTAGCCTAGATTTTTGTTTGAGAATGAAGGTTTCAAAGTTTAGAGCTTCCTGATACTCATGGAGGTAATGTTGTTCCACGATTCTTAGAGCAGTGTTGTGTGGAGAATCATAACACGCTTTCTGAGCTTGTGAGAGCTTCTCCTTAAGGGATGAGAGGGGCTTGTGATGTCTAGCCAAGAATCCTTTAAGTGCAAACTTCACCAACTTAAGTTTTTGCATAAACTGGAATGATTTACTTCAATCAATTTCAATACTCCAACAACTTTTAATCAGTTCTATAAATCCTACCATTTGAGTTAAGCCATTGAAGAATTGAAAAGGAGCACTTGCCAATCTATTGTCAGTCAATTTTTGTATTAACATGTAAGAGTGATTCAAAGATTAGTTTTCGCCAAAATAAACAAATGAATTAGGATAATAAAGAGTCTACTAAAGAACGATCTAATTTTTTCCGAATGAGCAAGTTTCCTTACTGGTTGTTTGACAAAGTAAGGACTTGTCTAGTATAAGTAAGATCCTCCAAGTCCATCCGAGCTAAAAATTAGACAGATCCTTTGTTAAACCAAGATTAAACCGCTGGCCTCCCTCAATTTCATCCGAAGACAAAGAACAGCTGAAATCTCCCACAACAAGCCAAGGATTAGAAATCGTAAGCTGAAGAGTTGTTAAGTCCTGCCATAACTTCGCCCTTTGGAAGCCAAAAGTGGAAACATATACAAGAGAAATCTCAAATACAGTTGAACTACCTTAAAACTAGCAATGGAAATGGATAAACTGGTCAGATTCTTGTATGCCTTAAACCCTAATCATTTCGTTGTTATAAAGGCAAATAATTCTGCCATTGAAGTGTGATCTATGGTTGGAAACAACCCGCCAATGAGCACCTAAAAACTTGGACCCAATAAGGGATAGGGGGTCCTTTATTTTGGTTTCAAGAAGGCCTAGAAAACAAGGCTTCGTATCTCTCACTAGCTCCTTCACTAGTGATTTTTTCTGAGGGTCGTTTAACCCCCTAATGTTCCACATAAGGACTGACATGATTGGGGGAAGTCCCCTGATACTTGGGATTTTGTTTCCTCTTCTATGCATACTTCCTTTTGTAAGACTTGGATTACACTCTAAAGTCATATAGTACTGTGCTTAAGGAGTCAGAAAGGGAGCATGAATCCATTTTATCATCAGCATCAATTCCCAAAATATCAGAACCATGAGGGGCATGTTCATTAGATTCAATATTCTCAATACAGTGTGCAGTAGATGACATTAGTTGGGAATAACTACTCCCTGAGAACCCATCACCCCTTGTTGGAAGCTTAGTGTATTCGCAATACTCCTATCCACCAAGACAGATTGTTCCACACTATCCCTTTGCATAAGAGTTTTATTAGCAGTAGAATGATCAAGTGACTTTACCTCACCAAACTTTTGTGTCAGTATTTGGTCAGTGTCTTGCTCAACTGCCAATGCAAGTGGGATGACTGCATTGTTATCCATATCCATTGTTGTATTCACTGTAACCACTTCTGCCAACCCAGTATCATTTGCTTCAGTGCATTTTCCAGTTTCAGCAGAACCATCGCTGACATGATCAAGGAGGGGATTATTGGCTAACTTAGTCACTCCTTCCACTACCTCAACTCTAGCAATATCCTTTTCTATCTGGACCAACGAATTCAACCCAGAATTATTCATACCACCCTCTGCTTCCACGTTATTTTTGCCCATTTTTTGGCTCAACCAGGTGGCCCGAGGAAGGACTAGCCTTCATCAGTAATTCGTCATGCCATCCTGAGTTAAATACTCTACCCGTGCCTACCAATTTCTTGCTAGACAAAGTAGGTGTCCAAGGATAAGAAATAGTTATTTCATCTCGTTCCACCTAATTCTCCGAGTCGAAGGATAGGTAAGGTTTCAGATAGAGGAGCATGGTTCGGAATTTCTATGCATATTTTGGTATATCCAATCCTCTCCATAAAAGCCATTTGTGAGTCCATACATATCAGTTTGCCCAAGGAGCTGGCCAGGTAATTCAGACCTTCAACCGTCCAATATTCCATAAGAAGCCCATGAAAAGGCACCCGCATAGGGATAACATTGATCGTGCCTCTATCCAAGGCCATCCCCGATTTCCATTGTTGCAGAAATAAGGGATGGTCCCTAATATGCCACTACCCCTGCTCTATAATTTTAGAGAGATTGGAAGCATTAGAAAATTTGAACAGCATCTTGCCATCCCCCCTTAGCATTACCTTTTCAAGGCCTTTCTTGCCCCAGCGAACCTTTGCCCAGACATTAACAGCAGGGAAAGCCATCCGCTTAGACCAAAATAAACCAATTAAAGCAGACAACCATGCCCTGGCTCCCGCATGCAGTAATTCAATCATAGGTGAAAAAACACCATCTTGAAGGACATTGTGGTAATACTTCAGTACCCCTTTGTTGTGGTGAACCTTAAGCTTGCTTTTCCATGCCCCACCGACGACGATTACTCATGGTTACGTCCAACAGTGTCAATTTTTTCAGCAGACTTTTCGAACGAAGAATCCTTAAGCAGTTCACGAGAGAGAGGTGGAAAATCCTCTTTAGAAAGCGAGGATTCTCCCATTTCCATAGTCCCCTTGTCAAACCAAAGGAGGACCTCTGGTGAGGCGCTGGCCTCTGCCACCTTGGAGACCCTAGGAAATTACCACTAGACTAGATGCAGGAAAGGGGCAATCCAAGAAGAAGCAAAAGAGGAGGGGGTAGGAAGGTAATTCCAAAAAGAGCAATCAGGGTAAAAATCGTAGGAATCTGGTGCGTTTCAAAATTTGCGTAACATATGGGATTTTCAGCTTCATTATCCGCATGCCCACGTACTCTTAATCACTCATTGTTGCCCTGTCTTTGTGGCTTCTTAAATTCCTTATACAATTCTTCTCCAATTTAGCTAATTTTAGTATCTTTTCTTCAAAACAGCTCCACATCTCCTAATCTTTAAAAACAATATAAAAACACCTTAATCATAATTATATTCATCCAATATGTTCGAAAAATATCTCAACATGATATGTAAATTAATAACATGTCATTATTTTTCACATATCTCTGGTGGTGATTTAGTCTATATAGTTCAATTGTTATCGTTGACTAGATAATAGTACGAAGTTTAAACTTAGCACTTACACCATCTCAATCAATCTCTACTAATCATTTTATTGTTACTAAATTCGTAAATCTATTTGCATGTAGTTTTGTATTAAAATAGTAAAATTTATAAAATGAACATCAATATGTACCGTAAGTACACCCGATTATGTAGCTAGAGAGTAATTGCTAATTAAGCATGTTTCTTTAGTATCTTAATCTGTGCGAATATTCAGTGGCATGTTCTACAATGGACTAATTTTGCAAATTGAAAATTTAAGAAAAATAAGTAAGCAAAAGAAGCATATATGCATATATATAATCAAATGCCCCATTTTATTATTAGACAAATCACAACATTAACATATTATTAATTGGCTATTTTTATGATTCGTATATTACACATAAAATGAGAAAACTAAGTGACAGAAATGCAGATTTTATTCCCTAAAACCTTTATTCTAGGAGGATATGCTTAGGTATAGTAAGCTAAGAAGAGCATTTGAACATGCGTGACTGAAAATTATCAAGTCAACTACGGGGATTCTGTCCATGGTGTGGTTTGTCTTCAGGACCACCAATACGTGGTCCTGAAGGAGCTCTTTTGGTGATAGTGATACGGTCTTGAAGACGGCGAAAATAAGCCAATCTGGACTTGGTATAGCCTATCTCTCCTAAAAGGTGGCCACTGTCGAGCTTCTTCCTTCCACTTGGTATGGCCTCTGACATGGTTCCAAGCATCATGACGATGATAATTAACATAACCAAATACGCCTTTGTGGTTTTGCTTTCCATAGTTAGCATCTTATGCGATCTCACGTTTTTCGTCTGAAACGTACGTAAAATATAAATTGCTATGAACGTAGAAGAAGAAATTAAGTAATGATCACAACTTGTGCAAAAATAAGTAGTACTTGAAACACATATACATGCACAGACTGTCTCCTACCAAGTTATGTTTATTAAGAAATCAACATATAAAATTCGGCAAGTGTACTTTTGGGACCTATTGAAGAAAAGTGAAGGATAGTTGAAAAACTTTGCCTGCAAACCTGAAGCGATTATAGGATAATTGGCAGGTCTATTGCTAGGTGTGCCTCTATTTATAGCTTTGTGCAGGGTGGCGGAAAGATGAATAGTAATTGATAAAGTTATCCCAACTTTCACGATTCAAATACTATATATATATATATATATATATATGCTACAACTACAAATTTAATTAATGACTTAATCTTGGATCAACTTTTGCTAAGATGAAAATATTTAGTTGATCACTAACATCAAAAAATCACTTATTTTTTAATTTAAACAACACAAAGAACAAAATTTAGAATTTCTTAAAAATACTAAGAATTATTTTATGAAATTATTTGGTAATAAATAATTGCTAATTCAAATTATTGAGTCTTTTAATTGAAACTTTATATTCCAAACGCTAAACTACAATCATCAATTAATATGTATGAATTTTGAATGTACAATCAAGAAATTAATGTAAAAAGATAAAGAATATTATTTAATGGAACTTCTAAGTATATAATTCTTCGAGTGCATTTTTTATCTAAAATTTGCCATGTGCTTTAGTTGATACTCCCTTTCATTTATATTATACCAAAAAGTTCATACGTGTGCTTTAGTTGAATATTATTGTTGAATATTAAAATTTGCCATAAGTTTGTGTGCTTTAGTTGATACTCCCTTTTTATTTATATTATAACAAAAAATTACAACTATTACATGATCGAAAGTCAATTGACACATCTAAAGGGGTTAAAAATATTTGTGTTTATAATTTGTAATGTTTAAGATGTTACAAAAATTAGAAATAATAGTTTATTGTAATTATATATATATATATAATAGTAGTAATTTTTCTATCGGCTGTCAAGTTTGAACGGTGAAGTTTCGACATGGAAATAAGAAACAGAAAGTTACATGTGGAAATTGGAAAGTTACTTTTGACTAGGAAACAGAAAGTTACCCAAAGATAATGGCAGTGGGGGATTATCCAACTCAAAACCAATTCTTAGCCGACAGGTCAAACGTCGTAGGACAGAGTAGGTTTTACGTTAGTGGAAAAGTCGTAGGACAGAGTAGGCTTTACGTTAGTGGAAAAGAAATTAGCAACTAAAATATCCTCCTAATTCCTAAAACCAAAGTGAACGCAGGACAAAGGCGTCTACCCATCAATTATATCTTGTTTCCTAGGATTCCTTTTGCTTACTTTGTATTATTTCAGCCAATGCTATGAATATTATACCAATACTAATATCGGATTCGATTCTAATACAATACTATATCGATATTGGTTAATACTAATTATGAGAATTGAAAAGCTTGTTAATCTTCTATTGCTTTCGAGTATTTAAAACTCATGAGATTACATTTTGTACATTCAAAATCAAACTAATTGGAGTAACAAAATCTCTAGGATATTCTCCTATGAATTAGCTAACAGCTATTAACAAAATAAATATTTACAATTAGAATGAAGATACCGAGTCAACTAAGTTAGCTGTCAGTTGTGCTATTACGCCCCCTCAAGTTGGGGATGTGATCAACAAGACCCAGCTTGGTTAAGTTTCGAAGATAAGCAGCCTTTGGTAGAGGTTTGGTGAGAATATCCGCAACTTGATCAGCGGAATGCAAGTGATTGACTTTGATTACGCCCCCTTGAACTTGTTCCCGAACAAAATGAAAATCGATAGCAACATGTTTCATCCGGCTGTGAAAGACCGGATTTGCACAAATGTATGTGGTGCTCACATTGTCACAAAGAACAATTGGTACTTTCTTGGTCGGGACTCGAAGCTCAATTAACAAATTCTGAATCCAATTCGTCTCAGAGACCGCAGCTGCCACCGCCCTGTATTCAGCCTCCGTCGATGACCGAGACACTGATCGTTGCTTCTTCGATGACCAAGAGATTGGCGTGCTGCCGAAATAGATGACATAACCTGTTGTTGATGTTCGATCCAGTGGATCACCAGCCCAGTCGGAATCAGAATAAGTGAGCAGTTGGCGATTGGAGTCCCTGTCAATTCGAATGCCCATGGCCGATGATTGTTGGAGGTAGCGCAAGACTCTCTTTGCAGCTCGCCAATGATTTGTACCGGGGTTGTGCATGAACTGAGACAGTTTATTCACCGCAAATGCAATGTCCGGCCTCGTGAAAGACAAATAATGCAACTTCCCAATTACCCGACGATACATCGAAGCATCAACTTCACAATCGCTAGTATTGACAGAGAGATCGGATGTGGGACACATCGGGGTGGGCACTCCTTTGCAATCTGCCATTTGTAAATCATCAAGCATATCCAAAACATATTTGTGTTGTGACAAGTACATACCGGACGAATCATACGACACCTCAATGCCCAAGAAATAATTCAATGTACCAAGATCCTTGAGTGAGAACCTCGATGCAAGATCGGCAATGACTGTCCGAACCCCCAATGCGATGTTACCTGTCACAATTATATCGTCTACATAGACAAGCACATAAGCAATGAATCCCGATTGATGTAAGATGAATAGGGATGAATCAGACTTTGCAGTGACAAAACCATGGTCGACAAGATAGGTTTTGATAGCGGTGTACCAAGCTCGTGGAGCCTGCCTTAAATCATAGATTGCCTTGTGCAATTTGCACACATAACCCGAGTGTGATGCTGATTCATATCCGGGGGGCTGCCGCATATACACTTCCTCATCCAACTTGCCTTGAAGAAAGGCATTGTTCACATCAAGCTGATTGATAGACCATCGAAGTTGTGTAGCAATGGTAAGAACGAGGCGGACTGTCACCGGTTTTACAACGGGACTAAACGTCGAATGAAAGTCAATTCCCGGTCTTTGAGTGTATCCTTTCGCTACCAATCGGGCATTGTACCTGGCAATAGAGCCATCAGCATTGTACTTTACACGAAATAACCATTTACAATCTACAATGTTCTTGGAAGCATCATATGGGACAAGGGTCCACGTTTGATTTCGAATCAATGCATCATACTCGGCTTGCATAGCTAGTTGCCAGTGTGTGTGTTTTTTTGGCTTGTTTATAGGTTCTCGGGATAGAGGTTGGAGACAGAGATGTCGTGACATGAAATTGCTTTGGTTTGAGGCTGTTTGTGTGTGACCGGAGGACCATGTGATGAGTTGGCTTGGGATCTGGTGATATGGGCACGACTGATTGTGTTTGTGCGTGAGTGCTGGCAGATTGAGGAGGGTTCGAATGCTGGGTGGGACGAGCTGGAGTGGGCAGTGGCTGTGGCAGGGCTGGTTCGGTTTCAGAAACTAGAGACATAGGTTGATTTGAGGTTGTAGTATCGGGTAAAGAGAGGGTGCGACGATGGTATTTATGTGGATATGGTGGGGTTAAATTTGGTTGTGGAGGTCTCAGCTGCTCATTGTCAGTAGCTGGTGAAGGTGTAGTGTCGGGTGATGGGTCAAGAAGCATACCTAAGCTAGCGGCATCTGCTGATGAAGGAGAAGTAGAAGGCAACCAAACCTGCAAGTAGTGTGGTAATTCAAAACATTGCAAATTTTGTTGATCAGTAGTTTCAGTTTCTATGTTTTCCCAAGACACAAAAGAAAGATTTTCTTTGACACGAAAGTGTGTGGAGGCACAAGGAAACTCATTTTCATAAAATGTGACATCCCGACTCATAAAAACCTTGGAAGTGGTGAAATCAAAGCATTGGTGGGAGTGGTATTTTGTGGAAAAACCTAGGTACACACATGGCTTGGATGTCGGATCTAACTTGTGTTTGGAATATGGTTTTAACCATGGGTAACAAAGGCATCCAAAAGTTCTAATCGAGTGTAAGTTTGGTTTTTCCCTAAAGAGGACTTCATACGGACTTTGGTTTCCTAGAACTTGTGTCGGTAAACGGTTTATTAAATATGTGGCTTGTTGACATGCAAATGTCCAAAATTGAGACGGCATGGAGGCTTGATGCATAAGTGTTTTGGCTGTTTCGATTATGTGGCGATGTCGACGCTCAACTACAGCTACTCTTTGTGGAGTGTATGGGGGGACACTAAATGTTCAATGCCACTTCTACGTAGATAGGAATCTAGGCCTTGATATTCGCCTCCTCCATCGGTGTAGAGGCTTAGAATTTTTGTTTCAAATCTGCGTTCAAGCAAGGGATGTAATTGCTGAAAAATTTTAGAAACTTCATCTTTAGTTTGAAGTGTGTAGAGCCACATGTATTTGGAAAAATGATCAACAAACAAGATGTAATAACGTTTTTTATCAATTGATAAAACCGGGGAGGGACCCCAAACATCACTGTAAACTACTTACAATGGTGAATTTGTTTGCAAAGTATTTTCCGAAAAAGGTAACCGATGCATCTTATTTGAATTGCAAGAATTACAAACTGAAAGTTGTGAGTTATTTTTCGAAATGGAAAATTGATTGGAAACCTTATTTAAAATATTGCGATTGGGATGACCCAATCGACGATGCAACAGGTCACTAGACATGGCCATTCGACAACTTGGAACATCAGTAAAATTCGTCGGTGGCCAGTGGTACAGCTTGCCTTCACTTCCCCCTCGAACCAGCGGCGCCCCCGTTGCTAGGTCCTTCACAACATAAGAAAAGGGAAAGAATTCAATGGACTTGTTATTGTCACGACAAAATTGAGAGACTGAGATTAAATTATTAGTAACGGAAGGGGAGCAAAGGGCATTGTTTAAGGTAAAGTGACAGTTTGATGCATTTAGATCAATGTTACCGGTGTGTGAAATCGGAATCGTTTCACCATTTCCCATGACGATGTCCTCCGAGCCATTGTAGGCTTGTAAGTTTGTGAACTGCTGAGTGTCTGAGACAATGTGATGCGTTGCACCAGTGTCAATGATCCAAGGGTCTTGTTGTTGATAAGAGCCGACATGGTAAGCCCGAGCTTGTATGTGGTCATGGGACTGACTGCGGCACACACGAGCTGAGTGCCCTGGCTTTTCACAAAGCTGACACCGGGTGCCAAATTCATTAATAGAAGGCTGCTGCTGCTGTTGTTGCGGAGGCATATTGGTTCGGCGCTGCCTTGGTTGTTGATTACGCCACTGCTGGTTCTGATTGGACCCTTGGTTGTAGTTATTGCGCCGATTTTGATTGTTGGAGTAGCCATGCCGGTTATGTCTCAATGGCTGATTTTGAGCAACAACAGCCGTTATAGGTTGAGTAGGAGACAACCGTGCTTCCTCATGCTTCAGGAAGAGCTCGTGACCAACGAGCTTTTCATACAGTTCTTCATAGGTGATGATCAATTCCCGTGACCGGATGGCAGCGGAGATTTCACGGAACTCGGTACCGAGGCCACTCAAGATTTTAATAGTCATTTCATCATTCGAGATGGGGGCACCAGCAGTAGCTAACTCATCGGCAATTGAGCGGATTTGTCGAAGATACACGACAACGGATTGAGACTCTTTGCGAAGTCGAGCTAATTGATCGCGAAGGCTGAAGATTCGCGTCTGCGACTTGTTGGCAAACGTAGTATGCAATGTGCTCCAAGCAGTTTGAGCGTTGGGAGCATTGGCAACCGATGAGGTGAGAGTCGGATCGACGGACACCATTACAGCGCTTTGGATCAATTGATCCTGTCGGAACCAAAGATGATAGGCTGGATTTGGTACTTCGACATTGGCTTGAGTGATCGTTTTGGTTGGGGCAGGCTTGGTGCCATTAAGATGACCGAAAAGATCATGGCCATTCATCAGTGTGGAAATCTGTGCTTTCCAGGTAGCAAAGTTTGAGGAACCGTTTAATTTGATTGGTAGCTGGGTGCCGGCATTGAATTTAACTATGGTGGTCGAGGTAGTATTATCTGAGTTAAGGACGGTAGCAGGAGGAGCCATTGTTGAGGGTGGGTAGGGACGTTTCTGAACGAAAAGAGAAGAAAAAAACTCGGTAGAGTTCTAGGCTCTGATACCATATGAGAATTGAAAAGCTTGTTAATCTTCTATTGCTTTCGAGTATTTAAAACTCATGAGATTACATTTTGTACATTCAAAATCAAACTAATTGGAGTAACAAAATCTCTAGGATATTCTCCTATGAATTAGCTAACAGCTATTAACAAAATAAATATTTACAATTAGAATGAAGATACCGAGTCAACTAAGTTAGCTGTCAGTTGTGCTATTACTAATAACAACTAACTGCATGACAATTTTTGGTTTTTGCATCTTTACATTGTTGAGCTGGATCGTGAGGTTGGTTTTAAAGATTTTCTTCTGGTACTTTGTCAATTATTTGATGTATATCATCCACCACAACATTTATCGATTCCATCACTGTGTTTGGTTCTTTGATTAAAGACCCAATATGCCTTGCTATGTGTTGAATATCTAATAAAGATCCCTTCATCACTTTTGCTCTCAAGTTTTACAAGCTGTTCTCTATCTCTTAGAATATAACACTTTCTGCCAATAACATGGAAGTAGTTGATATCTGGTTTCTTTCCCTTCCAAAGTTTATATGATGTCTTGTTCAAGTTGCTTATGAGATATACTTGATTACTTATGTAACATGTCATGTTTACCGCTTCATCCCAAAATCTTGATGATATTTTTCTTCCATATAACATAAATCTGGCCATTTCTTGAAGAGTTTTATTCTTCCTCTCGACAACTCCATTTTGTTAAGGAGTTTTAGGTGCTGAAATTTTTTCTATGATACCATATTTCTCACAAAAGTCATTGAAACTTGCGTTTTTTATCTCCCTTCCATGATTTGATTATATTCTCAATGCTGTCAAATTTTTTAGATTTGTAACCTACATACATAGACTTTTAAAAACCTTAAACACATATGATTCCTCTTTCAAGAATGCTACCCAATTATATCTAGAGTAATCATCAGCACAAGTCAAAAAGTACCTCATTCCACCAATACTAGCATATTATGTTGGTCCAACCAAATCTATGTGAAATAATTCCAATACACGAGAGGAAGTAACATGTCTTAACTTTTAGTGTGACACTCTTGTCTGTTTACCCATTAAGCATACACGACATATTGTCTTGTTATCATTGTCTATTGTGGGCAACCGTCTCACTACTTCGAATTTCTTTAACTTGTTAATAAGATCATAGTTGACATGGCTAATCTTTTGATGCCAAAGATTTATATTATCATCATATGAGGCTGATTTGTTAGAGGTTGTGAGCTGCAACATATAACAATTGTCTACCGATCTTTCGTCACTCACCAAATATTCTCCTTGTTCAGTTAATACCCTGCATACATCACTGGTGAAATTAACTAATAATCCATCATCACAAAGTTGGCTTATACTTACCA
>JAOTIZ010000003.1:3591603-3604744 GCA_027123425.1 Erythroxylum panamense
TAATTAAACCCTAATTAACCTCGATTATACTCCAATTAACCAATATCAAGCCCAATTAAATCAAACTAAACCATAAATATATAATAATCACAATTCACGCTTAATGACAACATAAAAGAAAATTCGGGGTCTAACATGTGAGCATCCACTATCAAAATACCAACCATCATTTGAAGCAGCCCACATAGATTTAAAAACCACTATTGCTTGTAATTGACCCTTTTTCTGACACAAGTACATTTAGGTAATGTAGGTTGCTGCTAGAAATTCATAGAAGATTGTCTAGAATTTCAATTTTAACCGCTCTAAAATACCATTTGTAATAACTTATAACAATTTGGTCTTATGTGCACGTTTACCCTACAAAAGTGACAAGTAGGTATAAATTTTCATTTCCTCCTTAACATTTCTCCTTGCATAGATCTAGTTGCACCATTTTTCTCATTATTAGATTTACAATATTCACCTTTATAGTCAATCCCTTGAAGTTCTCCTTTAATCTTATCAATTTCTAGCAACTTTTCTAATCAATTTCTAGCAACTTTTCTAACTTTTCAATACCTCCATTTAACATTCTTGTCATTTTTTCCGTACTGACCAGCTTTAACTTTGTTTCATTCAGCTCATTTATTGTAGATAATAACTTCTCCTCTAAATCTTGAATGATGTTCTTTATGGTATAGTTTTCCTTCTTTAGCTTTTTATTCTTCTTACATATTTGCACCCACTTTGCATACATTCACTCATAGGATTTGTAAATATCCTCACTTTTTCCTCAGACTATCATCACTGTCATAATCTGAAATTAAACCTTGGACTAATTCGTCTGCAGTTTTCACAAAATTCTGGACTGATTTATCCATGGTTTCATCATCAGTTCTTCCTTCTTGGTTGTTGTTAAGCAAGCAACTGGAGTTTTTCCATATAAAGCAACTAATGCAGCATTACTCACAAATTCCTCTTCACAACCATACTCACTTTTTGATTCATTCTCATCCAAGTACTCGTATAGGACTTCCTTTTTCTCTTCTTCAAAGTGTTAGCACGTCCTGCATATGTTCGAAGCCTTGACATTTTATGAAATTGAATTTTTTCACTTTTCTTTAACCTTTTTTAGTTTTAGCTTGTTGTTTGAAGTTATTATTTGATGAGCTCCCACCATTTTGCCTAAACTCGGGCCCATCCTTTTTCACTTTCTTTAACCACTTGCTGAAATTTTCAGTCAATAACATCATATTCTCATTCTCATCGAATTCGTTTCCTATGTCATTCAAGGCTTTACCAATCTTGACTTGTAATGCCAATCTTTTGTTCTTCTCTCATTTGTCTCTCAACAAATTCATCTCAAATTTGGTAAGAATCTCAATTACCTTATCCAAATACAATTCATTGATATCATGGGCTTCTTCGATGGCTGCAATTTTTGGTATGAATCTCAAAGGATGTGATCTCAATATCTTATTAACAAGTTTCAATATTTCTTCTTAAGTTGATGTGCTATGTCACGCAATCTCTCATGGAAGTCTCCAATAGTTTCACTTTCATCCATCTTTATCTCTTTAAATCTCACAGCCAACATCTGAAGTTTCAAAGCTATCATAGATTTCGATCCCTTATGTATAGTTTGCAAAGTCTCACATGCTTGTTTTTCTTATTCACAGGCTGAAATCATGGCAAAGTGACCTTTATCAACTGCATTGAAGATAAAATGCATAGCTTGAGAATTTCCATATTCAGCTTTTGTCCACTCAAATGCATCTTTAAGCATTGCATCTCCCTTTCATCAGTCGTCATTGAATATGTCTAGCCATTTAAAATTAAGTTCCACACTTTTATTCCTTGTGCCTGAATGAATACTCTCATCCATTATTTCCATATAGGATCGTCGAAACCGTCTAGCAACGGTGGCCTAGTGATTGATGCCCTACTCTTGTAGTCATAATTGCAAAAAATAGATTTATACCAACTTAAAGAACCAAGTTTTGATTTAGTGACCCGCTCTGATACCAACAAAAATCTGAAAGGATTCAGTTTTGCACATGTTATGTTTTAGCTGTAGTTGCTTTAAACTGTATATGTGGTTGCTTGATATAAAGCAACTATGTCAGCAGCTGTAAATTTTCTATCACAAACAAAAATAGAAAATTAAACGTAAAATAAACAAATCAACACTCAAGATTTGGTAATGCAATTCAGCACATCTTGCCTACATCTGTGGGACCCTCACTCAGCTTAATCACTTTTACCAAGGAACAATAATAATTTTACTAAAGGCATTATAGAGCCGACTCACTCAACCCTTGAAATTATCCCTCGTCCTCACAACTCATGAAAGTAAATCACTCCCAATAGCATGACCACCTTATGCTAACCTCAATAGAGGACTTTCATAATAACGTTTGATAATAAAGATAAGAATTAAACACCTCAAGGACTTAAACAATAAAGACATAAACAATGACAATACTTGAGATAGAAAGCATCTCCCTTAACAATACTTCGTCAATCAAATAATGGGACGTTATCCACTAAGAAATCTGTTACGAACCTTTGACAATGTCATTAAGATATCTCATGCATAGCAACAACAAAACACCTCAAATCAATGAACATTTCAACACCGAAACATGATAAATAAAGAGCTACAACCACATCAAAAACACCTAGAGGTTTTCATGCAAAAATATAACAATAGATAGTCTAGAAAATCACGCAACCCTTGGAGAAAAATGCAGCTCAAAATTTGGAAAGAATCATAACAAAATCAGCCATCAAAAATAGTTCAAGATACACAAAATTACAGCTGCGAAGTCATCACGTTTTTTTGTTTTTCCCACACAATTCATTCCAGAAAATTCACAAAATAGGTAGAGAAAAACAATTGTCTAATGTAGATAATAATGACCAAAAAATCAGCTGCCTTAGATAGATTAAAACTACCAAAATAGGCTGTCAAGAAGAGTCCAAAAATTTGCACCTTATCTTAGTCAAGATATGGTGATTTTATTTCAATTAAATCCTATCATGACTAGGATTTTTATCTCAAATAATTCTCATTTTCAAAAAGTCCCACATAAGGTAGAATACTCATTTTAATAATTTTCCTCAAATAATTAAAGTTGTCCAATTACAAATAATGTCCAAAATATCGTAACATATATCTGAACAACTTTCAACCAGGGTGCTTACGGGATTACAATCTTCCATTTAAACTTCCTTAAAATCTCCTTAGAATAAGCTTCTTAAGACATAAAAATTCCAGATTTATCTTGTCTCTCTTCTAATTTGAGAAAATAAGACATGAAACCTAAATTGGTTATCTCAAACTCCTTTGTCATTTCCAACTTAAACTTCTCAATCATTTCCTTATTATTTCCTATAAAAACTAAGTCATCCACATACAAGGCCACCAATAAGATGTCATCTTTTTGTACCTTCACATATAACATATGTTCATATAGAGATTGCACAAACTCATGGTCCTTGAAATATGCATATATTTAGGTGTTACATGCTTTTGGCACTCGCTTCAACCCGTACAATGCCTTCTTTAACTTCAACACCTTATTCTTTTTACCTGCTTTTACATATCAGGGGGGTTGTTCGATATAGACCTCTTCTTCAAGCATTTCATTTAAAAATGCTGACTTTACATCCATTTGAAAAATGTTCCACTCATTTTGAGCCGCCAACAAAATTACTAGTTGAATTGTCTCCATTCTTGCAATTGGGGCAAACACCTCTTTATA
The DNA here is from genome assembly GCA_027123425.1 of Erythroxylum panamense. NCBI lineage: Eukaryota > Viridiplantae > Streptophyta > Magnoliopsida > Malpighiales > Erythroxylaceae > Erythroxylum > Erythroxylum panamense. The sequence continues at coordinate 3,595,353 of JAOTIZ010000003.1, forward strand.
ATCAATCCCAACTTTTTGTTTGTATTCCTTTGCCACTAGTCCCACCTTGTATCTCTCAATTTTTCCTTGCGCATTTTTCTTCTTCTTATAAACCCACTTCACACCAATGGGCTTATGAGTCTCAGGTAATTTCACAAGTTCCCAAATATCATTCTTTTCAATTGTTTTCATCTCCTCTTACATCGCAGCTTACCATTTCTTATCTTTTACAGCTTGCTTGAATGTGATGTCCTCCATATCTGCTAAAAGACACACCAAGTGTAATTCATTTGTCTCCTTGTATAGGTCTCGCAAGCTTCTTATTTTAGTGTTCTTGGCTTATCTTCATCATCAGATAAAGTTGAAGACGGTCTAACTTGTGTTGTTGTTAATGTAGTTGTGTGTTAGTGCAAAGATTATTGTTGATGCTACTTATTCACTTCTTCATGAGTCATCTCCTCCATGGAACTCCAATTCTACATGCTTTCTTCATTAACCTGCACATCACAACTCACAAGTTTCTTTTTTGTAAAAGGATCATAGAGATTATACACCTTAGACCCTTCATTATAGTCGATAAAAATCAGCTTCTTGCTTTTGTCATCAAGCTTTGTACGCCTTTGATCTAGAATGTGAGCATAAGCCACACTTCCAAACATGTTAGATGTGCCATTGATGGTTTGACACCCCACCATGCTTCTTATGGGGTAACATTCTCCATATTTGTCGCTGGACAACGATTCTGCAAATACACAACACATCTCACCACATCTCACCACTTCAACCCAAAATTCCTTTGGCATGTCTTTACTTTTTAGCATGCTTCAAACCATGTCGAGTATGGCCCAATTCTTTCTATTCACTACTCCATTTTGTTGAGGTGAATAAGAAGTTGTTAAGAACCTTCTAATGTCATTTTCTTCACAAAAATTTACAAACTCTTTTAGTGTACATTCACCACCTTTATCAGACCTCAAAGTCTTTATGCGCTTACCACTTAAGTTTTCAACAAGCACCTTAAATTTCTTATAAACAAAAAATGCTTCCAATTTCTCCTTTAAAAAATAAACCCAAGTTCTCCTGGAACAATTATCAATAAAAATAATAAAGGAACAATGCTTACCAAGAGAGTTAGGAGTTATCAGACCACAAATATCGGTATGAACCAATTCAAGCACTTTTTTCGCACGATATCTTGCTTCTTTTGGTATACCATTTGCCATTCTTTTATTTTCCAATTGTTTCAAACCATCAAAATTAAGATGCCCAAACCATAAATGTCACATTCAAGTTTTATCTTCTACACAAGCCTTTAAATATCTTGCTTATACATTCACCAAATTCAACTTAAACTTGTGGTTATTGGTCATTTCTACTTTGACTAACAACTAGTTACTTTGGTCCCTCAAATAAAGCATTTGGTCTTTTATAAAATCGTGTAACCATGTTCCAACAATTGACCCAAACTTAAAATATTGCTCCTTATATTCGGGACATAATAAACATTAGGAATAAAACTTTCATTTCCATGTTTACATTGAATAAGAATTTTACCTTGCCCTTTGACTTTCACTTTTGAGGCATTTCAAAATGATACATGACCATCCACAATCTCTTCTATTTCGGTAAATGTGTACTTGTAGCCACACATATAGTTGTTGGCATTGGTGTCCGACTACCATACTGAATCATTATTGGGGTCGGCCTCCGTGCTTGCTAGCAACACTACACCATCACCTCTATTTTCGTCCTTTTTCTCATTCTCATTTCTCTTCTCATTGTAATAACATTCTGCTACATAATGGTCATAATTTTTACAATTATAACATTGAACATTATACTTACTTGATCTTCCTCTTCCTTGACCTCGGCCTCTGTCGTACAAGTTTTGTTGATTCTTATCTTCCTTATTCTCTTTCCATTCTTATTCTCTACCATGACCTTTGCCGTGACCTCTACCTCAGCCTCTATAGCCACCATAACCTCTACTATGGCCTCTATCGCGACTGTCTGACTTCTCTTCTTTTAGTGTCGCCTTAGCTTGAAGTGCTTTCTCCAACACCTCTTGTTTCTTTCTCATCTTTCTTTGTTCATGAGCCTCCAAGGAACCTACAGCTCGTCTATGATCATCTCTGCCAAGTTTTAGACTCTTCTATTGCACACACCACATTCTCAAAATCATCAATTAAGGACTTTAGTATTTTCTCTACTACTCGACCATTACTGATCGCCTCACCATTTTTTTTGAGTTGATTCACCATTATTTGTACCCTTGTAATATAATTAGACACACATTCCAACTCTTTCATTTTTAAAAATTCAAACTCACCTCTACGTTTGTAAGCAAACTTGTTTCACTCAGTCCACACCTTTGTATGCTTTCTAAAAAATCTCCCATGCCTCCTTTGATGTTGTGGCGCCAACTATCTTCTCAAAGTTGGATTCATCAACTTCTTAAAAAAGGAGGTAAAATGAGGTTTTATCTTTCATACAAGTCTCTTTTAGCGTCTTTATCAGATTCGTCAATATATTATGTGTTGTTGTTGGTTCATCGTAGCATTCTCGACTACATCCCACGCATCTTGCACACCAAGCAATTCCTTTATTTGTATACTCCAATTGTCATAATTATTCTTCGTAAGGCATGATAATGGAACTTGTTCGAGCAGCATCATGTTGGAGGTTGTCATGGCTCTTATACCAATTTATTATAGTCTAATGGTGCATTTGACACTTTCGAAGTTGAAAGAAGAGAAGAATAACTAGCAAGTTTCTTTGTATTATCAACTCTTTAGATTATCTACAATAACAGCTAATTACAACTCCTTATAAAGCCTAAACATCAAATGAAGATGTTAGCTCAAGGTTTGTTATTAATATTTTTATGATAACTATATAATATTTTAAAATTCAAATTTGATTTATTTCTCTTTGTTCGAATAGGCAACAATATAATTTTTTTATAAGGTTATAAAATCCAGTTATCTATGATAAGATAAATGTTTCCTTTCTTGCAAGATCCTTTTTAATGAACTTACCTTATTACAAATAATTTCACAATATCTGAAAGGATTTTGCCAATCACATAATTCTACAATATGAGAAATGGCCAAAAAAATTTCTTCACGTCTAGATACTAGAAGATTCCAAAAAAGATCATATTGAAGATTCTTTAGATTCAAAGTCAACTTAGAATATAAGTGAAGCAACAGCTAGTTAAAGAAAATGTCTATTTAAAGAAAAGCCACTACATTTGCGAACAATTCAGATTTTTTAAATACATCAGCAGCATTAATTTTCTCGAAAGTCATATCTTTATCAAATTTTTTGTGCTTTAGAAAGTGAAAATATTCTATTGAGAGAGATTGTTATTCCTTAAAGCTTACATTAAGCAAACTCTAAATTAATTTTTTATGAGAGCTTGTAGAGGCTTATTAAACACTATAAGTATGGAAGGTTGAAGAATCTTGAAAAATATGTACTTGTGAGTTGGAGAGGCTCGTCAAAATTTACTACATGGAGTTTTATAGTGAAATACTCAAGTTGGATACTTAGGGACTGGACATAAGCTTCGTTATAAGTCAAACCAGTATAAATCGACTGTCATTCTTTCTCTGTTAACTTTTAAATTTCCACATTATAGTATTTGTGTTTAATTTGCAAAAGACTCCTTCAGTTTTAGAACAGACTCATTTTGTTTTAATATTGCAAGAGGTTTCTTTTGTTTTAAACTTTTACAGACTTCTTTTATTTTGAACGTTAACAGACTCCTTTCGTTTTGAACGTTAACTGGCTCTTTTCGTTTTAAACATTAACAGGCTCCTTTCATGTGCAAATTTTTTTTGTTGAAGTTTAGCAGGCTCTTGTCATTTACACGAATCGATAATAACTTGTAAAATTTTTTAAGTCACACACAATTCACCCCTCCTCTTACATGTGATTGCTTTATCAGAAGATTCTAGATATTCATATAATAATAAATAATAAAATTCTAAACAAAACAGATAATTCTGACCATCCTTCGCTAAAACAGCTATAACTTTTTAAAAGAGAAGTTCAAATGACTTGAAAATTTTCACTAACTGAAATTAGACTTAAAGAGCTTTAAATCAATAGGTTATACATCCAAAATGACTAATGGTTGTCCTTTCAAATTCTCTCTTAAACCAGCCTATTCGACTATATTAAGTTTAGATTTCCATCATATACACTCTATTTCAAGAACTTTTGTCAGAATTTTCCCCTGACGGACTGACATTTTGCATAGCTCTTTAAGCGTTATTACATTAAAAATAAAATTCCAGGATTTATGAATAAAATTTTCCTCAGTTTTCGACACTTCAGAGAGAAGTTCTGATACCAAATGGAATCAATGTTATTTACAGAAGTTTAGTGTCTAGACATGGGGAAAAAAAAATAGAAACGGAAAACACGCCTTGTTTTTGTTTGTTTTCGTTGTGGTAGGGTTGGATAGGTCACCTTTTGGTTCACATCATTAAATCTGGAACGGCTTGCAGTGTACAGGAATCGTGTTATTTCTTCGTTGCTTTGGCTCCTATAGGTATCTTTCCACGAAGGTATCGTTTCTGTTTTGTTTCAACTTCTGAACTTTAAAAGGACAAGGTTGTACTTGCACTTGGTACAAAAATAGAAAATAAGATACGTGTGTACAATAGCCTGTGTTCGGCCATTACTAAATTTTCCTTGTAGAACTTTGGTGCCTTCAGTGAAGAGAAAGAGCGAGATATGTGTTAAAATTGCATTTGCACAATGTTTGTGTCAGAGTTCTAAATAACAATGCTCACAAATTAAAGATCACTTAATTGAGAACAAATTATTCAAACAATAAAGATGACTGAAAAATTACAAACACAGAATTTTAACATAAAAAGTTTTTCTAATATAAAGGTAAAAATTACGGAATAGGCCGCCAATAAAATCTACTAAGTCAAATAATAGGATACAAATAGTTTCAAACTCTCTAACATCTTACTAGACGACTATAGTTAATCTAGTTCTTTTTGTTGATATAATTTTGTCAGTAATTTTATGGACTAGCATAATAAACATAATTTTGTACAAACCCCAATTAATTTGATGTCAAGAAAATTGGGCTTATTAATTCTCTTTTTAATGTGTCATTGAGTCTGTGTTCATGGGATTGCTATAATAGGTAGGCTTGGCCCATGTTTTGCAGTGCACAGGAGGCCCTACTACTAGCCGACCTTAAGTACAATCGTCCTATTGAGAATTATATGTGTTTTTGCTGATTAGGGTTTAGAATAGCAGTAGTCAATCCTCTGCGTCTCTAACACGTCGTTTCATAGAAAACAACAATGGATTCAATTGTTCCACAATTGTCAGGTATTTGTCTATACAATTATTGAATTTAGTATGTTGCAATTCTAGGGTTAATTAATTGTGTTAATTAATTACAAAATTAATCTGAACTTTCATGTTGAATTTTCCTTCAATTGGTATCAGAGCCAATTAACCCTAATTGTGACTGCTAATTTTTGTATAATTTTTGGGATATTATTTTCATGGAATTTGGGGTTTTTCGGATTTGTTAATTGTCTTTTGTGAAATCATTTTTGCTGTTGATTGGTTTCGGTTTGGCAAATCGTGTAATAATGTTGTTGAATTTTTTTGTTGTCTTTTTTGAAAAACCCAGAACTCGTAAAAACAAACCGAAAACGTTTTCTTTCAAATTTTTCCGAACCAATCCAGTAGCTTATTTTATGAAATTGATTGAGGGGTTTTATATATCGTTAAATTATGAATCTATTGACACTAATTTAGTTGAAACGGATCAAAATTGAAAGAGTTATAGATTTTTTCCGAGTCGGGTCGCAAACCGTGTTGGGCGACCCGAATACCAGTCAACCGAGCGACGAAGACACAGCCCGACCCTGCTGGACATTTCCCACTCGCGGCAGTGGTGCGTGGTGGCGCGTGCGGCCGCCTCAGACAGTATTTTTTCCCCAAAAATTTTTTCTTTGCTCCACTTGCCCAATTCTATTTTATGGTATTTTTTGAAGGCTAGAAATTTTATTTTTATTTTTCCCGAATTTTAAAATTAATAAAAATACAATGTACTCTCTGAATTTTTTCTTGAAAATTTTTGTACTTGTTTCTAGTATTATTTGGGCTTGTGGGGTCTTGTGTACTCTCAGTGTTATGTAGTTATGCACCAAAATTAATTTTAGATGTAATTTATGCATATAGTGTTATATTATATGATTACTATGGTTAATTTTGTAATTGTGGTGCTAACTGAACCTATGGGAATAATCTTGGGGAATGTTATTAGACCATTGTTATTCACTTTGTGTAATTGTGAGCTCGTCTATCGTGAGATCAATTATTACAAATTGTTGTTGTGATATTGTTATTAGGCATACATTAGATACTATGTTAATGATGCACTTTACCCTATCGGTTTGCCTTTATCAATTTGGTTTCTAATATTTCGTTTAATTCATTGAATTATGTCTTTAAAGTTTTCAATATCCTATCGATATTAGCTTTAGGGCATAATTTAATGTTCTGCATGACATAACACTGATAGTACACAAGACTCCACAAGCCGAAATAATACTATAAACAAGTACAAAAAATTTTAAGAAAAAATTCGGAAATATAAAAATAAAATTTCTAGCATTTAAAGAATTTAAGAAAAAATATTATAAAATAGAACTGGGCAAGTGGAGCAAACAGGAAAAATTTGGGAAAAATGGCCATCGGAGGAGACCTCACGCGCCACCGCCGCACGTGGGAAACGTCTAACCGGGTCAAGCTCCATCTTCCTCACCCGGTTGACTGGTATTTGGGTCGGCCGACCCGGTTTGAGACCTGCTTCAAAAAAATCGTGATATCTTGCTCAATTTTGATCCATTTTCAACGAAATTGGTGTCATTAGATTCAGAATTTAATGATCTATCAAAGACCTCAATCAATTTTATATAAAAAAAGCTACTGAAAAGGATCGGAAAAAATTCGAAGCAAAACGTTAATGGTTTATGTTTTTTTCGAGTTCTGACTTTTAAACAACAAAAACCAGAAAAATGCTACAACCTTACCACACGATTTGCCAAACCGAAACAAGCCAACAACAAACAAAAACGATTTCATAGAAATAATTAACAAAACTGAAAATGCCAAATTTCATAAAAATAAACATCTCAAAAATTACCCAAAAAATAGCAGTCACAATTAGGGTTAATCTGCTTTGATACCAATTGAAAGAAAATTAACACAAAATTACAGATTAATTTCTCAATTAATCAATACAATTAATTAACCCTAGGATTGCAACATGCTATATTCAATAATTATATGGACAAATACTTGGAAATTGTGGAACAATTGAATCTGTTATTGTTTTCTGTGAAAGGAAATGACAGAGACACAGATGATTAACTACTGCTATTCTAAACCCTAATCAACAAAAATCACATACAATTCTCAATGGCGCGACTGTATTTAAGGTCGACTAGAAGTAGGACCTCCTGTGCACAACAAAATATAGGTCAAGCCTACCTATCATAGCAAGCTTATGAACACAGGCCCAATGACACGTTTCAGAGATAATTACCAAGCCCAATTATCTTGACATCAAATTAAATCAAATTAATCTGGGTTTGTACAAAATTATGTTTATTATACTAGTCCACAAAATTAATGACAAAATTCTATCAAGTTCTTCAGTTGTATAGTAAGTGTTGAACTTATGCTAAAATGAACTTTTGTTTATGGGTTGCACCACTACCAGGCTTATCCTTAGACACTATGCTTTGAGTTGAAACAAGCATAGATATGTCACCATGAAAGAATATACCCTTTTCATGTCTTTACTTCCACTTTAGGTTTTGGCAAGCCATACTAAGATTTACATAATCTTGGAATTCATTACCGGTGGCGAACTGTTTAATAAAATTTTTAGTGGTCAATGTTTTGACCCAGCAGCACAAAGGGCGTGGGATGTGTTGTTTTGAAGTCATTTTCTCCGGCCACTATTTATGGGGTTGCCTTGCTAACCTTGATTTTGGATGTGCATCATGGGCGGTTTAGTGAGGCTGAAATCAGGAGATACTTTCAACAACTTATTAATGGAGTGGATTACTGCCACAATAAAGGAGTGTACCACAGAGATCTAAAGGTATTTGCAAGTGGATTGTTGAGAACCGTTTTTATTTTGTTTCGTATGGAAACGGCTATGAAATATGGAAATCTTGGAATTTAGTGAGGATAAACTCCAGAAGAGAAACTAAGCATTTACTGATTTGCATACATGAAAAAGAGAGATTGATAGACAAAGAGGGGCAGGTTTGGGTTGGGTTCGTATGAAGTTGAAACGACTGCGTTTTGTATTGTTACAGTCAAGCTTAGGCTATGGTTGGTTAGAACTTAGAAGTAAGGTTTTTAATGGAATGGAATGCAATGTAAATAGATGTAATATTAAAAAATTGTAGTATGGGAGGGATGGAAGGGTTCATGATGTAATATAGTGAAATGTTATTTGGATGAAGGGTTTATAATGTAATATAATGTAAAGTTGTTTATCATTTTACATTCCATCCTAAACCCTCCAAATCAGAGGTTTTTTATTTTGACTGTTTAGGATGGAATAAGATGTAATATAAAACCGCTCTTCCATCTTATTCTATTATAAACCCTCCTCCTAAACGATATAATAATATTATATTTCATTCTATTAATAAACTCTCAACCAAATATAGCCTTAGGGACAAAGGACGAGGATGACAACTACAGGGTTTCGTGTATTTTTATAATCTTTATTTTTATGAACTACTATCTTGAAACTATTTGTTATATATAATATTTCATTTTAATATTATGAAAAAGTATAATATTAAATTATGAATCCTTTCTAGTAACAAGTTAAAGTTTATGAACATTAATATTTTTCATTCCACTTAATGTTAAATATTACTAAACCAGATTTGGCAAACTTAGAACCACATTTAATTTATAAGATATTAGTTTTAAGACGAACCATCTTATTCCAAACTAATTTCAATGACATAAGAAATTCATAAGTTATCTTTTTTTTAGCTTTGAATTTCTGCAAAATATAGCATTTGTATATATTTCATTTTTCTTTTTTAAAAATAATAAAACATGGTTAATTCAAATAACAATAAAAATAAATAAATAAATAATATTATAGAATTAAATTAAAATATATACTTTTTTAAAAACTTAATTGACCAAATTGCTACTACTTTCTTCTTAGTCGTTTAGCTTAAATATTCTCTTACAACAACAACAACAATAACAATAACGAAGATTATTGGTTCATCATATAATAATAGTGTAACATCCCGTTACCGATGTGAGGGCATATCGGTAATTTGGATGGCTTGAGCAGTGAGTGCATTCATGACTGA
>JAOTIZ010000003.1:3680606-3693856 GCA_027123425.1 Erythroxylum panamense
CCTTCAACGACGTGTTACAAAAGACGTCGTAGATCACCAATGCTTACCTACCTTCCACGACGTTGTTTGCGACGTCTAAATAGACGTCGAAGATAGTTTTCAACGACGGTAAATTTCCTTTACCGACGTTTCAAAAACGACGCAAAAGGCCTCCTTTTCTTGTAGTGTGTCCCTCATTAGCTGTTTGCTTAGAACAAGAAAGATCATAAGCAAGATGATGTCAACTATAGTCCATATTCTCACCTATTGTCCAATTGTGTATAACACCTTCTGCATTGTTGTATACTTTCAACTTTATGGAAATTGGCATGCGAAAAGTCGAATAAATTAAGGAAGCACCCATAATTAAGTTTAAATAAATGTTTTGAGATTTTGTTTAAAATATTTTTTCAGCATCAATAAAGACATAACTCAATGCTTGAACTAGTGCACAAATCTAGTGAAATGTTGTTATAAAGCAATTAGCGTAAATATCAAATGAACCAAACCAAAATATTGCATCCACCTAGTCTACTTTCAAGGAGAACCCGATTGGCATCAATTGAATTTTACATGGTAAAGGGATAAAAGAAGCTTTTTTTGTTGTTGTTAGCTTACGAGGTGTCTTAGAAGGGTTCCAACTGTGAGAAGGCACCTTTAAACTATCCACTTCTAGACTAATCCTTGCTTACACTGGGTCAGCCTGTAAGGGGTAAAGTGCTGACCAAACAAATTTTTCCATTCTCAAGACTCGAACTCGAGACCTCTCGCACCGGGCCAGCCCGTAAGGGGTAAAGTACTGGGCTGGCTAAACAAATTTCTCCATTCTCAAGACTCGAACTCGAGACCTCTGGTTAAAGGATGAGAATGTTGAACCACTCACATCAACCTGTTTAGTTGGACAAAAGAAGCTTTAGCATGGAAGAATGAATCTTTCTTTGAGGGCGACAAATTGGACTCCTCGATCTTGTAAATCTCCCAGTCTTATTATTTTGTCCGAAAGAACCTGTTCATTACAGTCGGCCGGAGTCTGAGAAAGATTCTGTAACTAATTGTCCTATATCGGCAACAACAGTGGATAACAAAGGCATGCAACTAGGTAGCCATGCACTTGGAGATCATGTGTTGTGATGTTTCTACTTATCAATCACAAAGTTCCATATATTAAAGTTAAAATGATAGATCCATTACTAGTTTGGTGGTCATCAAAACATACAAAAAATAAATTCTCAAATACATATAATACTATGGACAAAGTAAAGGGCAATGGCAATATCTAAGTCAACATTGCTTACCGTAAATACCAATTCCTATGTTAACGTTGTTTCTTGATCCTTTACACCTAGGTCTTTACGTCCAATCTATATTTATATATAGTTCAACGAAACACTAGTCTGTCGTTCATCTTTCTCTTTTCTCCTTCAGGGTTTTGCTTGTTTTCCTTTGAAAGTTACGATCATGGGGGCCAAAATCAGCAAAATCTCAAGCTTCAAAGGAAAGTTGAGTGATTTAAGTAAGAAGTTTGCCTCTTGCAAACTACTCCAGTCTCCTGATCAATCTTCAACAACAATAAAGAACAAGTTGAACGGGAAAAAGGTGATGACTAGAAGGGCATCAAATCAATCCAAGAACAGAAAACTGAGGGATTTGATGAATGTAGAGGATCACTGCCTCAAATCCTATCCAGGGAGGTCATCAAGAACGTTGCTGGATTCGATTAGCGTCGATGATGAGCGTTGTTCTGTCAAACGATCCTCCAAAAGGGTACATCCACATTCTACAAGATCAGCTCGTAAGAGAACTTCTTTGTCCTTTGAAGGAAGACCTACTTTCTCTCGTAAGAGAACTTCTTTGTCCTTTGAAGGAAGACCTACTTTCTCCCTGGAGGAGACATTGGTGATCCTAGACCGTAAAGCCGACCAGTACTTTTCGACGATTCCAATGTCGGTTGATGTTTCTTCTGTTAGTAGAAGGCAAAGTGCCGGTGGCAAGCCCAAGAAGGTGAGGTTTAAGCCAGTAGAAGAGACTGACATTTACACGTTTTACTCACCAAATCAATAACTCCTCGAGGCGTCACCTTAATTAGAAATGATGACAACTTGACTGTTTCAAGAGCAGCTTCTTGTAGATGGATTGGTTCTTTTCTTCTTCCCAAATTCTTGGAAATGTGATCCGTGATTTGTAAACTTCAGGCAGTAGTGAGTTAATAAAGGGATTTTTTTTATTTAAGCGATATCGTGAGTTTAAATTATTTTCATGTATGTAACTGTTTAAAATTTGAGATCAGAACTTTGTCTTTTGTAAAAGACCTATTCAGCTTGTGTGGGGATTAATCTAAATATAAATGATTTAAAGATGTCTTCTCATAATTAAAACCAGCCTAAGATACCCGGAAAAAAAAAGTTCTTTACTGACTGTTTAATAGCTGGCTAGTTTCTCCTACTGATCATTGTTTCATTGGATTGCACAAATTTTTTTCATAAATCCATTTACTTAACCAAAAAAAATGGAAGAGAGGAATATTATTATTATAGCTGAACTTAATTAATCAAAAACATGTTTGTTTTTTTTTTAATTTTCAAATTTAGTATTTGAGTTTTCATTTTAGTTTCTTCCTATTTTTTTAAAATTTGCAAAAATTACAAAAAATGATTTTTGTTTTTTTATTTTTTATAATCAGACTATCAACTAAATATATATTATCTAATATTTAATATATTAATTATTAATTATTATCAATAATTTAATTTAATACTATAATTAATTAATTAAAATATGGAAAATTTAGTTTTATTTAATAATTTATTTATTTTTGTAATTAAGTTAAATAAAATTAATTTAATAATTATTAATAAATATTGTTATATTTAAACATCTTCAAAATGTAAAAGTTTTAAATAAAATTTTTATTTAATAATTAAAATATATATTAGTTATAAATAAATTTTAATTCTAAAGTTGTTTATTTTAATAAAATAAAATAATTTTATTGATAATTTATTAATAAATATTATATGAAAAATTAAAATACATTTAATTAATTAAACATAATTCATTTTTTATCCAATATGTAACGATACAACATAACTCTGTTAACGAAACAAAATTTTATATTTATTTGAAAAAAGTAGAAATTAAAAACAGAAAATTAAAACTAAAAATTAAAAAAAAAGAACGGGCCTACTTGTTAAATAAGATATTGTCCCATTATGGTTAAAAAAAGTAAAAAGAAAAACTGAAAGCGAACCCAAGAAAGGGGTAAGGTACGTAACAAGCGGAACCACCGAGAGAGTTGCTCTCTCTATACGTGGACGCGAGATTACAATGCCACGCATTGTTGAACTACCGATTTAAAGGGGGACAGATCCTCTGTCTCAAAATGTGTGTACTAACTCTGTCTCATTTAATTCTAGCCATCTATTTATGTAGATCCCGCATAAAAAATAGCTAGGATTTAATGGGACAGAGTTGGTACACACATTTTGGGACAGAGGATTTCATGCCGATTTAAAGGAATTACATCTTCTGTTTAATATTATGGTGTCTTATTTTGTCTCATAAATTTCAGTTATTTATTTATACAGGTTTCACATTTATTTATGTAGGATCTACGAGAGATTCACGTAAATAAATGACTGAAATTTATGGAACATAATAAGACATCGTAAAATTAGACAAAAAACATTCATATGCCGATTCAAAGTATCAGCTTCAATAGTCTTTTTTTGTTACAAGGAACACACGAAATCTAGCCTAACCGACGCAAAGATCTGCGATACAAAAATCCTTGCTGGCCCCGAGTCAGAGGAAGTTGGATCAGAGTCGAGGCTTCTAAAGAATTCGAAGACCCGTTGGGGAGATAGCTGCTAAAGAAGTCAGACTATCGACACACTGGTTCTTTTCTCGATATACGTGCTAGAACTGTAGCGCTCACACTCGGTGAAGATAATGATGAATGCCTGTCACCAAAAAAGTATAATCAATGTGAGGAATATATGAAGAGGAGAGGATATTTATCACCTTTAATAAATTGATTTCGACAATCACTCGTCGATAACTCTGCTCCCAGGCCAACTGGAGCCCGGAGCAAATGCCCCAGAGTTCAGCTGTGAGCGGAGAGGCTCGGTCAAGTTTGTGGAGGAACCCCCCGTACTATTGCCCATGACAGTTCCTGATAAGGCCACCTGTAGCAGCGATGCTGATCGTAAGATGGGTCGTCCCATCCGTATTCAATTTGACCTATCCCTCGGTCGGTTTGATCCAGCCCGTCCCATGTCCTAAAGAAAGCTTCAACGGTCTTTACACTAACAAGTAATTGATCTCAAGCATGACACGTGTTCTTAATCATCTCCAGAAACTGTCTGCGGGCAAGCCAACATGGGTATTTCGTCTAACAAAACTCCTTACTTTCCTTCAACCTAACAGAATTGGAACGTCTTGTAATACCTAAAACTCCTTACTTTCCTTCAACCTAACAGAATTGGAATGTCTTGTAATACCTCCCAACTACTGTTGAGCATCTTTCAAGAGAATGCACCAACTCTCGCAATCAAATTTCTCCCTCAGGTTCCTTCAGTCTTAAGGATCTGAAAAGATCGTAACTTGAAAAGGAAAGGACAAAGAAAAAGGAAAGCGAACAAACATGAGGAAGCTGACGTTAGTATTAATGGTAGTTTTGACTGGAAGTTCACAAGTGACAATACTACAGGTTAACTGAACTTGGAGTGGTAGATACATGGGAAGATGTAGTCCAAGCGCTTTTGTCTTTGCCTGTGGTGAATTGTAGCTCCACTTCCACTAGGTAGTTGGTACCCACCGCTCCATAGGAGTGAGTACTTTCTAATTTAGATCCTCCAAGCACTTAACTAATGATATCGTACACATAGATCTATGAAGTTGTTAACTGTTTTAATAATGTGACATTTAATTAGAAAATTTATAAAAAATCAGATGAGTTGATAAGGAGCTCTTTTAGTTTAAATGAAGTCGCAGATTTAAACTTTTTTTATGTATGCAGCTATTTAAAACTTGGAACTAAAGCTTTGCCTCCAACAAGGAACTTATCCGACTCAAGCGGGGATTAGTTTAGGTGTGAATGACTTAAAGGTACCTTCCTATAATTGAGACCTTCCTATAATTAGAACTATCCTAAAACATCTCGTGAGTAATAAAAAAATTTATAAAAAATATGAACTTATTCATAATCTAAATTTTAATTGTTAAAATTTAAAAACATATATCTTATTTTAAGAAAGAGTTTTAGGTGATTACAAAAATTTAAATTCAAAAAGTGAAATTTTTAGTATAATATAATAAGAACAAATTTTGGTTTAAATCTCCATTTTACTCAAAAATCAGAAAGACTCCAACAGGTGACCTAACCCGACTTGCCTCACATAAGTTCAGGGAAGGAAGTTGCCTAGAAAGTGAGGAAACCTCTCCTTCACTCAAGAAAGCTACCCCTTTCTGTCTTCTGCTACACTGCTTTCTACTAGGCCTTTCCCTTTTACTGTTATATACCGACTAAAGATTCTCCTTTTCTTGGTCAGGAAATAACTGTCAGTGAAGTTGTTGGTTGCTAATCTCTTGCTATCTAACAATGGCCATAGCAAAAGTTCTGATGGTTCTGACCATAGTTTCAGCGAGTCTCAGTGCTGACCCGGTTGGAGCTCAAGTGCAACATCTGGTCGGAGGTGATCGTGGTTGGGACCCTTTAAATAACTTCGCCTCTTGGTCGGCGGGCAGAGTTTTCCGGGTTGGAGACAAAATCTGTAAGCCTTAGCCTCTCTTTTCCTGTTGTTGAGCTCTTATAAAATGATGATACGAATTAGTAATTAGTAATTACTGCACGTTTACTGTTTGCTTGCTGAGAAAAACTTCAAAGCAGGAGGCTTTCGGTCATTTATGGTATGGTTCTTACTTCTTAGAGTTTGTGACGTTCATGGATGTTTTCCCACCTTTTTCTCGGCAACCAAACGTCTGGAGATGATTTTTTTTTCTTTTCCAATTTGAATATTATTATTATTATTTCTTGTTTATGTGAGTGTTATTTAATTGCAATTTATTTTGGGTCACGTGGCTGTACGGACTTGCTCGGAGTCAGGGTTCAGCTACTCTGCAGCTCAGGGGAAGATCGTGGAGCTCAAGACCAAAGAAGAATACGAGTCGTGTAATGTGAGCAACCCGATCAGAATGTACACCGACGGCGTAAACAGCGTGCCGTTGGACGGGGAAGGGATCCGCTACTTTGCAAGCAGCAACACGGAGAGTTGCAAAAACGGGTTGAAGCTACACGTGGAGGTGCAGCCTCAAGGCACCCTTGATAAACAAAAAGTCCACTCATCGGATGGTTCAGCCTTGGCTGCTGCTGGGCCAACCCCATCCGATTCTACCCATCTCATTGCAAGCTTTGTGCTGTTGGTGGCTGGACTTGGGCTTTGCTTTATGAGCATTTAATCCTTAGATATACATCTTAATCTTTGTTTCCCTTTTCTTTTTCTTTTGCTGTGAGATGGCAGTATTAGGGTTCGAAAGCCAGTCTTCTGACTTCTGTACTTTTGATTCACGAGCTTCAGTGATTATCATAACCCACTTGGCAGTTAAATTAAGCCTATAGATTGTAGTGATGAGACAAGAAAATGGCATGTAATAGAAACTCAGGCTTTCCATTGCTTACAAAACTACTAACATGTATGCAATTACAATTCAATGTTTGTGTGCTGTAGGGTATTAATCAGCATGGGTTAGTTTGAACATCAAAAGCCCCTGCAAGATCAAGGTTCCATAGAGATAAAAGTGTTCATTGGCTGATGCTTGTCTGGTTAAATATATGTTGTGCAAACTATCATTTGTCTCTCAATACAACATAACCGGATCCACTTGTCTTTTGAATCTTGGAAATCCTCCTCAGAATATCTGCAAACGCCTTCTTGTCCTGAAATAATGAGAGAAACAAAGGTTGTTGACCTGATATTTTGCAGAAACTGAAGCATAACTCTCATTTAACACAAATTATGGGAGCTATTGTTATAGCACTCGTCAAAGAGAAGCGTAGATGAATATATTTCAAACAGTGCAACCCTCAATTCAGTTTATGATGTAGGGAAAATAAGCAAGTCTTTAAGCAGACATTTTTAAAATGAAGAGCAAAGCAATACCTCAGAACTCCTTAACCGGGATTTGAACCTAGCAACAAGGTCTTGTGTCGTCACTGGCCCGTTTTGCAACAGAACAGCCCGAATCTCTTCTTCAGTAACAGGTCCAGTGGAGGATGTTGATCCTGTTTTTGATGAAATTGGCGTTCCTTTAGAAGTTGTACCATTTTTAGTAGCTGGTGTAGTTTCTTCTTTCACAGCAGGTTTTGATTCCTGATGCCATGCAAGTCAGTCAGCGATTTCTGGACATTTAACTGTCCCACAAATTGGTTATAAAATCCATCAAGAAGAGGAAATAAATACATTTTCTGTCTTCACTTTCTTTGGTGGTGGAACGCCTCTCGATGCCTTCAAATCATCACCATTTAATTTCCTTTTTCCCTTTGATGACTTGGAATTTGATGGAGTACCCTTAGCAGAACTAGGTGCAGGTTTTGATGGACTACTGTCAACAGGTTCCTCCCTAGGTGCATCTTTCTGCTTCGGAGCAAGTACTGGAGATAAATTCGTGTCATCATCTATCTGGACGAACATAAAAGGTTCCTCATCAATTAAACCAGATAAATCTAAAAAAGATTTTGAAACTACCACAGATCATACGATCTATCAAGCAATCCAAGTAACAAGTTAGTGGTTGAAACATGTCAAAATATTTAAAGAATAGCCCAGATAAGATTTAAACAAGTGGCCTAAACTATCTCAGAAAATGTAAGGAAGCTCCAATCCATCATAGGAAGGCTTTACACAGCGCATCAGGGAAACACAAAATCATTATAGTAAATTACCAACATCCATCACAATGCAATCAGAGAAGATCATAAGCTGTCAACAAAGACTAGTAATTAAATTAGATATCAAAAACCACTTACTTCGTCGTCGTCTTCGTCGTCGTCGTCATCTTCTGCATCGGAATCATTTAGTCCACCAGCTCTGCCCAGTAGCTCTTTCAACTCCTTCCCAGACTTGCTGAGTCCTCCTTCATCCTCATTTTCTTCATCCTCGTCTTCTTCATCCTATAAAATATTTAGATATCCAAACATTACGGAAACATTTCATTGTAAAGCTGAAATTGTAATAGCTTTATTATCTATTAGGCTAAAATAACAGCATTACGAATTCAGAAGCCTATCAACAACAAAGTCTAGATTCTAGAACTTAAATCAAAGTCTCTCTACAACAAGACTGCAAAAATTGTTAAAACTAGAGAATGTTCAACATCTTTCTATACATATACAACAAATTTCTAATGAGATATCTCCCCATTTTCTATATCCATAACCATGCAGTACCTCTAACCAACTTCCTGAGGCATAAACATCCTCTAAAACAGTCTTTTAACTATCGTGCTTCACTAGTCATACACAACAGGAGTAAGACACCAAATGTAAAAAAGTAAAAAAAAAAGCAAAGATGGGAAATGGGTATAGGGAAAACAATGATTTTAACAATTAATCATTTTCATCTGTCATATAGATCTTGCTATAGTAGCCTGAGCATTGAGAAAGGGAAAAAAAAGAAAAGATAAAACACAGAATGCAAAACACAGACCTGCTTTATTTCTGGGGGAGCTGGAACCTCAGGAGCCAAATCTTCCCGCTCTTCAGGATCATTACCAACAGCTTCATCATCATCAGTGAAAATTTCTTCATGCTCCCAATCATCACCTAGAAACAACAGAAAGATATCCGCTACAGAATTTAGACTATCTAATTGATGTATTGAATACACCTTGTAACATTTAAACACGAATGAAGTTCAGACCAAAAGAGAGGAAAGCAACAGATTAATAGAAAGAAGGGAATGCGATCATAAGCATGCAGTAAAAAGTATCTGTATACTCGACATAACGATGGTGAAAGAGGTAGAAGTTAAGAATTTGGTATCAGCAATTGAGATTAAGAATACCGAAGTGTGAGGACAAACATGTACCTTTTTCTATATCATCATCGTCCATATCATGATCACCTCCCCTTCGCCCTTCTTCATCATCATCACCACTCCGTTTATTGAGTCCAAGCCTATTCTTCCTAGCTGCCTCTTCTTCTTCGTCTTCTTCTGCCCTGTCGGAGACATTGCCTTCTTCCTCTTCGTCAGTAGTCTTTTTACGCCCTCTTCCACTAGTAACACCACTCTCCTTCTCATCAAATTTCTCCACTTCACCAAATGCTGCAGCTCCATTATTTGCAGCCTTCATCATCCATCTTTGATATCCATCAGCAGTCTTTCTCCTGTTCTTCATCTTCTCTTCTGCTTCCTCCAAAGTAAGTTGCTTATATTGTGCAACCTTGTTAAAGTTATACCTATTAAACATGCCAAACATGGAAGAAAAAAGAGTGTTTGAGACACATCGTCAATATCAAGCAAATCATAAGCGGAGACTTCTTGAATGAAACTCTCATGTTCCCTAGGAAAAAAAAATTCACAAGAAAAATGGATTACAAGGGAAAAACATAGACATGAATAAGACTTGGAAGTAAAAGAAGAGAAAGAACAAGTTTTGGTTTCATTTTTCCTGTATTTTTGGTTGAAAGTCAATTCCCTTTCCTAAATGGGAATCCAAATTCAATTTTTAGAGAAAATCACGTATTTTTGGACGTGAATAAGACTTGGAAGTAAACTCAACAAAGGAAGAAACTTAGACAGTTGTCCACTATATATTACTGAATGCTCCAAATCCTGATAAAAATGCTTTGGGCCACAATTGCACAAAAAGTTTAAATCTCATACCAAGAACCAGCAGGGATAGCATTGAACTCTTTCCCTTGCATCATCAACAAGTAGTAGGTCGCTGATTGGGAACCTTCAAGATGACCCTGGTACTGAAACTGACCTGTTTCATCTTCCAACATCCAAGGCTTGTTCTTGTACTTCTCCTATGTGAGTGAAGTTTCAGAAAATATTGAACAAAAGAGCATTTCAGTAACTGACCAATATCCAGACGATTCTTAATCATTCAAGTTCAGTCTATACTGTCAATGATCCAGAATTTGACTGACATTTATATGTTGTAGCACATTTTATCCGTCTCTTTCTCTAATTTTGATTGAGTTTGACAAAGGCAGAATGAAGGTTACAATTCATTCAGACAATAATAGGAAAAGCCACATAAAAATTCTGATTCATCCATGACTTTCCATTTACAAAGGTCCCAAACTGAAAAGTTAAAATTCAGAACTAACTAGAAGTTATTAAGAAGAGAAATGCATATACTATCATTCACATAATTATTAAGAAGAGAAATGCATATACTATCATTCACATAATTAACATAGATGGTATAATGAAGTTAAGAAGATAGAACTTAATTTCATGTCAACTAATCAAATCAATCATCCACACAATGTCAAAATCTCAAAAAATAATCATGACCAACTATCACTATTTACGGTCTCAAAGGGTTTACGAAGTATGTCAAGAGTCTAAGAACAACTAATCTTCCAAGAAGAAGAGCAGCCCGATAGAAAGTGACATCGCCGGTAAGCAAAGCAATAAGGGAAGAATATACACCCGCAATGCATCGGTAAGTTGGCGTCCTTGAAGTCCATCTTTATGTAGAGTCCATTTATTCTCTGCATTTTTCTTCCTCGAAAAAGTTGGTAGTCCATTCATAAATCTACCAATAAAGTAGTTCTTCTCACTGCTAGGACTAGCCCTAACATTATACTCCTACAATGCAAGCAACAGAATACCAAGAATTCAGCTTCCCAGAAATTCAAAAAGGAAGTGAATTACTAAAGCCAGGAACTAGGGTACAACATCTTCCGACCCAAAACAGATTTTCTTGACACAATGAAATAATTCCCACTACCAGAACCCCTCAGGAATCGAAGTTTCCACCAATTTATAACACAAACAACGCTGTAGAATCAACAAGAACTATTTTTTGTGGTCCATTTTAACTTCTTCTGTGATTGCAATCAGTTTCTTTCGCTATTCTATTCTTGTTCAACTTTTTTTTTTTAAAGAACAGGTAAGAGATACATTGAATGAGGAAGAACAAGTGAGAGAGAGATTGAGAAGACAAACTCGAATCAAGCGAGAGACGGTCGCACCACAATCATAGCATTTGGCACGATTCTCAGCCATGGTTTTGCCACAGGTCAAGCAAAGCGTCATGTGCTTGCAATTGCTTCCATACAAATCCGTCGTCGATCCACACCCACTACACGACGACTTCAATAGCAAATCAAACGACATTTCCCTTCTAACTAACAGCAAGAGACCAAATTCCTCGTTAGGGTTTCAGAATCTAACCAAGTTTTGTGCTAACGAATGTATGAATTGGAAAAGAAATGAAAACAGAAAAATCCCGTAAAAATCTTCACAATACAAAAACGTGTACACGACGACGGATAGGTCGGTTCTTTGAGAAACGGTCCAAGCCCAAGCTCAAGCCCAATGTTGGAATGACGACAAAAGGTCTGAAAGAGCCACGTGAAGCAGAAGAGTGAGGACCTCGTGTGTTTGCGTGTGGCTCTCGGTCACCTAACCCTCCGGCAATCATTTGGCCCCATCTACCACCACCATAGCTTAGCTTCACTTCACTTGTGCGTGTGAGTCCACCAAATTTTTTGGGTTGAAACGACCATACCCACATTTTGGCACCAAAAGAAACTCATAGATATTATCCATCCAACCTTCAATCACCGTCTGGTATTCAATCTCCGTCTGTCACTCCACTCGCTCTCTCCTGACCTTTTCTTGTCTACTTCGCCACTCTCTTCCATCAGCAACAAACCCCAACATGGCTTTGAAGTCCTTCATTGAAGTCCATTCCGACTCTCACTTCCCCATCCAGAACCTACCCTTCGGCGTCTTCAAGCCTCTTCCCACTTCTTCGTCTCGTCCCGGGGTCGCTATAGGCGACTATGTCCTCGACCTCTCCCAGATCGCCCTCGCCGGCCTTTTCAACGGCCCGGCTCTTAATGGCTCCGATTGCTTCCTTCAGGTCAGTATGGTTTTATCTAGCTTAACGACGTCGTTTCTAGTGTGGACTATGTTTGTCACACACAGTCACTTCTTCATATTTCATTTCAATAGTATAGTTATCTGTGTATATGGTACCTTTTCTTGAGTTTTTATGGTATTCTTGTTTGAATGCATTCTTGGTTTGTCAGCCTAACTTGAACAAGTTCTTGTCTTTGGGACGACCTGCGTGGAAAGAAACTCGAGCGACCCTTCAAAAGTTGTTATCGTGTATGTTCTTCCACATATAGTACTCAAACTATCACTATTGTTGTATTGGTTACGGAATTGTAACAAGAAGTTTGTGTCTTTTGATGCAGCTACTGAGCCCACATTGCGTGATAATGCTGATTTGAGAGAGAAGTCGCTTGTTCCAATGGTACGATGGTGATAAGTACAGGAGCTTGTTGATCTTATCTGAGTTATTCTTTGATCAAATTTGTTTTTGCTTGTTTCTGCAAATTCACAGAGCAAGGTCGAGATGGTACTTCCTGTTGTGATAGGGGACTACACTGACTTCTTTTCATCCATTTATCATACTAAGAATTGTGGGATTATATTTCGTGGACCTCAGACTCCAATTCGTGACAATTGGTATCTATAATTTTCTTTAAGTCGCGGGGTCTTTAGATAAATGTCTTGCCACATACATTTGAGTACCAGTTTTGACCATACAAACTCACTTGTGTTCAGGTTCCAACTTCCTGTTGCTTATCATGGACGTGCTTCCTCCATTATTGTATCCGGAACAGATGTTGTTCGACCAAGGTCCAACTTCCATTTTGTCCTATCATGACATTGATTCACTTCTTCCTTTGACAATTTCTAATTTTTGGTTTATCATCAGTAAGCTTAAAAAAGATTAAAGATTTTTTGGACGTGGTAGAATATAATAGCTGAAGCATTTGATATGGTTTGATGTAGTGTTCATTTTCTTACTTAAAATTTGTCTCATTCTAATTACGAGGGAAATTTGTAAACTTCTAGAAAATTTTGTATCCTTTTGATTAACTAATTTATGAAGAAAATTATTTAGCAAAAAGGATGGAAAGCTGTATTTGGTGGACATTTGTTGATGTTTTGCATTTCAATGTTTCTTTTCTCATGCTACTTATCCAATCCTCTTCTTGCATGCATGAACGTTTCTTTTCA
>JAOTIZ010000003.1:3693956-3709204 GCA_027123425.1 Erythroxylum panamense
AAACGTCTCCGTCCCACGGTTTCAGATTGGACTAAATTTTTAGTCCAATGTCCATTGAAGACACAAGGGTTAAGGACCGGACGGCAACCAAACACCACTACTGACAAAATATATATGTCCGTGTCCTCTGTCTTCACGTCCTCAGACGGCAACCAAACACAGGGTAAGTCTCACTTATGGACCGCCCGTTGTTATCAACCAATGGGGCAATTAAAAGATAAATAAGTGTGAATTATATCAATGTTATTCGGATTTTGTACAATGGGCTTCTTTATGCTTAAATCCAAAGACAGCTACATCTTAGTAGCACAGTTGTATTTTCATCGCAGCCCTATTCCGATACCAATTGGATCAGAAAATCAGTTCTCGATTTTGTTAAAATACAAGTAAAACGCTTGTCAAATGAAATGATCTTTGGTTGCAAACTTCCTAGACCTAGTCAAGTTCGAATCCTACCGGCTTCCTGTCAATAATAAGAACTTCCATAGAGAAGTTTTCTGCTTAGGCCTCAGTTTGTATACTCTGGACTGTACAGAAGAGAGTTTAAGCAATAAAATCGTTTAGGCCCAAATCAAGTTTTATTATCTAGTTTTTTTTATAACAAACGGGCCAAAGCTAAATTAGAACTACATAAGAATCACACGAGAGAGAGAAACTTTCACTAAGTCCGCAAATAACAAGGAAGAAATGCCGTCAACAGGCTCAGGAAACCAGTGTACACTTAAAGACAAGCTATAACTAAAGTTAGTTAACTAATCCTTACATCGATTACCCTCACGATAAACATGGTGCACTCGCACCTCCCAATTTCTGGAAAGAAAATCTCTTATTGCGGTAACCAAAGTATTGACCACACGATTTTGCGCACTGAAAATGATGGAAACAACCAGAGCTGAATCGATAGACAAATCTACCATGGAATAACCAAAGCTCCAAGCGAGATGAAGCCCATAAAAGACGACCCATAATTCAGCCTGTCAAGTTGCGCAGAAACGCACATTTGCACCAAAACCCACTACGAAATGACTCAAAATTGAAACTTTCTAACACCATTTACTGGAAATCATCAAACTTAGGATACAAGAAATTGGTCAGATTTGACTTACCTATTTAGTGACTCTTTTCTTCTTCTTCTTTTTTTTTTTCCCACACAAGGTATCTTAAGAGGGTCCTAATTATGATAAGACACCTTTAAGTCATCCACATCTAGACTAATCCCTACTCGAACTAGGTAAGTCCCTTACGGGAGGTAAAACTTTGACCTCAAGTTTTAAATAGTTACATACATAAGGAAATTCGAACCCGCAATTTCACTTAAGTTAAGAGAGTTTCTTACTAACTTACCTACGCCTTGTGATTACCCTTGAACCTTTAGCTGGTTCATGATTGGTAGCTTCTTGCTAAGACCTAATTAATAATTATAGGAAGAACACAAAACGCTGTTTGCATTTATAGATTATGTTGACTTTATAATACAACACAGAAACATCAACATAACGACATGTCTACTTCACCTTCATATGATTGAACACCTAATCCTTACATTTCCTCTTATCCATAGCTTTTTTAAAACTGTAATTTAGTACTCTATTACAGTTAATTACCAATGCTCATTGATTCCGATTCGTTACTAAATTCAGATGAACATTTTCCGGTGATGGGTCATGATCTTAAAGCCATTTTCTGGTACACACTTTGCATTAATGCGCGAGCTTTCTTTTTTCTTAAGCTCGATTGGAACTCTCATGTCTATTTGCTTTTGAACTGCAAAACGAAGTCTTTTGGAAAGTTGATCTCTTTATTGGGAGGTGAGACGATGAACAACACCTAACGACACTGATTTGCTTCTTTTTATCAATTATAGAGCAATGGTTCTGTCAAGACCATCACTCTTCATG
Organism: Erythroxylum panamense; assembly: GCA_027123425.1. Taxonomy (NCBI): domain Eukaryota; kingdom Viridiplantae; phylum Streptophyta; class Magnoliopsida; order Malpighiales; family Erythroxylaceae; genus Erythroxylum; species Erythroxylum panamense. The sequence continues at coordinate 3,695,855 of JAOTIZ010000003.1, forward strand.
CTTTTCTTCACACTTTTTAAGTAAAAATATTTAAAATTTAATTAAAAAATAAATTATTAAATAAAAATTAACTAGTTTAGTAGCGTTTATAAAAATTAGTTAATGTACGAAAATTATTAATCATTATAATAAATCGAACCAAAAAATTAATTACTTTAAAATTTTAGGGAATGAATTGACTGAATTAGCTCGATATTTTATTCACTACAAAAAATATTTATGAGATTTGGATTTTAAAAGTAATTTATTTGTTATAAAAATTATTCTTATTTCTTGAATTATTAAAAATCATGTAATAAAATATAAGATAAATTAAAGACTTTATTTACCATTGTAATTATTTTAAATTATTAAAAATTCAATAGTATTTAAAAAGACCTTATACTATATTTTTATAATATTTTAATGTAAATTTTTATGGAATTAACGATTTTCAATTGTATATAAGAACTTATATAGGTACCTAATAATTTGCATTAAACTTCATAAAAAGTTAACGAAAATTGTTAATTGTTTAAATATTTAAAATGTTTTTTCAATAATTAAAATAATAAACATTAGATACCCATCAACAAATTAAAAATAGCTCCACATGACTTAATTCAAGGTAATCAGTCTTTAATTTATTTAAAAATGTTAAGTAAATTCTTTTTTTATTATTATTTATAATATTATATTACATTTTAATATTTTTAAAATAATGCTGTTAACACTCTAAATTTTAATAAAATTAAGTTTATGTTACTTTTTAATAATTAAGTCTTAATTAACACCTTCACTCAGTAATTAGCAACTTTATCACTCTTTAAAATATTTAACAGTATGATTAGGAAAGTACATAATTGAATTGGCTGTGTGATTAGACAAGAGAACAGTGAACTCTCACCAAACTAGGAAAAAAACTTGTAGGCGGCCAAGGTTGATGTGATGATCAGGCAGCAGCAGAATCCAAATGGAGCACGAAAATCCAGAACATCACCGATCGGACGGTGCAAAAGTGACCGGCAACACTCGTGTGCAATTGATTTTATTTTAATTCCACTGTAATCATATAATAATAATAATAATAATGAAAGTACGTACGTTAGGCGTAGCTGCTGTTTTAGAGATCCTTTACACGCAATTGCTGACATCAGCACAGTCTACTCTGCTTCACTTCCTTCTCTCTGGCGCGTTAGAAGTTAGAACCCGGTTTATATCATTATTTTAATAATTCACTAAAATATTTAAAATGTTAAACTGTTTAATGTTTAATTTAATTTTAAAAAAACAGAAACTGAATTTTGTCACCCCTAGTTATAATTTATCATATTAAACTATCTTATAAATATAAGATTCAATAATTAAAATTATATATATATATAATCACTATCATCACATCCAATTCAAGCGAAATCTGGAGAGGTTTAATAGTATACAGTCTTACTTCTACATAATGAAGAGGTTGTTTTCAATAAACTCACATATAGATGTGATAGAAAAATAATCATACAGGTTAAAAGAATAAATAAGTAAAAATAATACGTAAATATTTAAGTAAATATAATTACAATAAATACATAATAATAATAATAATAATGATGATAAAACTACTACTAATAATAAACAGAATAATAATAACATTATTATATATATATATATAATGTTATTAAATTAAATTGTCTTTATTCATGTCCAATCCAGCGAAGAGCGTGGTGAAGACGGGAATTATGAGCGAGTGTGAGAGAGGCGCAGAAGGGAAAGAGTACGTACAGAATCTGTTTACAAGGATTGGGAAGTCTGATAACTCCGTTACGTAGGTCGACGGCGAAGTCGGGGGTTTCGCACCTTTGTGGGGTGTGTTTGACGATGGAGGTGGGCCCCACTAACACTAACGTTAACATGACGTTAGTCACCTGAAACTGAACGTAAACATAAACAGATTTATCTCTCCTGTTCTTGTCAGAAATTAAAGATTTTAATTATATATTTAAAATGTTTTATCGTGTTAAAGTTATATTATAAACTAATTTTTCTTCATATTTAGTGAATTAGAATTATTGGTAAATTAGTATTTTCAAAATTAGTCAAATATCAACCAAATTATATAAAATTTCGAAATAAATTATAGAGACATATTAACATTTATAAATGTTAATTAAATTAAATTAATATTTAATTTTAAATTATTAACTCTTTAAAAACTTAAAACAAAATTTAAAGGCTTAGATTTATTATATTTATTGGAATTCGCAATAGAATAAATATTAAAAATTAATCTATCCATTATTTTTACTATTAAAATGGGTAGATTGATTTAGTTTTTATAATTATTAATTTAAATGAATAAAATTGAAATTTAATAAAGAAAAGTTTCAAAATGTTAATAGTCGTAGTAATAGTTGTAATAATAATAGTAATAATAAGGAAAAATAGGGAACAATATTTTATTTTAAATATTTGTTAAATTTTACATTATACTTTTACATATGTTATAATTTATTAAATTATTTATTTAATGTAACTAATTTGTAATTAAAAATTGTTTAAGTAGATATTTAAATTATCAAAATTTTGATTGTTTATTTTTAAAATTAATATAACTAAGATATTGTATTTAAATATATTTTTTGAATGTGAATTTACGCTCTTATGGTTTTTTGCTTGTTATATTAGCTTCTTTGTTTGATATTTACTGCTAGTTTTTAAGTTGTTACTTTTTTAACCTGTATTATTATTATTTTGTCACATCATATGAGTTTATTGGAAATAACCTCTTTATTATGTAGGGATAAGATTGCGTACTATCATATCCCAGACTCCGCTAAACTTCGGGACTTCGAAATATGATGATGATAATGAAGAATGTGATAAATGAAATTATTTATTAAAAAGAAATTTATTTTATTTTATTTTATTTTTTTACAATTTTTATTTATATAATTTTAACAATAAAAATTTATAAAATTGTATTTTTATATATAATAAGTCTGAAATTATTGATTGCCTTTTATTTATAAAATATTCAATAAACTTAGTTTTTGCATATTCACCCTATAAATTTTACACTTTTCATCAACCCAACAAAAGTAAATATATTATCTAATAATAATATAAAATGCTAAAAAGCAAACATGTATACATGCAAGTGTATTTCACGAAAAACGACAAAACTCCTTAGACCTTGTCAGAAATATCTGCGACACAGTTCGGAGTTCAATTATTACCGGGAGTAGCCGGTGGCCTCCCGGTTTCTCGAAACCCTATGCAGAGCAGTGCCTCCATTGAAGAGAATAGAGAGTGCATTAAGGGTGACTGGTGAGGAAGCTGACTGAAACTAAGAGACAAGATTTTGTTTTTGGTGTCTGTTTAACTTCACACACTCACACACACATATATATACAAATTCTTTTTCTTTCTTTTAGGTTGGTGTGTGTATGTGTGTGTAAGTGAGTGATTGTCTCTGTCTCCGTGCGAGGATGCGTGAAATAAGCAACCCTGAGGCTGAAACCCACCCGTAACATGAGCTCAAGTTTTTTCTCAATCTCTTCACGTATCTTTCTGATAACCTGACCTCCTCTGCTATAGCTTCAGACCCAGAAGCTCATGATAGCCTTTCATTTCATCATCACCACATCTCTTTCACTGTTCTCTCTCTTTACTCGTTAGCTCTATCATCTTTAATTTCCCACTTCCGCTTTCTCTCTTCCTTAAGTAGTAGTAGCAGTAGTCTTTCTTTGTGTCTGTGTGACCATGGCGGAGGGTTACGAGCCCTACCATGTCCCACAACAAAGTAGAAGAGATAAGCTAAGAGTTGTGGCTCAACAAAACCATCATGAACTTCAAGCTTGTGCTGGTTTATTTCCTATGTATGATCCCTCACTACTCTCTTCAGATTTGCTTGCTTCGTGTGCTAACAACTCGCTGTCTGGTGTAACTGAGGCTTGTAAAGCCAACCCGGTTTGTGTTGTTAAAGAGGAAGGTTCCAATTTGATAGCTTTTACTGGAGGGATCGTGAATGCTTCTTCTTCTTCTTCTTCTCCTTCTACTCATCATCACCATCTTTACTTGGATCCACGCTCCTCTTTGTCTGTAAACCCTAGTTCGATCCAAGATGTTAACAGTAACCCTTTTCTTTATACATCACATAGCCTTCAAAGTCTCAGAGATTTTGACCAGCCTTATAATAGTGAAGTGATAGTGTTCAAGCCAGAACCTTTGTCGTTGACCACGCATGACTCTAATGCCACTGGACAAGGGCTGTCTTTATCTTTATGTTCTCACCATCCCCACCAAAGTAATCTTCCTTTAGAGCTTAATTTGCAAAGATATGGCTCTGCAATTTATACTGATAAAATTAGCAGCGGAGGTGGTGTGTGTATAGTTCCTGGAACTGGTTCATCTTCGAACGACGTATCTAGAAGCTCGGTCCCTCTCGGTCCATTCACGGGTTACGCTTCAATCTTGAAGGGATCGAGGTTTTTGAGACCTGCACAACAGTTACTTGAAGAGCTTTGCGATGTGGGTCGAGGAATTTACGGCCAGAAGATTACAGTAGACGCGTCTCTGATGGATCCTCCCATTGAATGTTTGAGCGCGAGTGAGATTGTTGATGATCCAGTTAATTGTGGGAATGGAAGTGAAAGTCGAAGGAAAAAATCCAGACTTGTTTCGATTTTAGACGAGGTATGCATCTGCATCCCCTTATCAGTTCATGTTGTTCTTATCATGTATCTGCACTCTCACTTTAGGGCAATCAACGAGGTTTTCGCTGTAATGTACAACGTAGAATTCATGTTTAGTTTTTTTTTTCTTGGGTTTTTTAGATTCAATGTCCAAGTCTTACGGTCATTTGGCTTCTTATTCACTTGAAGCCCTCCTTCAAGTCGGGTTTTTTTTGGTGATACTGGACCATTTAGGATCTGTAGGAGCCATTGGTAGGGTCCTGTTAAGAGAAGTATTGGTTATTTAATGCATTGTCTGGCTTCGAACCAAACTGCAATTGGATGTTTTTCTGCATGAACAGGTGATTGTATAATGCAGCTTTGAAATTTATGTCTTTCCTCAATTTTGGTTCTTGTTATAGATGGCCTCGATGATCACGAAATCATCTTTTTGGAAAAGGTGATAGGAGGGAATATATGCACACATATAGTTGTTATAAAGTATCTGACAACCATAGAAAGAGTTCTAATAGGTGACAAAGTCACCATTTATGGAGCGTAATGTGCATAAAGTGGTTAAAGGGAATACATTTGAAAAGATTTATACTCCAAAAAGCAGAGTAACTTAAAGAATAATTGGATTCCAAAACCTAAAGAAAAACAGATGAGTAGATGATAAGGTGTGTGCACTTTTTGAAGGAGTGGCTTAAATTTAAGCAAGGTGTACTTACAATTTTTAGCTATCAGTTAGTTATATGATTCTTCACCTTTTCAAAGTAACAAAGGCAAGTTTTTAGGTTCTATTATTCCTTCATGTGCATTTTATGTTCTTTTGATTCATCACGAGCATCGGTATCGCATTATTTGTAGTAAGTTATGATGGTGTATTTGATGCCTAGTCACGATAATAGCAGTTACATCGGACTTGAATGGTACTCGGAGGTTGAACTATCCATGTCACTGAAGTTTTGTGCACAATTCGATGGTTTATTGTTGCAGAAACTTTGGACTAGAGAAAGTGGATTAAGAACTCGACATTTAGCCAAAATAACGCTATCTTGACACAGACTTGTGTAAATTATCACCCCAATACGAGTCACAGTTGTCATAACATTTTAGGGTATCTTGCTAATCTGCATATGTTGGGTTTTAGTAAGTGTGCAAGTTACTTGTAAGGCTATTGGAGGAAGTAGATTAAGAATGAAACTGTTTCTAGGTGTTAACTTACTAGTTGGCTACATTGTCAATAGCAAAGAAATAAAAACTCAATGCATATGGAAAATGAAATCTCCCTTTTCTGTTACATGTCTTATAAATTTGCTTTCTGTTGGAGGATTACAAAGGTGTCTTTGCTTTGCCTAGAAGTAGCTTTTATCGTTATTTTTATCGATTCACCTATTTGGTAAGTTAACTTCACATTGACTGTGCTCTTATCGTATTTTGCTTCTCATAGACATACTTACATAAATGTCTATGCTTACATATATTCTTGATGTTATGCTAGCGAATTTGTTCTTGGTTGTGTTTATCCTCTATATTCGTCTTTTTCTATGAATATAGTGAAGAAACACTTGTGTTACTCAATAATTATGGCTGCTGTTCTTGGCACTTTGTGCAGCTACTTAACTCACTTTCTTGCTGTCTTGCATTCTGTGCATGCTAAAGCAAAAAAGAAAAACCTCATTTGAGTGCTGGGTAGTGTCTAGACATGGTTGGTTGTGCTAATTTTAAGGATGGAAAGCTGTATTTGACGGACATTTGTTGATGTTTTGCATTTGAATGTTTCTTTTCTCATGCTAACTTATCCAATCCTCTTCTTGCATGCATGAACGTTTCTTTTCATGTCAATAACGATTTCATGAGTTTCTAGAGGTCAAAGTGCTCCCACAGGCAGCCCACCGGTACAGTTTGAACCTTCAAAGAAGTTAGACTTTGAGCTAGAAATGGTTAGCCTTTCAGAACATAGCCATTAGTTGATTGACATTTTCAAGAGATGCAGAATTCTTGTGCCAATTTGAACATATCCTTGTGTTTGAAAGCATTTCATATTTTTTATTGTCATCAGTATTTTCTATTTTGCTTTGAATAGTTGATGCTATACCAATTGATTCGTTCCCATGTTGCTTTCAGGCTGCTGTTGTTGGCCCTGGAAATGAATTGGGAAAACCTATTGATATTAAAGAAGCAGCTGACCACATATTTGGTCTTGTGCTAATGAATGATTGGAGTGGTAATGATTGTTTTTCTTGCTTCTTTGCCCCCTTGCACCCAGTTCCTTCTGTTAAGAAAAAAAAGCCCTGTACTAAATCTGGGAAGCTAATTTGGGCAGCTAGAGACATCCAAGCGTGGGAATCGTTTCCTCTTGGGCCTTTTCTTGGGAAAAGCTTCGGTGAGAATAAAAAATTTACTGTCATTTTCCTCTACACTATTTGGTGTATTACGTGCACTATTTTTGAAGATCAATTACTACTGGCTTGTTTAATCTATTGTCTGCCAGCTCTATTCTGGGGTCGTATTTATTCATAACCCATTTGTAGGTACTACAATATCCCCATGGATTGTGACACTTGATGCTTTAGAGCCATTTGCTTGTGATGCTCCTAAGCAGGTTCTGATTTTTGGAAAATGGAACATAATTTGAATTGATCTACTCTAAATTTTCTCTCAGTGGTTTCTTATTTAATCTGTCGTGTGCTGCAGGATCCCAAACCCTTGCCCTACCTCACTGAAAAGATATCAAAGAACTATGATGTTTCATTGGAGGTAAATCTGCAGCATACCAGATTATTTACCTAAATATCTCATGAATTCTTTTACTGAAAATCGAAGCTATGTTCTTGGCTGTGAAGTATCATGATTGTTAATAACTATGAAACACATATATTTCTATGTCACCCCAGTAATGGATATGTTTCTTCCTGTTTAAGGTGCGAATTAAACCAGTGGGAGAACAAGATTCGCATGTCGTCTCTAGGAGTAACTTAAAACACTTGTAAGGCCTTTCCGTATCTTTTTCCACCAACCACTGAATTATGAGGATTTCCCACTGAAGTGTATTGCAAGTACAAATACATGCACACAATCTGCATATTAGATGACTTAAGTTAAATCTTATCATTTCATTCATTATAAAACTTATTAACCAAGGGGGAGTATTGTAACTTTTCTTCTTCTGTCACTTTGGGACTTCCATTGAATGTACTTAACCCCTTTGATTTGGTTAACAGATATTGGACCCTGACTCAACAGCTTGCACATCATACAGTGAATGGTTGCAATTTAAGACCAGGCGATCTACTTGGAACTGGAACAATAAGTGGACCTGTACGGCTTCAATCTTTTCCAACTTTTCTAGGATCATGCCTTAAGTTAATATTGCTCTACCTTGTCGTTTTGAACAGGAACCGGATTCTCTTGGATGCTTGTTAGAGCTAACTTGGAACGGAACAAAGCCATTGTCGTTAAAAGGGACAGAGAGAAAATTCCTTGAAGATGGAGATGAAGTCATAATTAGTGGTTATTCTAAGGTCCATAATCCTTACTCGTATATCTATAGTCTGTATCTTTCTCATAAATATTCCGTATGTCTCTCGCCATCATTAGAATCTTGATTAACCATCTTAAGAGCTCTTTTTCTTGGCTCGCTACTTTGGGAAGGGCTAGGCGTTATCCTAATTAGGACTTTTGGTTTAAATGCTGCCTGTGTATATATCGTCCTGCTTGCTTCCTCTTAAGTGCCAACTACGTGAACTAGTAGATTTTGTATTTTGGAAGAGTTAAATTCTGAGGACGATCACCAAATCATATTGTTTCTTTAACCAAACTTTAATCAATAGCTGTGGGGCAATTAAAGTGTTCTTAAAAGAAACTTCACACGGCATGACAGGAAAGGTTTCGTTTTTCATGCAAGCAATCATCTCGTCATAGTGATGGGGAAAAACTGGAAACCTGGAAGTGCTTAAGTTGGTAGTTACTTGCATTAACTTGCAATCCTATGAACTTTGGTTTTGACTGGTGTACTAATGAGTAGGGATTTGAATCCTGTGCAGGGAGAGGGATATGTTGTTGGCTTTGGTACATGCTGTGGGAAAATTCTTCCAGCACACCCCTATTGAAGATTGAAGTTTCAGACTTTGATATGAATTTCTTCTTCTTTGTAATGTCTTATGTTTCCCTGGAGAGTGTACCTCAAGTCGTCGCTGGAACAGTTACAATAAATGTCATTTCAGCTTCCATAGCCTTATAAACTGAAGTTTCTTTTCATGGTGTGTTTCCAAATATGAGATAGGCCCAATGTGTTCATGCTGAAAGAAGGCAAGCAAAAACTCCATTCTTCTTCGTTTGCCCAAAACGAAATTGTAGAGCCGTGGAAGGAAGCTCAAAGGAATTAAATATATTTTATAGTTTGAAATTTACGTATTTTAATTAAATTAATTAATTAATTTTAAAGCTTAAAATAACAATTTTGACTTAAATAATACGTAATATGTGAAAAAAAATTAACAAACTAAAAAAATATTATTTAAGAAATCTTTTATTAGAAATTATTATTATTATAATTTTGATAATTATAAGTAGGACCCAAAAATAATTCTACTCTTATTTTTTAACGATTATAATTGTTTGATTAGATTAATAATAAAAATTTTGAATTGGTTAAATTTTAATTTAATTTTAAATTTTTTAAGTTTAATTTAGTTTAACAATTTTTGTTGTTAAAAATCAATATTTCATCATTATCGTCAACACCCAATTATACCGGATTTGACTAAGTAGCCTTTACCCTACTTAGAAGAAAATAACTAAATACATAAATATAAATAAATAGAAACAATAGTAACATTAATAATAAAAATAAATAAAACAATACAAAAATAACGTTTCAAATGTTAATAAGATAAGATTATTAATTAATTAATCTATTTTAATAAATAAATCATGTTGATAAATTAAAATTAATTATTTATTTTTAAAAATTTTAAACATCGATTACATCTTTTAAAATTTAACTCCGAATTTAAAAACATTGATTTCAACGGCACCACACCACTTCTACTGTGAAAAGAGAACGTTATGGACAATGGTCAACGTCAGCATGAATCTACGGTAAAGAGACAGTGGGCTTCAGTTCGTATTTGGAAAAAGAACTGTGGGTCCCGTTAGATACGGACGGTGCAGATGCCACCGTCTGATGCTTATTATTATTACCCGCCAAAGATCATTCAAGAATCGTAAGGTACCCCCACCACCATTTGATAGCTCTTCTTCTTATTATTACTTTTAACGTAACTATTCTTCCTCTTTCAATCTCTCTCGTCTGATGATAGAGACGTCATGAAACCTGCTCGCAACAACGACTACTACTTTAGCTCCTTCTCCTCCACCGTCACATATAGTTTTTGTAACGACGACCAAATCGCCCCTACGCACCGCACCTTACAAGTACCCATCTCCAACCCTCAATCGGAGGACAGCGCAGCCGCCAAGATCCAGTCTTCCTACAGGGCCCACAGGATCCGCAAGCTCTACAGAACGATCTCATCCGTCAACTCCGAGGCCGATGAACTCCAGCGCCAAATCCAGCGGCAGGAGACGGTCGACGCTCTTCGGAGCAGCGAACGCGAGAGGCTGAGAATGAACGAGGCGTTGATGCGATTGCTGCTGAGGCTGGACTCGGTGCCGGGGGTCGATCCGACGGTGAGGGAAGCGAGGAGGAAGGTGAGCCGTAGGATCGTGGGGTTGCAGGAGATAGTGGACGGTGTGTGCGGATCCAAATTAGTTGGTGAGTGGGAGTGGGATGCAGCATGTGGTGGTGGGTTGATGATGATCAACGGTTGGGATGAGATGTTGGAGAAGATGGAGGAAAAGGTGTGCAGGGAGAGAGGTGGGGACGAGATGGAGAGGTTTTGTGCTCAGCATCTTGGGTTTAGGTGCTTCCAGAGATTTCTTCGTGACCCTTAATTCATTATCACCATGTAAATTTGTTTAGCTTTTTTAATTAATTTGCGATATGGAATACAAGATGTCGGTAGCTCGCAATCCACTAGTCCAGCAAGTACGTTCTAAATCAACGAGGTTTTGTCAATTGTAAAGTGAAACGGCAACGTACCAATGTATATGTTTTTTTTTTGAGATCAAGTATCTTAGGAGGTCTCACTTATGGAAAAATACCTTTAAACTATCTATTTTAAACTAATCTTCACTTGAATCGGGTAGGCTCCTTGTGAAAGGTAAAATTTTGACTCCAAATTTTAAATAACTCCGTACATAGAACAGTTCGAACACTTCATTTAAGTTAAGAAAATCTCTTACCAACTCTTCCGCCCCTAAGTTCCCAATGTATATGTTTAGCAATGTGATTTTTATTATAAAAATAAAAAATTATCCGAATAGATTCGAATCGGATCTAACCGTTACCATCTTTTGTAGTCACAGCTGCATTTGCAGCGAGACATGCAGCTTTTGCACTGAGCAAGAGTTGGAAGAGCACCGTCACACTCGCATCTCTTACCGCACTTTGACCGTGAGCTCCCACCCCACAAGCACCTGCCCATGCACTGTAGAATTGGCACGCACTTAGGGCAACTGTACTTCATCTGCTCCACGATGCAGTCTTTACATGCACGGCCTCCGCCGTCCGGGGTACAAGCCGTTTCCTCCGACACCAGTAGCATCCCCAGGCACACCGTCATTAGCAGCGTGACTACCGCAAGCCGCTTCTTTTCTTCCATGTACGTTCCTTCAAAGTTCAAACCTATATAGCCTTCACTCGTACAAGAAGTCCCTTTATAGATGCAATCTCTTTGTCAAAGAAAGGTGACTGACTCTTATGTATTTGTTCACATTACGATCTGGGTCTAACTGATTCCTACAACCATTTGATGTGAGGTTGAGATGGGTGGTTACCAACTACACCATTAATTGTTGTTCAATTAAATGTGCCATTCTCTAGGTTTGTGCAATGCTGTTTTATCTCAACATGCTTATGTCTACCTTTTGACAAAGTGCTTCCTTGTTTATGATCATATCATACAATTGGTTTAAAATCTTTTACAATGAATTTAAAATTGGATCGGAACAATCAATTCGATCGAAACAAATATACACGGACCTAATTTTCGATCTGGTTTATATTTATAACTCTGATAAATAAAAATTAATTGATTTTTTTTATCCAAACCAAAATTTTCTTTAAAAATGACTTCACATTTATTATGGACCACCGTTGATGAAGACAAAGAGAGTGAAGACATGGTGAGAGGAATTTCCATTTTGATTAACAATTTTATTTTTTTATAACTAATCAAAAATTCTTATTCATAATATGTGTATTTTTTTTGTAGTCATCCTTTTATAATTTCAATTTTTATTTTTCATTATATTTTAAGCTTTTAGGTATTATTTTTTAATGACTTGTTTAATTTATTTATTTATTTTTCGTTCTTTTTTGTGTGTATATTTATTTTTTTATTTTATCTTATCTTTTTTATTTTATTATATCATTTGTTTTATTACTTATTTTATATTTCTATTTATTATTAATATCTTTTATGTTTATTTTATTTTTAATTTATTATTTAATATGTATATGAATATTTAGATATATTTTTTTTCCTTTTTTATTTTTTAATGTGATTTATTAGAAGTATCTTTTATACTAGTTAAGGATAATGTTGCATATTATTAGATTTCTTCAGACCCTACGTATCAACGAGACTTTCACTGAATTGTTATTGTTATTGTTATTGTTCTAATTTCTATGTTAAAATTATAATCCGGTTTAGCAATCAACGGATTGTATTGACTGTTAGCTAATTTTATCAGCGGTTAGTTGATAGTAGATTATATCAGCTGATTTGACTAACGAATAACATCAGCTGTTTATTAAATATGTTTGGTAAAATTAGTTGTTTAGTATTAGTTGTTAATGTGTAAAATGACTTATAAATGAATGACTTTTAAAAAAATTATAATGACATGAGTATTATATTTTAATACTTCTTTGAATATTTTCATAAGAATTTAAATTTTAGATATTTAATTTTACAAAAATTAAGCTTATAAATCTATTAAAAACATAGAACATACGAGGATAATGATGATGAGTACTTCTTTTTCTCCTTTCTCATTCTTAAATTAATGATAGATACTCAATAAATGCCCAAAATTAATAATTATTGCAAAAAAAGCAAAAAGAGTGTTTTAGGTTCATTTTGGTCTTAGAATCTAAAAGAGAAGCAAAGATACTCATTTGAGTTTGCAAAGAATTAAGATTAATAAATTCACAGCGAGTATATACACTACATGTTGCTCCACTTTGTTGCTGTCTGCAAGTTTTAGAGAAGTTACAATCTGTCATTTATAATAAGTTGAATATATACACTATAATAAGTTGAAGTAAAGCGTTATTTTTCCTCAACTTTTTAAAAATTAATTGATTGGGTTCAATCAGTCAATACAATCAACTGATTATCAAATACTAAAAGTAGTTGATCAACAAGGTCAGTCTGTTAAATTTATTGATCAGCCAACAATTAAACAAGGCTTATATGCTAATTTGTGATGAATCACTTACAACCAGTGTTTTGAAATCCAGACCGATCATCGAACCGAAGGCTTTATTGATCACGGGTTTGACCGGTTCAACCACCGGTCGAACCGGTGTGACGTCATAATTATGCAATAATTATATTTAATTATATATAAT